>BLBF01000049.1:1474725-1542358 GCA_015471245.1 Laticauda colubrina | reverse complement strand
TCTATCTATCTATCTATCTATCTATCTATCTATCTATCTATCTATCTATCTATCTATCTATCATCTTACCACATTTTTGAACCATCCAGGGTTCAAAAATATGAGGGAACAGCCTTTTTCTGATGTGTTACTAGTCACATCTTAATCTGAAAGAATAGGAGACACTGCTTGCATAACACAAGCAAGTGCAAGAAACAAACTTTGAATGCTTTGTGACCATGTTTAAATTAGAAATAATACAAGAGGTTTCAGATGATCCACATAGCTCAAATGGATATAAATATTTATTACAAACTTAAGCTCTCTATGAGAATCTGAGCTATTAATAGCCAAAGCAAATTGGCAGTAGATAAAGAATCCATAGAATTCAAGATGAGCTGCACTTAGATCTCATGTGGGCATGAAGGAACTCATGATGGATGACATATTTGACCCCTCCCTTGGGCTCAGTCTGGCCTCCTACAGATATATTTCTTGGAATATATTGACTAGATAGTTGGGTATTGTTGGAAGAAACCACATTATTTTCTAATATGAACTTTCTGTGAAGAATCTTAGGGATATGGATGGGTGAGTACACGCATGTATACTGTTGCAGATTCAGTCTGAAGAAGCAGTAGAATGAGGAGAAGAACCATATTTATTGCAACAATGGTTGAGTACCTGCTTTAAACGAAAAAGGTACCTCAAACAGAGGTGGTATTCAGCAGATTCTGACCAATTCTGGTAGCGGAACTGATAGCAGAAATTTTGAGTAGTTTGGAGAACCAGCAAATACCACATCTGACTGGCCCCACCCTCATCTATTATCTGCCTCCCAAGTCCCAGCTGATTGGTTGGGTCTTCTTTTGTTGCCTTGCACAGGACAATGGAGCTGGAAAGCAGGTTAGTGGGGTGGGGAGGGAATGGGATTTTGCAGTAACCTTCCCCCAGGAGTGGGGTGGGAATGGAGATTTTATAGTATCCTTCTCCTGTCACATTCACCAAACCATGTCATGCCCACTAAGCCATGCCTATAGAACCAGTAGTATAATTTTTTTTTAATCCCACCACTGACCTCAAACAATGGAAAAAACAACAATTTGAGGAGTTGAGGAGTGTTATAAGGTAGGAAATCCTAGGGCTCTGAATTGCTGGCCAATTTGGGGACATGAGGCAGGTCTTTGTCAGTATTCTTGAGATTAGTCCTATTTTAAACAAAATGGATTTTCAGAAGGACAGCAGAGTTGAGGAAGTTCATTGAGAAGAAGATGGAATGTTGAGGTCATCAGCTGATGGAGGGTAGAACAGTTGAGGTTTCTCTATGTTGAGATTTCCTTGTAAGGCCGACTCTTGACTGTATTGTGAGCTTGTAAGGAGCTTCTATTCTTTGGTTTAGATGGGATTTCAGGGAGGCTTTATCTGGGTGCAGGAAACATTTGCATTTGATAAGATTGCCAAAGAGATGAACTGGAATTTATGATGGTCATATCCAAAAGACAGAGAACCCTGAAAAGGGTTCAGTTTCCATTTTGTTAGGTTTATTTTCCCCACTTAATATATACATCCAACATACATAGATTGATACTAGTAATGCACCCTATTTCCTCTTCATATACTGATTATGTGCACATTTTCCCAAAACACAAACAATGTGCACAAAAGCATACTTTGCACCTTTACAGTACTCAACTTAGCACATACATTTTCTCTCTTGCAAGCATTTCTTTCTTTCTCTTTTGATTCAGCAGTGTATTGTGGTTGAATCAAATCCATGAAATGTTCAACCCTCTGAATATGGGCCAAGAGCTCAGTTTTTCATATTGTGCTCAATTTGAAGTTTTCCAACCCCCACAAATTCCACTTACTAACAAAAATATTGGGTTTCTTGCAGAAGTGCCAAACCACATCTCAGCAAACACTCATATTTAATCAGATCTAATGTTATCTTTTGGTGTTGGAGAAGACTCTCGGGAGTCCCTTGGACTGCAAGGAGATCAAATCAGTCAATCCTAAAAGCAATCAACTCTGCCTCTGCCTTGGAAGGACAGATCCTGAAGCTGAAGCTCAAATACTTTGGCCACCAAATGAGAAGAGATAACTAATTGGTCCTCTCTGAAAAGACCCTGAAGTTGGGAATGATGGAAGGCAAAAGGTGAAGGAGATGGCAGAGGATGAAATGGTTAAATAGTGTCATTGACACAATGAACATGTATTTGGGCAAACTCATGGACAGAGAGTTGAGGATAGAAGGACCTGGTTTGCTGTGGTCCATGTGGTTGAAAATAGTCAGACATGACTTAGCAACTGAATAACAAAAAAGGTTATTTTTAGCTGATCATGTTCAATAGATGTTCAGTTTTTGAATTCCTTTTAGCAGGTTGTAACTTTCTGTTCTTATATCCTCATTCTCCTTCTTTTCCTTCTCCTTGTCCTCTTCCTCCTCCTCCTCCTTTTCATTCTTCTTTTTTTCCTTTTCCTTTTCCTTTCCTTTCTTCTTTTCCTTCTCCTTCCTCCTCCTCCACCTCCTCCATAATTTCAGCAGACTTGAAGTCAGAGGCAGAATTAAAATACTATAGTGGCTGCTTCTCATTAATTAATGGATAGGAAAATTCATGGAATCAAATAGGAGATTCTCAATTGATAGATTTGTTCATTTCCTCATAATGTCCATGAGACACTGACAAGAGAAAGTCTTGGTAACATGTGCTCTGTGGGTCAGATTTAAGTGCCACCTATTCAACCCTCATTATTGGCACCCAGGTGTGGATGTTTGAGGATCAGAATTTTCCAGCTGTTGTTTGAAATTGATTTGCAGATCAAATCCAACTCTTGTTATACTGGCCAAGAACTTAAAAAGCTAAAGAAACCTCCTGCCAACTCCATCACTTTCATTTATAATGGCTGTTAGCAGTGTTTCTCTGGCATTAAAATGAAGGGAAACGAATGTCTTTGAAGTTATTTCATTTGCATAGTTTTACCCTTCCCCTTGAGACAGACTGATCATTCCTTCCACAGAGATAATATTCATCTCGAAGCAGTGAGGGAGATTTTCAGGGTAAATGTAACCCAGGCTGTCAAATAAGATCATTTTAAGCCCATAATTTCTACAATAATTTTTGGGAAGTTAAAAAATGCTTCCAATATTATTTTTAGTGCTGCACCGATGTGTTCTTCTGCATTTTTTCTCTCTTTCTCATCCTACCTGAAGTAAAATGAATTGCTTTTAATTTTCTTTTGAATTTCTAAGTTGAAGTTTGCACAGGTGCCACAGGGGTTTAGCTACAGAGTAGCTCAATATCCTATTTTGCATTGTTTCCAATTCTAGTTTCTTATGCTTTATATCAATTTAAGCCCATGTCACACTGCACCAACGGATGGAAAGAGGATGTAAAACGGAGAGAAAAACTTGCCATCCATTGGTTAACGCGATGCATCCGTTCTGTACTCACTGCGTCCGTTTTTCTTCCTCTCTATCCGTCCAGCATCCGTCGACTGAAGTTCCATCCGCTCAAAAAGTTTTGAGCTGCTCAAAACTTTTTGAGCGGAAAATGTATCCAACACGTCCGTTCTGCATCCGCTACGCATAGAGGGAACATCCGTTCTACATCCGTTGTCATCCGTTACGCGTCCGCTACATCCGCTAGGCTTCCGCTGTGCATCTGCGCAACTCAAATCCGCTCCAGCAGAAAGCGGACACAGGGAGGAAGCGAAACGGACGCGGAACGGATGCGCAGTGTTAGTAGCACAGACGGAGAAAGGATGAAAGCGGATGCAGCTCGCATACAAAGCATTTAAAACGGAAAAACGTTCGCAGAGGGGACCTATCTCAGATATTAAGGATGTCGAAAGGATGTCTAAAGGAAAACCTATATTGCCTATAAAAAGGGGGAGCAACTCACCTGGATCTCACTTTCAGACCAGCAGCCCTGCTGTGCAGACCTCTGCAGCCTTCATCTGGCTCTTGCTCTTCCACAGCATCCATTGATGTCCACCATGGATTGTAACACACTCCTTTTGGTTGCCACCATCGTTCTGCAACAGTGCGAAGCCATCTACAGGCTCTTTCAACTGTTCTACAGGAAGAAAAGGAGGCGGCCAAGAAGCATCTGGGTCCGAAGATGGATCTGGAGGAGAGCAGAGTATGGACTGTACAACAAGCTGATGGTGGAGCTGAGGAACGAAGACACTCGTGCATTCCAGAACTTCATGAGGATGCCTCCAGCCATGTTTGACGAAGTTGTGGAGTGGCTGACACCCAGGTTGACCAAGCAGAGCACCAACTTCCAGCCCAGCCTGGACCCTGGGCTCAAGGTGGCACTGACTCTGGGCCACCTGGCCTCTGGGATCATGTACAGGAGCATGCAGTACGGATGGAGGGTGCCACACAACACCATCAGCATTGTGGTCAGAGAAGTGGTGCAGGCCATCATCGAAGAATACAAGGAGGAGCTCCTCCAGTGCCCCTCCACTGAAGAAGGCTGGAAGAAAGTTGCAGAGCAGTGGTATCAGAAGTGGAACTTCCCTCACACCGTTGGAGCCATAGATGACAAGCACGTAGCCTGCAAAGCTCCAGCCAAGTCGGGGTCCACTTATTTCAACTACAAGGGCTTCTTCAGCATCATCCTCTTCACCATGGTCGATGCTGACTACAAGTTCATGTACATCGATACTTCAGGCAACGGGTCAGCTTCAGATGCCCAGGTATACAACCCCAGTCACCTCAAGGAGGGGCTGGAACACAACCTCATCATGGGCTTCCCAGATCCAGACCCCCTGCCCAACGACATGCAAGATGTGCCCTACTTCATCGTGGGGGATGACGCCTTCTCCCTCAGAACCTACCTCATGAAGCCCTACACTTCCAGACCCCTCCCCCATGAAGAGAGGATCTTCAACTACAGGGTGTCCAGGGCAAGGTGGGTGGTGGAGAATGCCTTTGGCATCCTGGCCAACAGGTTCCAGGTACTTCTCACCACCATGCAGCATTGCCCAGAGACTGTGAGGAGGATCATGGAAGCTTGCTGCATCCTGCACAATCTCATGCACACCCGCTACCCAGTGTTGCAGAACAGGCTCGTGGACCTCCAACAAGGCAATGGGGACATGGAGCCTGGGGAATGGAGGCAAGGGCGAAACCTGATAGACACTGAGGATGTGCAAGGCCCCAACAGAGCCTCACATGAAGCGAAGAAGCAGTGCAACCTCCTGAGACAATGGTGCAACTCCCCAGCTGGAGCAGTGGAGTGGCAAGACAGGATGATAGATGCTTAATGGATGCTTCCTTCAGCCTGTCTCATCACACTGATGAGATTGGGCCATGTACGTTGGGTGGGCCTATAATGAACAGGGCATTTAATAAAGAGTTGTGTTTATGTTGACATGTGTGGATGATTGATTACATTATTATTGATAATAAAGGGCCATAGGTGTGGCACCTGGGATGGAGGACCATACATTCCCACTATGCTTGCACTGGAGGTTTATCTATCCCACAGCTATTACCCATCCCAAAGGTATCCCTGCCCATCCCACAGCTATTACCCATCCCAAAGGTATCCCTGCCCATCCCACGGCTATTACCCAATCCTAAGGTATCCCTGCCCATCCCACAGCTATTACCCATCCCAAAGGTATCCCTGCCCATCCCACTGCTATCCTTACCCATCCCAAAGGTATCCCTGCCCATCCCACTGCTATCCTTACCCATCCCAAAGGTATCACTGCCCATCCCACTGCTATCTTAACCTATCCCACAAGCATGCAAAGGCTTAAACCATTTCTAAAAGTTTCCATTAATTTATTTAATGGAATTTATTTATTTAATTTATTTAATGGAAAGTTTTATTAATTTATTTAATAAAATAAATGAAGCAAGTGTGTCAAGCAAAGATAATCTTTATTAATAACAAGCTGTAAAAGAAAAATGACCCAAGTCAAGTTTCCAAAGCAAAAATAAAGTCAACAGGTAGCCACCCAGTCTCTGGCACTCTTCTTGGTCACTCACAGGTGTGCCCAGTCTCAGGGGTGAAGGGTTCAGGTGCTGTGGAGGTGGCTGCTGCTGGAGTGCTGGTCTGAAGCGCCACTGGGGTGCCTGGCCCCAAGAGGGCAACAGGGGACGGTGTGTTGAGGAAGACAGCTGGCTCAGCCCCGTGATGTTGAGAGCCCCTTCCTCCATGATATGGGGTGTCAGCCCCAGTACCGATGACAGATGTACTGAGGCCGGGCTTGGCTGTGGGGTGGAGGAAGGAGCAGTGTAGTGGGGCTGTCTGGTTTGCAGCTGGGTGAGGACTGGTGTCAGTGGCATCTGTGGCGTGGGTGGCATCGGTGGTGTGGGTGGCATCGGTGGCGTGGGTGGCATCGGTGGCATCAGTGGCACTGGTGGCGTCCAATGAACATGTGCCTGGACTGGGAAGGACTGCTGCCTGTGCTGCTGGACCTCCTGGTAGCCATAGCCTTGGTAGGTGAGGGCCTGTGGAAAGCCTTGGAAGGGGAGTGACATCACCTGGGGTGTAGGAGCAGACCTGGACTGGGTGGGAGCAGGTTCAGCTGGGTCTGGAGGGTTGTGAAGCAGATCGGTTATCTGTCCTTCACCACCTGGTACTGGGGTTCGGACATGTCCATGAGGGTCTGATTCACATAGGTGAGGAAGGGCTTGTGATTGGAGGATGAGGATTCGGTGTGGACCAGCTGAGAGAGGAGATCTACGCTGCTCCTGATGGTGTCTCTTATCTCCAGCAGGACAGTGTGGCTCTGCCCCTCCGGTCTGCCTCTCTGCCTTTCTGTGGAGGTGGAGCTGGGGGTGGATGCGGGTTGGGCTGTGGTGGAAGTGCCGTCTCCTTTCTCCCACTGCATCAGGGAGTCCTCCACGTGCTCCGCCACGGGTAGTACAGCTGTCGGGGGGTTCTCCATCGTGGGACGCTCCACAGATACCTGCCTGGAGACAGGAGCTGACTCTCTGCCGGAAGAGGACTGGCTCTCAGCAGGCTGCCTGAGAGAGAGGGTTGTGAGAGGGGCTGCTCCTCGGTGGCGGATCTCACCCTCCAAGAAGCTGCACTTGGCCATCACGTAGGTCTCTCTGTCCGTCAGCTTGACCACGGCCTGGCCAGATTTCTTGAGGTGCAGCTTCCCGTACCAGGTGTACATGTGCTTCCACCAGCTGAGGAGCACCTCTGAAGTGTAGCCCAGGCTCTCCACCTTCTCTCTCCAAGCAGCCTGCTTCCTTTTGGTGTCCCTATAGAGCCTGTGTCCCTTCCGCCATAGATACTCATTCTCTCTCAGCCACTCCAGCACCTCATCGTCATGTTCCTCTTCTATGGTTTATTGCCTCCTCTCCCGTTCTCGCGTCTGCCTCTTCCTCCCTTTGGCAGGACCATATGGGCCCTCATCAGAGGGGCTTCGAGGTTGTAGGGGCTGCTCCTCCACACCACCACCAGCAGGACCAGCAGGACCAGCAGGACCAGCAGGACCAGGATCACCAGCAGGACCAGGATCACCAGCAGCACCAGGAGCACCAGCAGGACCAGCAGGACGTGGAGCAGCGGCAGCAGAGTAAGCACCAGCAGAAGCACCACTGCCAGAAGCAGCATCAGCAGCTCCTCCAGAAGCAGGATCAGCAGAAGTCCCAGCTCCAGAAGAGTGAGCCCGGGCTGCAGAAGCTCCAGCAGAAGCAGAGTGAGAGCCAGGGGGTGGGAGGGTGGCCCTGTCCCAATTGCCAGGACTGGCACCAGATGGCTGAGGCTTTCTCTTCTTCCCCATGGTTGTGGGGTTGCTGGCTGGCTGGCTGGCAGGCAGGCTGGCGGGCAGGCTGGAAAGCTGTGTCTGGAAGCAGGTCTTTCCTCTGAATGGTGACCTGCTTGGGAGCTGCTTCCCTTTATATCCGCGGGGCTGACGCAATGTATCCTCCCTGCATGCGCAGTGAACGTAGGCATCTGCTAGGCATCCTCTAGGCATCCGCTAGGCTTCCGCTAGGCATCCGCTTCATCCGTCAGGCTTCCACTGTGCATCCGCTTCATCCACTCGGTGTCCGGTCTGCATCCGCTCTTTCCGTTCCGCGTCCACTTTGCTGCGCTCCCCCGGAAGCCTTGCAGATGTGCCATCTGCTCCCATCCGCTTTCATCCGCTAGGCTTCCGTGAAGCATCCACTTTCCATCTGCTCTACATCCTCCCCCTGTCTGTTCCTTTCCGTGTTGTCCGCTCTGGTTATCCAAATTTTTGCCCCTTTTGAGAGTGGATAACAACGGATTTTCTCGTCCGCTGTGTCCTTTTTACAAATGTTTTGCATCTGTCGGCCAGTGTGACAGGGCCTTTACAGAAAAATATTTAGAATAGAGTAGAATGGCAGAGTTGGAAGGGACCCTGGAGGTCTTCTAGTCCAACTCTCTGCTTAGGCAGGAAACCCTACACCACTTCAGACAAATGGTTATCCAATATCTTTTTAAAAATTTTCAGTGTTGGAGCATTCACAACTTCTGGAGGCAAATTGTTCCATTGATTAATTGTTCTAGCTGTCAGGAAATTCTTAGTTGGTTTTCTCCTTGGTTAGTTTCCACCCATTGCTTCTTGTCCTGCCTTCTGGTGCTTTGGTAGGTAGCTTGACTCCCTCTTCTTTGTGGCAGACCCTAAGGTATTGGAATACTGCTATCATGTCACCCCTGGTCCTTCTTTTCATCAAACTAAACATACCCAATTCCTGCAGTCATTCTTTAAATGTTTTAGCCTCCAGTCCCCTAATCATCTTTGTTGCTCTTCTGTGCACTTTCTGCAGGGAACTATTCCCATAACATGCTTTCCATTCAGGACAAGAAATAACAAAAGAAGTTGTAGAACAGAAATCCTGAATCTTCCATTTTCCCCAAATCCCTCATTCCTAAAGTGGTTTTTGCATAGTCATCATGTGGATCATTGCCATTTCTTTGAATGGTTTTTAAAGATTATTTTATTTTGCTCGCAGATGGAGCAGTCACGGTTCCTATTTTGGGAGAAACTTCCCTCCTTTGTTCTACAGAAGGGCTCCCCAACTCCCAGTCCACAGGCAGGAACCAGTCCACAGCCCATTGAAACCAGACTATGCAAGGGTGGGTGAGCATATGAAAGTTCATTTGCATACACACAGGAATTAGGTTGTGCATTTGAAGCCATCCCCTCCCCTTCATCACAACACCCATTGCTGCTGTCAGTCCACAGAGCCAGAAAGATTCAGGATTTCTGTTGTCATCGTTGGTGCCGGGTCTGTGTCGGTTGTTGGCAAAGGCGCTCTGCTCAAAGCGTCCGCATGGGAAATTTGTTTCCCTGGTCAGTGTGTCAGAGTGTAGGAATAGGCCGCCAGGAACTCTGACCATCTCGTCATTCTCGGTGACAGTATGTTAGGTGTTGGCTTGTTTCCCGCCAAAATCCCCATTAACGGCTTGTGATCCGTTATGATTCGAAAAGTCCTCCCATATACATATTCGTGGAAACGTTTTACTCCAGCGACAATTGCTAGAGCTTCCCTGTCCAATTGGCTATAATTCCGCTCGTTTTTGATAGAGTCCTAGAATAATATGCGACGGGTGCTTCTCTGCCATCCGGTAGTTGGTGGCTCAGGACGGCACCTACTCCATATGGTGAAGCATCGCAGGTCACTGTTAATGGCAGAGTGTCGCTAAATTGGATGAGAACGTTTGTTGATGTTAGCAGTCTTTTAATATTTTGGAAGGCTTTTTTTTCTTTGTAACCCCAAGTCCAAGTTGCCTTTTTGTCTAGCAGGCGGTGTAGCGGTTCTGCTATAGTGGCTTTGTTTGGCAGGAATACATTATAGAAATTAATTAATCCTAAGAACGCTTGTAGTTCCGTTTTATTTCTAGGTTCAGGAGCGTCATTTATCGCCTTAACTTTTTTATCAGTGGGTGGATGCCCTCTCCGTCTATTGAGTAGCCCAGAAATTCGACGTTGTTTTTAACTAGACAGCCCTTCTCTCTTTTAACCTTGAGGCCAGATTCTCTAAACTTAGTCAGAACCTTTTTTAGTCTGTTCCTTAATTGTGTTTCATCTCTGGCCGAGATTAGGACGTCGTCGAAATAGGGAACGACTCCTTGTATGCCATTTAGAAGGCGTTCCATTAGACTCTGGAAGACGCCAGGGGCTACGCTTACTCCAAATTGGAGTCGGTGGCATTTGAATGCGCCCTTATGGGTGACAATAATCTGCGCTTCTGCTGTTTCTGGGTCTACTGGGAGTTGTTGATAGGCTTGTGCCAAGTCGAGTTTGGCGAAAACTTTGCCATTTCCCAGGGAATGAAGCAAATGCTGGACTACTGGCACCGGGTATGCGCTTGGTTGTAATGCGTGGTTCAGGGTAGCCTTATAGTCACCACAGATTCTGATGGACCCGTCTGGTTTAATGGGTGTGACGATAGGCGTTTCCCACTTGGCATGGTCCACAGGTTCTAAAACCCCTTGGGCTACTAATTTGTCCAGCTGTTCCTCTATTTTTGCCTTTAGTGCAAAAGGAACTCGCCTGGCTTTTATTCTTCGTGGGGCTATTTGGGGGTTTAAATTGAAAGAAATGGGGTTTCCCCGGTATTTGCCCAGTGATCCGTCAAAAACGTCGTGGAATTCTCGGACGAGGTCATCTTCCCAGCCGGTTGTAGTCACTCGATCGACCCCGGTCATCCCGATGCCCAATGGCGCGAACCACTCGATGCCCAGGAGGCTTGGTCTGTCTTGGTTGACTATGGTCAGTGGAAGCACCTTGATGTGATTTTTATAGGCGACTTGAAAATGTCCTTTGCCCATCACAGGGATTTGGTTTCCCTGATAGTCTTTGAGGGTTAGGTGCTGCTTCATCAAGTCTTTGGTCTTGATACCTGGGACTAACTGTTTAATTGTGTCCCACGATACCATGGAGTGGAAGGACCCCGAGTCCACTTCCATCTTGCAGTGTTTTCCCTCGATTTCTATGATGATTTTAATTTTTCTTCCACTTTCCGTCTGGGAGCTCTGGATAATGACAGTTTGGTGTGTATTGGCTCGCTTTTCTTGTTGCCATTTTCTTTCGGCTCGATTTGGCTCGGCTCGTGTTGGGGAATTTCTGCGTCTCGTCGGGCTGTAAGATTTTTTGTTTCTGCAGACCTTCTCGATGTGCCCTCTTTTTTTGCAATGTCGGCAGATGGCATCGAGGAATCTGCATTCGGCTCGTGGATGGTTTCCTCCGCAGCCAGCGCATTCCCGCCACTTTCTCCTTTCGCGCTCTTTCTTGTTTGTGAGCAAACGGTGGACCTCGTCGTCCTCTTCGCTCGATTCGTTTGTTTCGCCCGACTCTTCATAATGGGTCGTGGTGGCAGGATGCTTTCTCTCTTTGGCTGGTGTTTCATCGCTGTGTGTGTTCATCTTCTTAAGGGCCACTGTGGATTTTTTCGTAGCTTCAGCGGCTGTGGCTTCCGCAATGGCTTTGGTAACGGTGATGTTGGGCTTGTTGAGCATTTTACTCTGTGCGGTTGAGTCTCTCAGGCCCAACACCACGCGATCTCTCATTGCCTCGTCTATGTTTGAGAATTCACACTCACCCCCTATTTGTCTGAGTGCAGCGACGAAGTCGGCAACGGTTTCTCCCTCTCTCTGGTCTCTTCGGTAGAATTCATGTCGCTTTATTAAATTAGACACCATCGGAGCGTAGTGTGCTTTGAGGAGTCTCTGTAATTCTGTCCACGTTAATTGTTTAACGTCCCGAGGCTTGGCGAGGGCTTTTGCCATTTTAAAGACGGTTGTTCCGCAGTGCGTCAGGAACACGGCTCTCTTTCGTTGTTCGGAAATGCCTTCCATTTCATTGCTCTCCAAGTACATTTGGAAGCGATCAGCATAGGAATCCCAATCCTCTTCGTTGGGATTGAAGGGTGCGGGCAGTGCGTTGTTTCCAGACATCTTGGTTGTAGTCTGGGCTTCTATCACCGCGTGCAGGTTTTGTTCCGTTCAGGATGATCCCATCCTCGTCGCCAGTGTTTTGTTTGGAAAACACACGAGGTAGACCGGGTTCCAACAACAAATACTTTTATTATAACCAGTCAGTAACGGAACGCCGGCTGAAGCCGGGGCCAGCCCTTTTATACAGGCTGGCTTGCCTGCTTGCAGCCAATGGCAGCTATTTGGATTTGCCGCCTTTTTGGCAGCTCTTTGGATTGGTTCCTAGTGAACCAATCCACTGTTCTTTTCCTTAGCCAATCAGAATGGTAGATTTGGAGTCATCCACTTTACATACAGAACAGGTTCCTTCATTAAGTTGATTGAACCCAAATTATTTGGTTGGTATACAGTTAAATATGCTGTATGAACATTCACATACATTGGATGGGAGAAAGCAAAATCATTCCAAAGTAATTTGTTTGGTCTGGGCTAGATATTTATCCAGAGTCTCGAGAGAAGGAAATAATTAATCTGTTCCAATTTTATCTTTTTTTTTCCCTGTCAATAAGACCAATACAAACAACATCTCTCTTTTGTTCAATGGTTTTAAAAGGAGACTTGCAAGTTAGATTTTCATGGAGCTTTGCCTTCATTGCTCAGAATGCATCCATCCTGAAGATAACCTCAGGAAACAAAGTTCTTTAAGGCTGAAATGAAAATAACCTTCACTTGGCACCAGTGGTGGGATTCAAAATTTTTTTACTACTGGTTCTGCGGGCATGGCTTGGTGGGTGTAGCCATGTGACTGGGTGGGTGTGGCTTTTTGTTGTTGTTGCTTTTTTGCAGCCCACACTGGTTTTTGGGGCCTTCTGGGCCTCAGAGGAGCCTCTGGGTGTGTGTGTGTTTTTGCTCCCTTGAGGCTCCTCTGAAGCTCAGGAAGGCAAAAAATAGAGGAGGGGGGGACGCTGAGACATTTTTTGCCTTCCTGGGCCTCAGTCAAGGGAATCCCGGCGCAGCTGATCTATGTTCAGCTGATTGTCGAGAGGGGAAAAAAAAAAAAGTAATTCCTTAAGCGAACATCAGGTGGGCGGGCTGAGCAAGCATCAGGCGGGAGGGTGACTGGGTTGGGGGGCGTGGGCAGCCAGAACATACTATCAGTTCGGCGAACCATGCCAAATTCTTGCTAGCAGTTCATCTGATCTGGTGCGGACCGGCTGAAAACCACCATTGCTTGGCACATCTTGAAACACTGAGAGCCATAACTGAACCTCTTCTGAGAAAAAGGCAAGAAGAAAAGGAAGGCAAGGCTAATGGGAGAACGGGGCATTTTTAAGTTCTGGGGGAAAAAACTTTTTTGGAGATTTTAAATGCACCAGAGTTTATCCAACTCCTAAATGCAGTTGACCTTATAAGGTTGGATAGATTTAGAACAAGGATCTTCAAATTTGCCAAGTTTAAGACTTGTGGACTTCAACTCCCAGAATTCCTAAGCTAACATGACTGCAGGAGGAATTCTGGGAGTTGAAGTCCATAAGTCTTAAAGCTGTCAAATTTGAAGATCCCTGGTTTAGAGCCTAATCCTCAGCTGGTACAAAGACCCTGCGTGAAAATGCCATTTCATCAGAACTCTGATCCTTCCTTTGAGTCGCAAATTATTTTCTTTTTTCTTCCATTTTACTCAACACTTAAGGATTCCACAACAAAAAGGTTTGTTTTCTTAATGTACGAGTAAATTTGTAAAATATTCCCTCCGTGTGATAACAAATACTGTACTTACAATAACAGTCGGAACAAGTTTAGGGAAACAAATGGTATCTTGACATGGGAGGAAAATCTAAAAAGCCTGCAAATATTTAACTGTCGTAGACTTATGTTCTTGATGGCTTCTGTACAAAGAAATTGGAAATTTCAGCTGAGTTGAGAAAAGAGCTTTGAGCCACTACTAGGCAAGAGTCCAGATTTAGGAATGGTGGTGAATGCAAAGGAGCTGATGATACTGCAAACTGTAGGAAGATTTTCAAATTTTTGATTTCATTCAAAAGTTGTCTAAAAGCAGATAGAAAAATCAGCTTCAAAGAAAAAGTCCACCCACTGTGTGACATGAAATGATTCTGAGAAATCTGAATTCCACCAATGTTATTTTCAAAATACCCATGCCTGCACAAAGACAACAAACAGAATAAGAGTTGACAGAGACCTTAGAGATTTTCTAGTCCAACCCCCTGCACAAATAGGAGACCCTATACCAGTAATGGCTAACCTTTTCATCCTCGTGTGCCAAAAGTGGATGTATGTGCACACACACGTGTGCCTGCACCCATAATGTACTGCGTGTGTGACCCCTGCTGCACACCTCTGCTCATGTGTGCGTAACCTCACTCATGCGTTGTGTTCCTCTGTGCATGCATGCCAAATACCCAACAATCAGTTGGCTGGCAGGAGGCACTTGCATTCACCATCATGGCCCTATACCATTACAGACAAGTGGCTGTCTCTTCTTAAAAGCCCCACAACTACTGAAAGCAAGCTGTTCTTTTGATTAGTTGTTCTCACTGTTTCTCCAAAGTTCTAGGTTGCTTTCTCTCCTGGATTAGTTTCCATCCATTGTTTCTTGTCCTGCCTTCTGGTGCTTTGGAAAATATGTTGATTCCCTCTTTTTTGTGGCAACCCTTTAGGTATTGGAACACTGCTATCATGTCACCCCTAGGCCTTTTCACTACAATAGATAAACCCAATTCCTGCAACCACACTTCATATGTTTTAGCCTCCAGTCCCCTAATCATCTTTTTTCTTCCCTCTCTCCAGAATCTCTACATTTTTTTAAATAATACGATGACCAAAACTGAATGTAGTATTCCAAGTGTGGCTTTACTAGGGCTTTATAAAGTTGTACTAGTACTTCACATCATCTTGATTCTATCCCTCTGTTAATGCAATCGAGGATTGCATTGGGTTTTTTTTTGACTGCCTCTTTATGTTCAGTAAATTTTAGGGCTGATAAGAAATTGCTAGATTCATATGGTAATATGATTTTATTTAATTTGGACTTAGTAGCTTTTGGGCTTATCCACTACTCCAAGTTAAATTATCTTCAATATCATCACTTTTTGGGGTTCTATAATAAGGTTCTGACTATTGTGCCCAACTTAGTGTCATTTCTTGTGAGATGGGAAACTATATAAATGTGATAAACAAATAAATACAATTTATAATAAAAATGAATAATTTTATATCATGCAGTTAAAGTTCAATACAGTCCTTAGTTTAATGCATGTACTCAACTGCCAATTTTCAGGCATACCTGCTGAAGTTGGCAAAGGAACTCTAGATATATAGAATCAAATTTTTTATAAGATCTGGTTTGGCATGATTCCAAACTTTTATTTTTAATAAAGTTTTATTTGGGTTTTCACACATACAAAATACAAGTAAAACATCTTTTTTGAAAATAACATGGTCCCGGGTTGAACTTCTTTATACAGACACAAAACTCAATTTCATTCTCCTTTTTGTGTTCTATTCCATATCTTATACTATTCTACATTTTCTACATAGTTTTTCCCCTCTTTTAATTTTCTCAATTTTATTTTGATTATCTCATCTCAATTCAAACCATTATATTTATACTTTTGTCTGTTCTGTTTCAATTTCATATTATCTTTTCTCATTAAACAAATTTTCTCCTGTAGTTACCAATTGGAGTATGACACCTTTATATCTTTTAATTACATCCCTTCAACTCTTATTTAAACTTCAATATATACCTTAAGGTTATGACCTTCGATATAGTACATAATACATAACTTCCAATTGAATTCTGCTTGGTACATTCTTATGATACATACTATATTCTTTTAAAAAAAAGATTATAAATATATGTAATTATAAACCCTCATTCCATTCCAATTCAGTTCTATCATTAATAATCATTAAAATCTTAACAACTTTAACATTTCTTTTCAATTAAATATCATACTTCCTTAAAGACACGTATAATCTCCACAAATAATTTTTCCCTTATTTCTCTTCATTTATATTTTGTAAATCATTAAATATTCATTTTGTTACATTTATTTATTGACAAGCATTCCACTGAATTACGATAGCTATTTTATCAAACATTTTAATCATACATTGTTTCATATTTTCTAAAATTATTTCTGTTGTTTTTCCCAATCTTAAACTTTCCATTCTCTTTCCCCCCCCTTTCCTTTCCCTCCCCCCCTAAGATTACTTGTTCATTAAATATGGCTTCTTCTTTGTCGCAATCTTCTTGTTCTGCAGGCATTTCTTGTTGTTTCTCATAATTCCAAAACTCCATTTTTAAAATCTGAAATACGAAGCCAAAAGAACCTCTCCCTTCTTGTATATCTTCTTTGTACTTTTTAGGTACCATTTTCAGTTCTTCTAAAAGTGGAGCCATTTTAAACAGTTTTAAACAACCAGCCGATTGATTTTAGTCATTCAAATACAATAACCAAAAATCCAGAAATCAAGTAATCCAAATAGTCCTGAAATAGTTATCTATTCTTATTTCTTTTTCCACTTTCTCTTCCTGGGGTTTTTGTTGTGATATTTCAGTTAAAATGTATATTTTGGAAGTCTTGTTGAGATTTTGCTGTAAGTTCTTTTTAATTCCAGGCAGTCTCCTCCTTTTCACTTCCTGCCCTTTTATTCTTTTTCTCTCCTTTCCTATTTTCAAAAGCTTTTGATTATCCAGAAATCTTTATTATCCCTTTGACTTTTTATTTTCAGCATTAAATGCCTATTAATGTCAAAATGGATTTTTTTCCAATTTCTTGCTTAAGTCTCTTAGCTGTCAGTATAGGAAAAGGAGAAAAAAAACCCAAATCTTTTCCTTTTTCTCTCTCCTACGCAGCTTAAAAATCTTCTTAGGGAACAATGTTATTATTTTTTTTTAATAGTTTCAATTCCAGGGTACCTTATTTCTTGCTTTTGCTGTTTGACCCGGTCAACCAAAACTTTCTCTTCTTATCTTCCTCCTGCACATTCTTTTCTGGTTGAGTTCTTCTTTGTGGTGGCCATTTCTGACCACCGCTACAACTGCCTTCAGGAAAGGGAGTAATGGCCAGCTCGGGAGGAGAGATGCAGCTCTCCTCAACCCTGCAGGCAGTCTCCCCTTCTTCACCACCTCGATGGGGTGGCTTCGTCCCAAAACCAGCCGGCTTGGGGAGCTCCAGCGGTGAGCATGGATCGAAGCCTTGCAGAGACGAGGTTTCGGTCTGTCACTGAAGAAGCTCAAACTGGAAGTTGCATGATTCCAATCTTGTGCATATCAACATACCCATCTTTTTTTGCCCTAATATCTGTCTTCAGTCCTTAGACCCTGAAATTTCTCTTCTTCAAGAACCAGAACTAAGATTTCCACATCATTATTCTAACAAAAAAGAATCAACTACATTAGAGCACGTAGTTCAACTAACCCAGTGTTAGTGGGAATTCACAGTTCTTATTGAAGAAGGGACACACAGGATATCTATGATCACATGATTCGTATAACAGAGTTGGAAGGTGTTAGGAATGTAAGTCACCTAACAGTTGATTTGGAAAATATACAAACCAGGATAGACATTTTAATACTATCTCTTTAAGGGAATGCTAAAATGATAATTGGGTGTGGTTCCCCAAACGGCCATAAGACTGAGCGAGAAACCTGGGTTGTTCTGTCCTTTTCTGGAGAGTGTTGCCGTTCCTGCATTGACTGTTGCTGATCATCATTAGTCTTGGTTTGATGTGAGTCTTTTACTGAACTGTTTTTGATACTGGACTTTGTTATTGGATTATCCTTGGGCTAAAAACTGACTGCTTTAACTTGGACTGTTTGTTAAACTTTGCTTAACTGTTTTTACTGGAAGTAAAAATCTTCATTTTACTGTACAGTGTATCTGTGTGCTGGTTGTGTATTATTCTTCACTACTGTCACTACGTCTTCTTGTGTGCACTCATTCTCCTAATGGGGAATTACCTCAACAGAAGGGACTTTGGAAGGGGGTCTTCTAACCCAACCTCCTGCTCAAGCATGAGATGATGTACCATTCCAGACAATGGCTGTCCAGTTGCTGTTAAACCCCTTCAGTTTTGGAAGATTCACCACTTCTGAAGGAAAGATGTTCCACTGATTAATTGTTCTCACAGTCAGGAAATTTCTCCTTAGTTCTAAGTTGCTTCTCTCTTTGATAAATTTCCATCCATTATTTCTTGTCCTGACTTCATCTTTGGAGAATAGGTTGACCCAACTCTTCCTGATGGCAGTCCCCTTAAGAAGACTTAAGGGAAGATTGCTCTCATGTTACCCCTAGTCCTTCTTTTCATTAGCCTCCAGTCCCCTAATCATCTTTATTGTTGTTCTCTGTACTTTTTTCTGATTTTATACTTATTTTTCACTCTACTTTTTTCTAAGATCTAAATATCTTTTTTGTAAGATGGTGACCAAAACTGGATGCAGTATTCCAAGTGTGGCCTCACTGCTGTGGTATAAAGCAGCGCTAACACCTGATGTGCTCTTGATATTCTCCCTCTGTTGATGCAGCCCAGGAGTGCATTGGCTGTTTTGGTGGCTGTAGCACAACTGCTCGATCACATTTACAGCAAGTGGTTGTCCACTAGGACTCCTAGATCCCTCTCACAGTTACCACTATTGATACTACCTATTCTATACCGATACAGTTAGTTTTCTTGTCTAAGTTAAAACTTTACTTTGCCACTGAACTGCATTTTGTTGGAAAAAGCCCAGTGTTCAAATCCTTCTTATCATTTTATGGTAGGTGGCATCATATAGGTCCATTTCAATTCTCTTTTCTCCTCCTGCCCCCAGGCGAAACATTAGAAACCAAATAGATCAAAACAGACAATCAACAAACCAAAAAAGGATCAAAAACACTTCCACACCAGCAATCAACACCCAAATGAGCAGATTAACACCAAGATTAACATTAGATTAACAATCAAGAAGCAAACAACACCCCAATCAAGGAACTGCCAAACAAGCTAACAGTAAACAGCTCAAGCAAAGAATAACCAAGATCACTCTCATTAACACTGACAAGTCACTAGAGTATAGCAATAGCAATAGTACTTAGACTTATATACCACTTCACAGTGCTTTATAGCCCATTCTAAGCAGTTTATAGAGTCAGCATCTTGCCCCCAACATTCTGGGTCCTTCATTTAGCTTACTCGGAAGGATGGAAGGCTGAGCCCCATGTGCTAGTTCCTACTAGCCAGTGGTGGAATTCAATTTTTTTTACTTCCGGTTCTGTGGGCGTGGCTTGGTGGATGTGGCAGGGGAAGGATCCTGTAAAATCTCCAGTCAGAGGTGATATTTGCTGGTTCTCTGAACTATTCAAAATTTCTGCTTCCACTTGTCCAGAACTGGACAGAACCTGCTGAATACTACCTCTGCTACTAGCACTGATGATGTTACCTAGTTCAGCAATGAAATGTCTGCAAGAAAACCACTAAGCCCAGAGAGCATCAAGGACCCTATAGTTTAATCCTGAGCTACAAACATTATTTTCTATTATAAACATTATTGCTCCTTGGATGAAGATTAAGTATAATTAGCATATTGGTCAGCATACTGTATGAGTCTAGGGAATTGTACTATTGTGAACCAAGTTAAGCATGTTATCTGGATACAAACAAATTTATCTT
Source organism: Laticauda colubrina (assembly GCA_015471245.1). Classification (NCBI taxonomy): domain Eukaryota; kingdom Metazoa; phylum Chordata; class Lepidosauria; order Squamata; family Elapidae; genus Laticauda; species Laticauda colubrina. The sequence continues at coordinate 1,522,826 of BLBF01000049.1, read as the reverse complement.
GAATATCAAGACCACATCTGAGGACAGTTCCTCAAAGCAAGGAGTTGGATGATGTGTCCACCATCCCAATTGGACTAAGCCTTAACTATATCTATTAGATTTGGGCTACTACATTTTGAACAATCACAAGATGGCAGCAAAGAGATTCAGAAAATTCCAAATGTTGATTAGTACTTATTGGTCATCAAATTTCTGCTGCCTAAATCTCATTATAATCTTAACCTTTCATGATATTTGGGCCAGAACTTGTCCCTACTAGCTTTGAAACCTCTAACTTGGATGGTCTACCTTCTTCTCTATGATCACATGAATGGTAGTGTCACTAGGCAGAAAAAGAGAACACATTGGAAATGAAGGATTACTTGAGAACAGTCCAGCATGCATGGATGATCTTAAGTTAGATCAGGTTTTGTGACCACCAGATAAATGAGGATGGGGTTCTCTGTTTGAGAGTAGCTTATGGGTAGAAATATTGTTTTAAATGTTAGCTTTCTATTCTTGGTCCTGGAATCCCCCCAAAAATGGTATTAGGGAACTTCAATAGTAATGGTATTAAGTGCCTCTCTCTAGGTATGAAGTTGGAGGCAGTTCAAATCCAGGTGATTATCCTGCCCACCTAGCAGTTCGAAAGCATGCAAATGCAAGTATATAAATGGGTACCATGTTGGTGGGAATGTAACAGTGTTCTGTGCACTTTTGGCATATAGCCATGCTGGCCACATGACCACAAATATTGATTTCAGACAATGCTGGCTCCCTTAGCCAAGAAAGGGAGATGAGCATTGTGTCCTAGAGTTGAATATGACTGACAGGGAAACATTGAATAAGAGGAGGGTGAAACAACTTTTGTGAAAGTTGGAAAGTTGCTTATTTTGCAGAAGGTGCTGCTAGGCATCTAAGCTCTTCCTGCAAATATGATGGGTAGCAGGGATGTCTGCTGTAGGTGAGTGAGTAAAAAAGTCAAAATGGAAACCACAGTGGTGAGATTGATTTTTTTTTACATGTATTACAGGTAGTCCTTGATTTAAAACAATTTGTTTAGATATTTCTGCAACTAGCCTATAATCCTAATACATTCTTGATCTATTAAACCATCTTAGCTTTCTGAGATCAGATGGGGTGGATTGCTATCTGTTGTAAGAGATCATTATTTCATTTCAGGAATTTAAGACTTTTCCAGTTGTCATAGTTTGGTAAAAATATTTGGAGAAAAATTTTAAGAGCTACATTTTAAAATACAGGTGGTCCTCAACTTATAACCATTTGTTTAGTGGCCATTCAAAATTATAACAGCATTGAAAAAAGTGACACGACCAGTCTTGTAGTTACAACCATTGCAGCATCCCTATAATCACACCAAAATTCAGGTGCTTGATAACTGGCTTGTATTTATGATGGTTACAGGTTGATGAGGTCATGTGATCACCATTTGCAACTTTCCAATAAGCAAAATCAATGGATTTGTTTCCCAACTACACGATTTACTTAACAACTGGAATGATTTACTTAAAAACCATGGCAAAGAAAGGTCATAAAATTGAATGTAATGAGCATAGCCTTGCTTATCAACAGGGATTCTGGTCCCAATTGTGCTTGAAGTTGAGAATTACCTGAACTCATTGTTACTCTGCTCATTTGATATGCATTGTTCATCTTGAATTTTTTTTATTCCTTCTGCAGTCACCCCAATGGGGAAATGTGATTTATGCTTGATGAAAAAAAATGGTTGGAATTATAACTGCTAAAGGGAAAACTTCTAAATTCTAGTTGTCAGATTGAAAAAGAAAATGAAGATACAAAAGGTAGATTGATCTGTGATGAAGACAGAATGTCTGTATGTTCAAAGTTTCTTTCTTACCATTTAATAATTCTCGCGATTTACTGAACTGTGCTTGTAAGGATTTGAAAAGCATCTGATCTACTGTAAAGAGACTCCAACAAGACTATACATTTCAGCTGAATGATAGCTGTATTGAATCATATCATGATAAGCAGAATTAATTAAAATGATATTTCTCTTTATATCCTGTTCTACTTCTCCGCAGATGTGTGGGCTGTTCAGATTATTTATTGGGTTCATTTAAATTCCACATCTTTTCCCAGCTCATTTTTTCCACTTTCTATTCTATAGCACTCACTTTGTAAAATCAATACTCTCAAGTGGCATCTTCCCTCCCTTCTAAATTGAAATTGCTTTTTAAAGGAATTTTTAGAGACAAACCTGAACTTAATATAATCTAAAAAGCAAATGTCTAGCATTCTGGGCTGTTTTCCAAAAGTTTAAATAAAAATTACAAGTAATCATAAAGTCCTCAACATACCTTCATCGGTTGGATTATTCCCCCTTCTTTTTCAACATCTTTAGTCTATAAACTGGTAAGTCCAGGGGTGAGATTCAAAATTTTTAACAACTGATTCTGTGGACGTGGCTAGGTGGGTGTTGCCATGTGACTGGGTGGGCGTAGTGTGTGGGTTTTTTGGCAGCACCCCCCCCCCCCATTTTTGGGCCTTCTGAGCCTCAGGGCAGTCTCCTGGGGAAATTTTTTGCTCCCAGGAAGTTTCCCTGGGGCCCAGGAAGGCAAAAAATGGAGCATGAGGAGGGGGAGCTGTGCCCCCCCTCCATTTTTTGCCTTCGAGGGCCTCAGGGAAGCCTCCTGGGTGAAGAAGTAATATGATGAGGGGAATCCCAGCAGATCATAGGAACAGCTGATGGTCAGGGGGGGCGGAAAGAAGTACCTTAAAGAATGACTGGGCAGAGAAGAACCTAGTTAGTTATATCGGACATATGCGTGATGTTGCGCATGTGCAATTAAGGCTGACTAGGAGGGGAGGGGCAGGTCAGAGGGGTGGAGCCAGCCAGCCAGGGGAACAATTTGCTGGTTCTCTGAACTGTGCAGAATCATAACTACTGGTTCTACAGAACCGGTCCATACTGGTAGAATCCCACCCCTGGATAAGTCACTGCTGCCTTACTTTGTGTCCATCACAGGTAGAAGTCAAACAAACCCATATTTCCCACACAATGGGGAAAAAAGGGATGGAAGAAATGGTGAGAAAAATAATCCTCATGGAACATAGAATAATAGGGTGGGAAGAGAGCTTGGAAGACTTCTAATTCAACCCTCTGCTTAAGGCAGGAAACCTTATACCATTCCAGTCAAATGGTTGTCTAGACTATTTATGAAAACCTCTGCAATGCAGTACCCACAATCCCAAGAGGCTAACTATTCCATTGGTTAACTATTCTCACTTACAGAAAATTTCTCATTATATCTAGGTTGCATCTCTCGTTAACAAGTTTCCACCCATTAATTCTTGTCCTGCCCTCTGGTGCTTTGAAGTTTGTCCCCTCTTCTCTGTGAATGCTGCTCAAGTATTGGAAGATAGGTGTCATGTCCTCCTTCATGTCTCTGTTCAATAAGCTAGATGATCTCAATCATCCACATGTGCTCAAAATCATCTGCTATAATCAATCTGCTATCAGTCAGTGAATACTTCAGCTTCACCCACAACAAAACTAGAGCACACAACAGATACAAACTCAATGAAAACTGCTTCAAACTCAATTGCAAAAAGTACGAGTTCAGCAACAGGTAGTCAATGCCTGGAACGCACTACCTGACTCTGTTGTTACACCCTCAAACCCCACTCCTTTAACCTCAAACTATCCACTATTAACCTCACCCCATTCCTAAGAAGTTTGTAAGGGGTGTGCATAAATGCACCATTGTGCCTACCATCCCTGTCCTATTGTCCCCATATATTCATACCTATTTCCTGTATTCTTACTCATGTTTATACTGATACCTATTATCTTGTAAGCGATTGACAAATCAAATAAATAAAATAAAATAAAGTAAATTTAAAAAAGGACCAAGTTAGTCCCTCTCACTTTCTGTGTCTATTCCTAGCCAATTGACAAAATGCTTCTCCTGAATTCATTCTCTCTGTGTGAGATTCTGAATGATATCTAACCATCTCAGTTTATTATTGTTGCAATAAGGTAAGTAGCAATAATCTGGGGTGGGGAAGGGCTATCCAGGACCACAATTTGTCATTCAAGGACCCAGACTCCCAAAAAGAGAAGGTCCAGAAGAAAAAAATTGAAATATACTTCATATTCAAACAGACTTCACAATTAAAGGGAATGATCCCATTAAGCTAGATGCCTGGATGGACATGCATTTTTCTTGGCCACTGTGAGGAACTAGTTTGATGTCACCTTCTTCTGAGATATCTCTGTTTGTAAGATGAGATTGGACAACAATTTGTCTAAAATGGCAGAAAGGTTTCCTGCCAAAGCAGGGGGTTGGACTAGAAGACCTCCAAGGTCCCTTCCAAAGTCTGTTATTCTGTTATTCCTATTCTGTTATTCTATAACTAGCCCCTATCCCTGTGATGGTGAACCTATGGCACGTGTGCCAGAAATGGCATGCATAGCCATTGCTGCCAGCATGAAAACCGTCACCCCAGATCAGATGCACTGTGATGTGCGTGCGCCTACCTCCAGCTAGCTGGTTGTTGGGAATCTGCTGCACATGTGCAGAGGTGCATGATGTGTGAGGGAGGATTCCGTATGCATGCACAGAGGTGCGGGACATGCATACAGGAGAGTTGCATATGCATGTGCTAGGGGTGGGGGTGGGGGTCACACGGGCAGTGCATTATGGGTGCAGGGACGTGGAGTCAAAAGGGTTAGCCATCACTGCCCTATGCCATGTAAGGGATGACAGGTAATAACCAGTACCTTGTCTTGCACCCAGAAACAAGTTGGCAAATTGCCCAAGTAACAAGGTTGGAAAAGCTTGGTTCAGCATGGATATTCACCATAGAACATTTCACTAGGAGCTAATAATATAGCCATTCAAGATAAGAGACCGTGGAATTTATTTATTAATCCTGATTTTGGGGGGGGCATGTTAGTCAGTCTTTCTGAGAAAACTACACGGTGCGACTAAATGTCACTCAGCTGTAGACTTTGTTTAGACCCAAAGGGAAGAACAGGTCTGCTTTTTTCAGACAAGCGCATGAAAAACATTTGACATTTTCCTACTGTCCCCAAGACTAATGAACTGTGGCAGGATATAATGTTAATGGCCTCCAAACAAGTGAATAGAAGTCTGTGGAGGACCATTTCGTTCAGATTTTATTGTCTGTTATTTCTTATTATTTTCTATCTTTTGGGCAGCAGCAGCTGCTATGAACAAAAGCAATTGATGGTTGTTTTAGCTTCAACCTCACTTTTCTCCCACAATGCTTCTCCTGGATTGCCTGCAGGGGTAGAATTCAATTTTTTTAATTACCGGTTCTGTGGGTGTGGCTTGGTGGGTGTGGCTTGGTGGGTGTGGATGGTGGGCATGGCAGGGGAAGGATACTGCAGAATCCCATTCCCTCCCCACCTCACTAAAGCCCCTATCACACAGCACCAATGGATACAAAGAGGATGTAAAACGGAGAGAAACACTTGCCATCTATTGGTTAATGCGATACTTCCGTTCTGTACTCACTGCATCCATTTTTCATACTCTCTATCCGTCCATCATCCGTCTACTGACATTTCATCCGCTCAAAAAGTTTTGAGCTGCACAAAACTTTTTGAGCGGAAAATGTATCCAACGCATCCGTTGGACATCCGCTACGCATACAGGGAACATCCGTTAGACGTCCGTAGTCATCCGTTATGCGTCCGCTACATCTGCTAGGCATCCACTGCGCATCCGCGCAACTTGCATCCGCTCCAGCAGAAAATGGACACAGGGAGGAAGTGAAACGGACGCGGAATGGACACGCAGCATTAGTAGCACGGATGTAGAAAGGATAAAAGCGGATGCAGCTCGCATAGAAAGCATTAAAATGGAAAAAACGTTCGCATAGGGGATGTATCTTGGATATTTAGGATGTCTGCAGGATGTCTAGAGGATGCAAAAGGACACCTAGCGGAAAACTTATATTTCCTATAAAAAGGGGGAGGAACTCACCTGGATCTCACTTTCAGTCCAGCAGCCCTGCTGTGCAGACCTCTTCAGCCTTCATCTTGCTCTTCCACAGCATCCAGTCATCTCCACCATGGATCATCACACACTCCTTTTGGTACACACCATCGTTCTACAACAGTGCGAAGCCATCTACAGGCTCTTTCACCGGTTCTACGAGAAGAAAAGGAGGTAGCCAAGAAGTGTCTGGGTCCGAAGATGGATCACGAGAAGAGCTGAGTACAAGCTGATGGTGGAGCTGAGGAACGAAGACACTCGTGCATTCCAGAACTTCATGAGGATGCCTCCAGCCATGTTTGACGAAGTTGTGGAGTGGCTGACACCCAGGTTGACCAAGCAGAGCACCAACTTCTGGCCCAGCCTGGACCCTGGGCTCAAGGTGGCACTGATTCTGTGCCACCTGGCCTAAGGGACCATGTACAGGAGCATGCAGTATGGCTGGAGGGTGCCACACAACACCATCACCATTGTGGTCAGAGAAGTGGTGCAGGCCATAATCGAAGAATACCTGGAGGAGCTCCTCCAGTGCCCCCCCACTGAAGAAGGCAAGAAGAAAGTTGCAGAGCAGTGGTATCAGAAGTGGAATTTTCCCCACACCGTTGGAGCCATAGATGGGAAGGACGTGGCCTGCAAAGCTCCAGCCAAGTCAGGGTCCACTTATCACAAGTACAAGGGCTTCTTTAGCATCATCCTCTTCGCCATGGTCGATGCTGACTACAAGTTCATGTACATTGATGCATCAGGCAACAGGTAAGCTTCAGATGCCCAGGTATACAATGCCAGTCACCTCAAGGAGGGGCTGGAACACAACCTCATCATGGGCTTCCCAGATCCAGACCCCCTGCCGAACGACACACAAGATGTGCCCTACTTCATCATGGGGGATGATGTCTTCTCCCTCAGAACCTACCTCATGAAGCCCTACACTTCCAGATGCCTCACCCATGAGGAGAGGATCTTCAACTACAGGCTGTCCAGGGCAAGGTGGGTGGTAGAGAACGCCTTTGGCATCCTGGCCAACAGGTTCCAGGTACTTCTCACCACCATACAGCATCGCCCAGAGACTGTGAGGAACATCGTGGAAGTTTGCTGCATCCTGCGCAATCTCATGCGCACCTGCTACCCAGTGTTGCAGAACAGGCTCGTGGACCTCCAACAAGGCAATGGGGACATGGAGCCTGGTGATTGGAGGCAAGGGCGAAACCTGATAGACACTGTGGATGTGCAAGGCCCCAACAGAGCTTCATGTGAAGGGAAGAAGCAGCGCAACCTCCTGAAACACTGGTGCAACTCCCCTGCTGGAGCAGTGGAGTGACAAGACAGGATGGTCGATGCTTAATGGATGCTTCCTTCAGCCTATCTCTTCACACTGATGAGATTGTGCCATGTATGTTGAGTGGCCCTACAATGGACAGGTCATTTAAAAAAGAGTTGTGTTTATTTTTAAATGTGTGGATCAATGATTGCAATGTTATTGAAAATAAATGGCCAAAGGTGTGGCACCTCGGATGATAGACCATCCCATCCCACTATGCTTGCACTGGAGGTTTATCTATCCCACAGCTATTACCCAGCCCACAGGTATCCTAACCCATCCCACAGCTATTACCCATCCCAAAGGTATCCCTGCCCATTCCACAGCTATTACCCATCCCAAAGGTATCCCTGCCCATCCCACAGCTATTACCCATCCCAAAGGTATCCCTGCCCATCCCACTCCTATCTTAACCCATCCCACAAACATTCAAAGGCTTAAACCATTTCTAAAAGTTTCCTCCAAGACTTTATTGAGTAAAAGAACTGAAGCAAGTGTGTGAAGCAAAGATAATCTTTATTAATGACAAACTGTAAAAGCAAAATGACCCAAGAAAAGTGTCCCAAGCAAAGATAAAGTCAACAGGTAGCCACCCAGTCTCTGGCACTCTTCTCAGTCACTCTGAGGCGTGCCCATAGTCTCAGGGGTGAAGGGTCCAGGTGCTGTGGAGGTGGCTGCTGCTGGAGTGCTGGTTTGAGGTGTCATTGGGGTGCCTGACCACGAGAGGACAACAGGGGATGGTGTGTGGAGGAAGCTCTCAGAGAGCTGGCTCAGTCCTGTGATGTTGAGAGCCCCTTCCTCCAGGACATGGGGTGTCAGTCCCAAGACCGATGACAGATGTTTTGAGGCTGGGCTTGGCTGTGGGGTGGAGGAAGGAGGAGTGTAGTGGGGATGTCTGGTCTGCAGGTGAGTGAGGTGAGGCATGGGTGGCATCTGTGGCGTGGGTGGCATCTGTGGCATGGGTGGCATCTGTGGCATCAGTGGCATCGGTGGCATCGGTGGCATTAGTGACATTGGTGGCACCGGTGGCATACGATGTACCTGTGCCTGGACTGGGAAGGGCTGCCTGTGATGCTGGTGCTCCTGGTAGCCGTAGCCTTGGTAGGTGAGGGCCTGTGGAAAGCCTTGGAAGGGCAGTGACATCACCTGAGGTGGAGGAGCAGACCTGGACTGGGTGGGAGCAGGTTCAGCTGGGTCTGGAGGGTTGTGCGGAAGACCGGTGATCCTGTCCTTGATCACCTGGTATTATGATTCGGACATGTCCATGAGGGTCTGGTTGACGTAGGTGAGGAAGGGCCTGCAGTTTGAGGATGGTATGTCGGTGTGTAGTAGCTGAGAGAGGAGATCTACGCTGCTTTTGATGGTGTCCCTGATCTCCAGCAGGATAGTGTGGCTCTGCCCCTCCGGTCTGGCTCTCTGCCTGCTTTCTGTGGAGGTGGAGCTGGGGGTGGATGTGGGTTGGTCTCTGGTGGCAGTTCCCTCTCCTTGCTCTCACTGCATCAGGGGGTCTTCCACGTGCTCCGCGACGGGGAGTGCAGCTGTCGGGGGGGTTCTCCATCGTGGGACGCTCCACAGATTCCTGCCTGGACACAGGAGCTGACTGTTGGCCAGAAGAGGACTGGCTCTCTGTGGGCTGCCTGAGAGAGAGGGTTGTCAGAGGGGCTGCTCCTCAGTGGCGGATCTCACCCTCCAAGAAGCTGCACTTGGCCATCACGTAGGTCTCCCGGTCCATTAGCTTGACCGTGGCCTGGCCAGATTTCTTGAGGTGCAGCTTCCTATACCAGGTGTGCACGTGTTTCCACCAGCTGAGGAGGACCTCTGAAGTATAGCCCAGGCTCTCCGCCTTCTCTCTCCAAGTAGCCTGCTTCCTTTTGGTGTCTCGATAGAGCCTGTGTCCCTTCCGCCATAGATACTCGTTCTCTCTCAGCCATTCCAGCACCTCATCCTCATGTTCCTCTTCGATGGAGTATTGCCTCCTCTCCCGTTCATGTGTATGCCTCTTCCTCCCTCTGGCAGGGCCATCTGGGCCCTCATCAGAGGGGCTTCGAGGTTCTAGGGGCTGCTCCACTACACCACCAGCAGCAGCAGCAGCAACAACAACAGTAGCAGCAAAAGCAGGACCAGCAGGACCAACAGCACCAGCAGGACCAGGAGCACCAGCAGCACCAGCAGGACTAGCAGGACCAGGAGCAGTGCCAGCAGAGTAAGCACCAGCAGAAGCACCAGCACCAAGAGTAGCGCCAGCAGAGTAAGTCCCAGCAGAAGCACCAGCACCAGGAGCAGCGCCATCAGAGTAAGCCCCAGCAGAAGCCCCAGCACCAGGAGCAGCTCCAGCAGAGTAAGCATCAGCAGAAGCACCAGCACCAGGAGCAGAGCCAGCAGAGTAAGCACCAGCAGAAGCACCAGCACCAGGAGCAGTGCCAGCAGAAGCTCCAGCACCAGAAGAGTCAGCCCGAGCAGCAGAAGCCCAAGCAGAAGCAGAGTCAGGGCTAGGGGGTGGGATAGTGGCCCTGTCCTTCTTGCCAGGGCTGGCAGCAGATGGCACAGGCTTCCTCTTCTTCCCCTTGGTTGTTGGCTGGCTGGAGCTATGTCTGGCATCAGGTCTTTCCTCTGAATGGTGACCTGCTTGCGAGCTGCTTCCCTTTATATCCACAGGGCTGATGCAATGCATCCTCCCCGCATGCGCAGTGAATGCTTTGCATCCGCTTGGCATCCGCTAGGCTTCCGTGATGCATCTGCTTCATCTGCTCTGCATCCGCTCTGCATCCGCTCTGCATCCGTTCCTTCCGTTGTGCGTCCGCTTTGCTGTGCTCCTCCGGAAGCCCCGCGGATGTGCCATCTGCTTCCATCCGCTTCTATCCGCTAGGTTTCCGTGGAGCATCCACTTTACATCCTGGCTACATCCTCCCCCCGTCCATTCCTTTCCATTGTTGCCCGCTCTGCTTATGCAAATTCAGGGCACTTTTGAGAGCGGATAACAATGGATGGAACATTTTCTTGTCCGCTGTGTCCTTTTTACATACGTTTTGCATCCGTCGGCCTATGTGACAGGCCCTTTAGCTGCTTTCCAGCTCTGTTCTCCTGTTTAGGGCAACAAAAGAAGACCCAACTGATCAGCTGGGACTCGGGAGGCAGAGAATAGATGGGAGCGAGGCTAGTCAGAAGTGGTATTTGCCGCTTCTCCAAACTCCTCAAAATTTCCACTACCGGTTCTCCAGAATTGGTCAGAGCCTGCTGAATACCACCTCTGATTGCCTGAGACAGTTCTTTTTTTTTTTTTTCTAGCAGCAGCTAAGAAGGGGAGACCAGAGCTGACTCTTCAGCTGGGGACATTGCTGAACTGAGCAGCTATTCAGAAAATATTCAGACTGACTGTCTAGACGAGGAGCAAACACACACACTCTTCTTAATCTTTGTCCCCATCCAGAAGCCTGCTGAAAGACAATTTATGGTATATATACATCTGCTCATTAAACCTGGGTACTCTGTTTTCCCCAGGACAATTTCCCTCATGACTCCTCTCAGTGAAAATGTAGGTCATTTGATTGACAAGGGTCTCTTTCCTGAACCTTACCTCTAATGCGAGATTAATGATAGAAAAGGAGAGCCAATTAATGCTGTGGAATGGATTCAGAAAAAGAAAATAAGTTGGTTCTTAAAAGAATCCTTTCTTGCATAAATATTTTTTATGTATGTATACATGTATGTATAAGAGAGAGAGAGGTATTGTGCTACAATAAATGATTTTAGTTTAAATGAAATAGGAATGGACTGTTTTGAAGCATAGCCAGACTCTGGCTAGAAGCACAGACTATATTTAGATCACTTGTAAGACTTGGTTCTGAAAACATACATTGGGATTAAATCCTTCTGACATGATCCTCCATATTCGTATACATATATGAGTATACTTTTGGGAATGTTAATATGGGGCTTCAAAAACAAAGGTTCAAGAGATAACTCCCTCAGGTGTAAACAGGGGTGGGCTGCTGGGGGTTTGCAGGAGTTGGGGAGAGCCCCTAGCTAAGATTCTGTGCAGTTCAGAGAACCTCCAAATCCCACTCCTGGCTGGCTGCGCCCACCCCACCAGTGATGGGATTCAATTTTTTTTTTACTTCTGTGGACTCTGTGGGTGTGGCTTGGTGGGCATGGCAGAGGAAGGATACTCCAAAATCCCATTCCCTCCCCACCCCACTAACCTGCTTTCCGGCTCCTTTCTCCTGTGCAGGGCAACAAAAGAAGGCCCAGCCAATCAGCTGGGACTTGAGAGGCAGAGAATAGATGGGGGCAGGGCCAGTCAGAGGTGGTATTTCCCAGCTCTCTGAGCTACTCAAATTTCCACTACTGGTTCTCCAGAACTGGTCAGAACCTGCTGAATGCCACCTCTGCACCCCATCCCTCCTAGGAGTCCCCACGAAGCCCATTTTGGATGCAGGTAAGTGCAGGGAATGTGTGGAGGCTCAGGGAGGGTGAAAAACGGGCCTCCCAGAAGTTCTGGAAAGCCAGAAATGGGCCTGTTTCTGGCTTTCAGAGAGTCACTGGAGCCTGGGGAGGCTGTTTTCGCCCTCCCAGAGGCTCTAGGAAACCCTCTGGAGCCCAGGGAGGGCAAAAATGCCCCCCCCCCTGCCATGATGCAGGAGGCAGACTAGGCCATGCCCACCATGGCCACGTCCCACCCAGCAATTGGGCAGAAAGCCCTTTGCTAAAATTTTTGAAGCTCACCCCTGGGTGTAAATGTATCTACCACATGTATCAATGTGTAACAAAGAACTCTCCAGATCACTTGATGCAGTGATTCTCTCTTTTGTGGCTTGTAACCAGACTGAGGATGGTTAAAAGAATATCAGGGACTTAGATGATCAGTGGAAATTGATTACTCCAAGTTTATCCATTGTACAAAGGGATCTTCAAATTCTGTTTTTAAGAAAGAATGAAGAGAAGAGCAATTAAGATGAGTAGGAGGCTAAACATATGAAGAACAGTTGCAGGAATTATGTATGCTGAGTTAAATGAAAAGGACTAGGGGTGATGTGATAGTAGTGTTCTAATATCTAAGGGGCTGCCACATAGAAGACCTATTCTTCAAACATCTGAAGGCAGGACAAGCAGCAATGGATGGAAACTAATCAAGCAGAGAAGCAACCTAGAACAAAGGAGAAATTCCCTGACAGAACAATTAACCAATGTGGTCTGGGACAAATTGTACAATTGGCTAAAAAGTAGAAATAAAGATTAATGTATATGAATGTGTAGATGCTTATATATGTAACAGCGATGACACAGTGTTGTCAAAAACATTAAAGAAATGTGTAAATGGAAATAGCATAATAATGATTTCAAAAGATAAAATAAGTTGATAGACCTTGCAGAAAACTATTAAAAACTGAAGGAGTTAGTTTAAGAAAGAAGTTGGCCAGAGAGGACAGTTATATCAACATAGAACAGGTGCCTCTGTCAGTGCAGCAACAGAACAGCCCAACAGTTTGAAATGGTGGAGAATATAGAAAATGGCTTCATTCTTGTATGTAAAAAATGCAATAATCCTGTGTCTAAGAAAAAATAAAAAGGTTTCCCCATGAAAAGATGTGTTCAAGCTGAGGTTGGATAGTCATCTTTTAGGGATGCTTTAATTTGGATTTTTGTGCTGAGCAGGGAGTCTGAGTCAATGGTCTAAGTGCCTCTTCCAACTTTTATGTGATGCCAACATTCATATTTATATGATTCTATGAATATAAATGAAGCAGTTTTGAAGGGAACACATTTATTTATTTTCAGACTATGCATACACATGATATAATGTATCCTTTTGCAGGAAAAAGAATCCCATTTCTTGGCGAAGAGGAAGGAATCCCTCCAAGACAATTTCAAGGGATTGCAATATTTGTCTTAGACATAATTTGGCATTAAAATAAAAATCTGTTGCCAAATTAAATCATTTTTTAAAATTACTTGAAGCCAATCATCTAAGCTGATTAACTGAATAAATGCCACATTAATGGATATTGGTTGCAAATGATAGGTTATTCTTTTTTAAAAAAATATGTGAGGTTTATGTCATTTCAGTGTCAGGCCCAACCCAAGAATGATATAGAGCAATCTAGCCAATGTTGCATTACTTATTTGTTCACACCACATTGACAGAATCTTGCCAGATTAAATCTATATGACTTTTATGCTACCTTATCCTGGCAGATTCTAGGAAGTGGCTACCGTAAATCTCTTCCTCTTTCCCTGATCCACCTCTGAGCTGTGTTGTCTTTTGTCTTATCGCCCTTCTTAGAACATGCTCCCTTCTCCCTGGGGAACAGGGAACTGCAGTCCATCGTACCTCTTTCCACTTCATAAACACAATCCATTTCATTTTGGGTTTTCCATAGGCAGGACAAAATGAGGGAGAATGAGAAAATTTTTCCAGGAGTGTTGTCATGCAAGTGCCACAACTTAGGTACTAGCATCAGACTTAATAACAGGTGAGGATGAGGAAGTCTCTCCACAGATCTAATGGGTTGAGAGAGTAATCTTGGGAGACAGGAAGAAAAGATACAGTCGAAGCAATAGTCTAATGAAAGAGGTATGAGGCCAAAGGAAAAATAGAGCTGGAGAAACAGCTCAGAAAGGACCCTCTCTAGTTTTCTGGAAAATAAAAACATTACTCTGTTGTAATAATGGTGGTAACTTTGCATCAAAGATAGTATTAGAATCATGGTTTTGATATCATGTCTGGACTACCTCAAAGAGCTGACATGTATCCACACTTTGGTATTATCATGGTTTACTGCAGACTGTAATGCAGCAATTTTGAAATGAGAAATAGTGTTAAGAATTTTTAAACATTCCTAAGAGTACAAATAACTTCCTAAAGTGTCAGTCTTCAAGATCTTCTGCTATTGCTTTGCATCTTTTCAACTGCCATAAATAACGGGGGGTGGAAAAGGGAGGTAGGAATAGTTGGGGAAGTGAGCTGGAGGAGTTACATTCATCTGATGTATAAATGGAAGTGGGGAGCATAAAATAGAGTTAGGTTTCTATTTCTCGCTTAGCTTTCTTCTCTCTGCGCAACTGCAACCCGTTATCAAACTATGCCAAGGTCAACGGACAGAGGCCTCATCATCACCTGAAGATGCCCACATGATCATATCCACAACTTCTAATTGGAAGTGTCATTTGAACTATTGGGGGTGGGAACATTTCCATCACTTTGTATATGTGAATTGCGCGCCTAAATTCTCAGATTCAGAATTCTTTGGTTGCTACCACTTCACTTTCAGTAAAAGATATCTTTTCTCTAAACTAAAGAGTTTAAGTATTTCTTTCCTGGATTTTGAATGGAGCTCCGCCTGACTTGATCTTACGCTACTCAGTGCTGGGTGCAAACTTTCTCTTGCCAGTAATTGTTTACATCACAAAGTCGCATGGTTAAACTATTACAGGATTCGTTGCCACTGTTATTAACTCTTCCTACTTTTTTACACAAATGTTGTTTAGCAATTGCTGTTCATTGTAAACATGATGTCATGGCCCTGTCGGAGCCTGAGTCCAAGAGGAGGAGGAGATGCAGCTGGGGTTAACGGAGGGGGTGGGTTCAGTCCCTATGGCCTCTGAGGAACAACTTGGAGATGAGGATGAGGCAGTCCTGGGCCTCTTGGGCTTTGGAAGAATAGGCAGGGAGGAAGAGAGGGCTCAGGCTGACCGAGAAAGTGGGGAGGAAATGGAAAAAGCAGGCAACAGAGCAGAAAAGTGGTGGAGTTCTGGTAATGAGCAAATGCTTCCCCAGCCCGATCCCTGAGTTTGGAGAATGGAGAGGAGGTAGAGTCAGCACAAGACTATCCTGTAATCTGCAACTCTTACACTGCAAAAACCTATGGACTATACAACTTGCTTAGGACAAAACAATAGACTCAATCTACATAGACTTCTGTAAAGCCTTTGATTCAGTAGTACATGACAAACTACTCCTAAAACTAAAATCTTATGGTATCTCTGGACACCTGCATAACTGGATAGAAGCATTCTTGTCAAACAGACAACAAATGGTCAAAACTGGGAGCATCCTATCAAACTCTGTACCTGGCAACAGTGGTGTCCCCCAAGGCAGTGTTCTAGGACCAACTCTTTTCATACTCTACATAAATGACCTCTGTGATCATATTAAGAGCAACTGTGTTCGCTGGTGATATAAAGCTGTTCAATACCACAGACAATACTGCTACCCTTCAAAAAGACCTTGACTGTGTATCAGAATGGTCAAACAAATGGCAACCTCAAATCTCAACAAGTAAATGCTCTGTCTTACATATTGGCAAAAAATATATATATCAGAAAATAAAATACAAGCTGAATAGTCAAGACCTTGTTGATGATCCAAACTCTGTCAAGGATCTTGGAGTACTAATTCTAATGATCTAAGTGCTAGAGCCCACTGTAACTACATAGCCAAAAAGGCATTAAGAGTTGTTAACCTAATCTTACGTAACTTTTTCTCTGGTAATATTATACTCCTAACTAGAGCATATAAAACATTTGATAGACCAATACCCAAATACAGCTCATCAGTCTGGAATCCACATTACGTATCTGATATTAACATAATTGAGAAAGTCCAGAAATATTTCACAAGAAGAGTTCTCCACTCCTGAACTCATTGCAGAATACCTTATGTCACCAGACTTGACATTCTAGACCTAGAAAACCTAGAAAGCTTAAGCCGCCTTTGGTCCGATCTAAGTATATGATATAAAATCATACATTGCAATGTCTCACTGTCAATGAATACTTCAGCTTCAACCATAACAATACAAGAGCAAACAATAGATACAAACTCAAGGTTAATCACACCAAACTTGATTGCAGGAAATATGACTTCATCAACAGAGTGGTCAATGTCTGGAACACTCTCCCTGACTCTATGGTTTTTTTCCTCAAACCCCAAAAACTTTAACCTTTGACTGTCTACTATTGACCTCACCTCTTTCTGAAGAGGCCTGTAGGGGGCATGCATAAGTCACCAACGTGCCTACCATCCCTATCCAATTGTTTCTTTTATTTTTTTTATTTTTCTTATATGTATCCATGTATTCATAACTATGTTTTTACTTATACCTATTATCTTGTAAGCAATTGACAAACCAAATAAAATAAATAAATAAATAAAGACAACCCAACTACTTGGGAGAAGGGTGCCTTTCCCCTATTCACGAAGATCACCTCGGGAGTAACATTTAAGGAGATACTGTGGGGAGAAGCTTTTGTCTGGAACAAGTATTGTATTTCATGGCAACACTCTCCATGGCTCCTAGAAGAACTTTGCTCCAGAGTCCTTGCTGTTGATTGAGGTTTGTTCCTTTGCCTTGACGTCGGTGGACTTCCACTACCTGGAAGTTGCATGAAGTGTGTGCAGCCATGTGGGTTCGAGCCTTGCTCCTGGACTGTATGTGTGCCCTGTAGGCAGAGATTTTAGGAAATGGACTGGGAATTGCTGAATTGTGGGGATCTGGGGGGATGGTGGTTGAATAAAGGCTGACAAGCTTTCACCTAGCCTGTGTTGCTTGCATGCCAACCCTGGGTCATAACACATGATGGGGATGGATGAAACACAGCACTGCTAAGTCAGAATCAGATATTACTCCCATATTACCCATGCCTCATTTATTTAAGCAAGAAAAATCCTTGATGTAATATATATAAAATGTAACTTTATGTTAAGACTGTGGAAAGCGTTGAAGGGACATTTTGATTTGACTCTTTTAAAGCTGCTTTTTGAATCAGAGCAACCCCACTTCCACTTTGAAAGAGCAACGTGATCTGCCTCTGAGTTAGTTTTATGATAACTGCATTACTTGGAATCAGTGGTGGGATTCAAATGTTTTTACTACCAGTTCTGTGGGCATGGCTTGGTGAATGTGGCAGGGGAAGGATACTGTAAAATCTCCAGTCAGAGGTGATAACTTGCCAGTTTCTGTACTGTTCAAAATTTCCACTACTGGTTCTCCAGAACTGGTCAGAACCTGCTGAATACTATCTCTGCTTGGAACCTGACAGGTGTGGATCAACCCCACTATTGCTCTGTTGTCACAAAGGCTCCATCTCTATGCAAGCTGCATTTCTTTTCTACAAGCGTTGTTGATGTTTCCCACAGGCAGGAAAGGGGTAAGGTTTGTCTTATGATCCTGCAGTTACCTCTGGTGCCATATCGTTTTGTATTGCTTTGGGGACTCCAAACGAACTTCTAACAGCTGGAAGAGACTTCTGCACATAAGTATGGGAATGTTAAGGGACTTGCCCAAAACAATATAAAAAAGAACAATATGTTCTTTCGGAAAGTCCTGACAAAGCAAATCTCACATTGCATCTGCAGCATAAAGCATCTCATGGAGGCAAAGCATGACTGAGTCCCACTGGTATATTGTATGGGTGGATTTGTTAATGTCTAGTAATGAGTAATAGTATGCATGCATTAGATCTAAATAGTTTGCTACAGACCATAGTGTAGCAACCCTAAATAAATTTCTAAATAATAATTTAAAAAATGTGTCATTGCGAGCGCTGCTTCTGTCAGGAAGATATATTTGCAATACAAATGTGAATGATTAACCCTGAAACAAAGGCTTAAAGGGAAAATATAGAATTAATTACTAGAGAAATTCACAATCTACATTTTCATTGCATTATAGACTTTATAATGTTATCCAACTATTTGCCAGTTGTTTCCTGAGAATGATGAGATATGGATGAAGACATTCAGAGGGAGTTTGTGAAATGTGATACATCAACCATGTCTATGGAGATTCACAGTCATCCAAGTTATGGTTGTCTCAAAAGTGCTGTTTTGTTTTTGTTTTTAAAGGCAACTGGACTTCAGTTTTCCTGAAAGACATTTCACTTCTCACCAAGAAGTATCTGAATCAGAGCTGGAGAAGCTTCTTGGAAGAGAAGCAAAATGTTTTCAAGGAAAAAAACAAAGTTGAGTTGCCTTTTGAAAAAAGAAAAAAAAGAAAAAAGCACTTTTGGGATACATCAAATGGTTTACCAAAATCAGGACTCTTGAAAAGGATGACTGGTTTTCACTGGAGAATTACAAATGGGAGAAGTCTTGCAAAAAAGGCAACACAATTATATCTTTGTGCCAATATTTCTGTTTACTTATGTCTGGAAGTTGTGTAAAAAAAAAGCACTTGAATCGCTGATAAAAGAATATTGATGATATGTTAAAAGGCGAATCTGAAATGATGTAAAATATCAGTTTTAGGCTTGGTTGTTTCCATGGGATCACACTGTTCCAATTGTCAAGCCAAATGTTTTGGAATGCATTTTGTAGTCTGATACTCAATTCCCATCAACCTTAGTTTCATAGTGAAAAAGACACACCCTTATCATCCACCACAATAGTGGAGTCTGTCACATTAATTCAAGCAGAATAATGACAGAGAATTGTAAAAACTAAGCCAAGACATATGGGTATTTGAGGCAACGCAACAACTGAAGACAAGCTGTGTGCCTCCAAAGAATAACTATTAATCATGGGCTGCGATTGAAATATGATGACATGATGAAAGGCAGAAGGAACAATTAAGGCTGATACATAACATATGACTATCATAAATTGCCCCACAATGTGGCTAATCTAATAGAGTAATGAAAAGCGGAGTCGCATAAAATGAAAGGGGAAAGGGAGGAACACATGTAAACGATTAATAGAAACTGGTCCAGCTCAATAATCTTCATGGGCTTTTGTTCCAAACCCTAAGTTATGTTTTGAAAATATGATACAAATGGAGAAGGTAGGAAGGGAAAAAGCAGAAGGAGTTAACAGATTGGTTCTATATTGGTTATAGAAGACTGATTTGCCTTGATTCTGCTAGGATGTTATTGTGTTGGAGGACAAACAGAAATGTAGAATCAGAACATGTAGGAATCGAGAGGAGGAGGCAAAAGAGAGAAGTGGGCTTAAGAATGATGAATCAAGGACCACAGTTTGGCAGGATTTGTCTTTCAATAGATTTCAAGACAAAGTATAAATCACAACTATTTCATGCCTCTTTGAAAAATCTGCAATTCTGCTTTTGGAAAGTATTACATAAATTTCTTTTACTGGATGACAGAAATCCCAACTTTTATTCAGTCCTCTCCCCTTTTCTAATTCTTTTATTGCTTTTGAACAAATTGTATCCTTCAGTTTCTTCATTCCAATTCTGGAGGTCATTTCAACAGGTTACTATTTTCAATTAAATCAAATATACTCTTTTTTTATGAAGAATTCAAGCTCACTTGTTTATTTTCCATACTTTGGAATATCAATGGATAAGCAAAAAAGGCCATGAACTTTAGAAGCCAACATTCCTCCTAATTTTTCATTAAACAGTTTAATAGTTGCCATCACAACTACTTCTTTTTAGCATGCACACAGTATTATTTGATTTTCTTCTGTCTGTAATCTTCATTGTTCCACTTTAGATCCTCCTAGGAATCATTGTGGGGAAAAAAGATCTGTAATGCACAGGTGGTATTCAGCAGGTTCTGACCAGTTTTGGAGAACCGGTAGCAGAAATTTTGAGTAGTTCGGAGAATATCACCTCTGACTAGAGATTTTAAAGTATCCTTCCCCTGCCACACCCACCAAGCCATGCCCAGAGAACCAGTAGTAAAAAAAATTTGAATCCCACCACTGCTGTAGTGAAAGGGAAGAGATAGATAAAGGAAGGCCCTTTGGGAACACAAAGGATGGTGAGATAGATGGGCCCAGGGGAGGGATTCAAAAATTTTAACAACCGGTTCTGTGGGCATGGCTTAGGTGGTAGGCATGGCTTTGTGGTCATGTGACTGGGTGGACAGGAAGTCTAGTCCTGCCAAGAATGTAATAAGGATTAACGGAGAAGCAGTTTCTGTAAGCAACACCAGAATGTTTCCTTCCTGCCTTCCTTACAGGATTAGGCCAGTAATTTCTTCTAACAACCGGTTCTCTGAACTGCTTAGAATGTTAACAACCGGTTCTAGCGAATAGGTGTGAACTGGAAGAATCCCACCTCTGGATGGGCCGCTTGCAGCAGCTCATGGGTAAGATGATTTATTCTACCTACTCAAGAATATATGTCATTTTGAATGGGATAAGGGCACAACTGGAATATATAGTAAATCTTTTAATTGTTATAGAAGAAGAATTATAAGAAAAAAATGGTCTCCGGGGGTGGGGTACACTGTAATATTTTTATTTTTCCTTTTTTTCCTTTTTTGGTATTTAGATGTATTTGTGTTATGTTTGTATTATTTGTATTTAAAATAAAAATATTAATAGAAAAAAATAAAAAAAGATGATTTGCACTATCAGGGCCTCTTCCTGTGTGATTTTGGACACAAATGTTCTTGAAACTTTGGATACTTCCTTTCCAAAGATGAATACTCTTTATCTGAAGAACATTTATATCTACTTTAATATTTTCTTTATCCACTTAAACTATTTATTTCTATTTAATGAACCTTATTATGACTTTTTGATAACTCATTACAATTCTGTCAGCCTTCAAGATCTTCTACTATTGCTTTGCATCTTTCGACTGCCATAAGTAACGGGGGGAGGAAGGGAAAGTCTGGGAAGTGAGCTGGAGGTGTTAAATTCTTCTGTTGTGTAAATGGGGGGGGGGGAAGCATACAATAGAGTTAGGTTTCTATTTCTTGCTTAGCTTTCTTTTCTCTGCGCAACTGCAACCCGTTATCAAAATATGCCAAGGTCAACGGACAGAGGCCTCATCATCACCTGAAGATGCCCACGTGATCATATTCACAACTTCTAATTGGAAGTGTCATCTGAACTATTGGGGGTGGGAACATTTCCATCACTTTGTATATGTGAATTGCGCACCTAATTTCTCAGATTCAGAATTCTTTGGTTGCTACCACTTCACTTTCAGTAAAAGATGTCTTTTCTCTAAACTAAAGAGTCTAAGTATTTCTTTCCTGGATTTTGAATGTAAAAATAATTTACTTGTTGTTGCTGTTTATTGCAACCAAACAGGTATGGCAAGATCTTGAAAAATACTATTTCCATATAGTAGCATTGAACAATTGTTTTCTACTCAGTTCCAAGTTTCTATAAATTTAATTCACTACTATCTCCTCCTCCTCCTCCTCCTCCTCCTCCTCCTCCTCCTCCTCCTCCTCCACCACCACCACCACCACCACCACCACCATCACCCCCTCTTCCTCTTCTTCTCCTCCTCTTTCTCCTCCTCTCTTCTCCCTTCTCCTCCCTTCTTCTCCTATAGCTTCCATAGGTTTTAGTTTAGAGTCTTCCTATTAGGGTTTCAAGCAAATGCCTTCTGTTCATCCTTATGAGCTGAAATCCATTGTAACCACTCAGAGTTAGATACCAGCTGTCCGTAGAGGTAACAGAAGTTTCATCCTGTGAGTTATCTAGGACAATGTTGAGCCTGATAATCCTAGGAAGTGAAAATGGACAGGATTCTTTTGACATCAAGTGTTCCACCTGTGAACTAAATCTCTATTCTTTAAAAATGGTGGAAGCTTCTAGGGAGTTTCCAGGAGTCTGGAGCAGAACAACAATGAATGTATTCTTAGGGAGTGGGTGATATCTTCACCCCTGAAATAGATGTGGTATGCCCTTTTTCAGGAAAATTGGCAAGAAGAGATAAGTTTTAATGGATCTAGTAGGTTTGGTGCTTGTTCTTTTACTTGCCTGGCTCCTTTGCATGGAACAATGTACTTCACAAACTGATGGGCCCAGTGGTGGGATTCAATTTTTTTTACTACTGGTTCTGTGGGCGTGGCTTGGTCGGCGTGGCAGGGGAAGGATACTGTAACATATTCAGTCAGAGGTGGCATTTCCCGGTTCTCCAAACTACTCAAAATTTCCGCTACCAGTTCTCCAGAACTGGTCAGAACCTGCTGAATACCACTTCTGGATGGGCCCCATTAGCAAATTTGTTTTGGTTATTTTCAGCTCCTTGTAGTAGTGAATCATACAGGGTGTCATCTAAATTAAGCAAGCATCAGGTCAAGAAATAATTCACAACTCTCAGACCTGGGGAAATGGGATAGCCAGTAAAAAGTTGGCCTGACAGGCAGAAACTTCTGCTTCACCAGAAAATTTTATTGCAATCCTGTTATTTATATGTCAGTAGAAGGATTAATATTCTTACCATGATCAATATTTGATAATGGTTCTTGAGTTATTGAAATAAGAATTTTACTACATCTGTTGAATTCCTGGAGGAGGGCTAGGAAGTTTCAGTGCTTCAGAGCCAAAATAGGGGTTGACATTGTGTTATGAGAATTGAATAGCCCTTGGTTTGTTCACTGACACCCACTTTTAATCATGTTGGTAGTGAAATATAACAATTTAAAAAAAAATGATTGTACATTGTTTTTTTAAAAAAAACTACACGTCATAGTAATTAAAATAATATGAACATAAAAGAAAACTAATAAAAATAATAACTAAAATCCAGATTACATTAATTTAAAAGAATAACTCAATCATTGGTAGAATAATAGAGCAAGACAACTTAAAGAAATCTTCTCTCAACCTTCACTGTAGTCATTAAAACTAACCCACCAAAATTGTGTTGAGCAGGGTGTCTGAAACTGATACAAACCTATGACTTAAATATTGCTCCAATTTTCAAGGGAGAAAGCAGCCACCTGATCACACAAAAGCCATAAGGTTTAACTCAGAGCCCCAACCATTGGGGGACAGTAGCATCTTTGAAATTGGAGAACAGGTGCCACACAGTGTCTCATAAGTAGTTGACACAGAGGAAAATGGCAAATGGATGAAGAAACTTCCAGGATCTTGTCCACTACTTCAGCTTGTTCCTTCATCCACCCAAGCTCCATGTGGGACCACAATCATTTTTGGAAATTAATCTGAACTTCAAAGCAGAGCATGTGTCATTGTCATTGTATTTCTGCGTAATGTCAAGGATTGAAAAACTGGGAGCCTGGCTGTCACCAAGAGCATACTGGCACCTCCAGTCATCATTTCACTGACTCACAATATATCCTTCAATTGCATTACTTCAGATTGCAGGTGGGAGATTATGATTGAATATTCCTGCCAATAAGAAATGACACATGCATTTGGATCCTTTCCATGTTAATTCACAAGTCAACTTGAGAGAAGAAAACCAAATCTTTGGTGCATGGTTCATTACCTTCCCCCAATAGTAGGAATTTCAAAGCTTAGCCAGCCATAGGCTCTATTCCCACAAGAAGAGAAAATTCTGGTGACTTGTAAATGCACCTGTACCATATTTTTATTTATAAATACATACAGTGAGCATCATGAATCAGGCAATTTAACTGAGAGATTATTTACATGGACCTTAAAGAGTAAGGAAAAGTAATAACAGGAAAAATTGGGATTTGAGTTTTAGGAAAATGAGTATTTTTGCAATGAACTTCCCCTGTCTGTACAAAATATGAATCTTTCAGGGAGTTTTGTGTGGGTAACTGGTTCATAGGAGTTATAATCTAAGAGACCATTATTTTTTTTAAGTGGCTAGTTGGATACTTCCAGAAGTAAGGCTGTGAGAAATTAATTTGGGAAAATTTACAGCATCTCTGTGTGTGGGTGCATGTGAGTAAGAAAGATAGTCCATTATTCACAATACAGCATGGGGTACATTCTTGTCTTTCAGATTCACTAATTTGGTTTCTATGAAAAGAATATTAAAAGAACATTAACAATAGCCCTGCTGGGTCAGGTTAACAGCTATTTAGAGTGTACTAGACAATCCATGACCTGTTGGGTCATTGTTTCAGAGATATTTCCTCCCTTAAATGGAGAAACAGAATTACTTCCAGTAGATTGTTATTGGTTTTGGTTTTAAAATTAACAAAGAAAACATTTTATTCAAGAAGAAAGTTGCATACAAGACAAATATAGTTGCTTTTCATTCAACAATGGACAATTTTGATGACAACATTTGTGGTTGATCTGCCATTCTTTGAAGAATACTTTAATGTTTTCACTTCTTCCTCAGCTTAAAGTGACACAAAGCTGACCATGCTGGAATAGTGGTTTGTCCAGATAAATCAGCACATTCTCCATTGTTTGTTCTTGTACTTTATGTCTAGTGAGAGCAAAGCAGAACTGCATAGGAAGAGGGACATGTTCACCTTCTGATAAACCAAGCACAATTCTTGGAATTGTGGCAATGTCATTTTTGAACTCATCAATGTTTATCACAGATTCTGTTTCATACAATAACCAATCTCTGGAACATCATTCTTCTGGAAATTAGACTGCCCCCCCCCCCACTCTTACACTCCTTTGGAAGGCCCTGCAGATGTGGTTCTGCCAGCGACCTGAGGAATCCTATCTAACAAAATGAAAATTAATGTAGAGAAAAGTAAAGTCCTACACTTAGGCAAGAAAAACCAAAAGTACACATATAGACTGGGTGAAACCAGGCTCAATAGCAGGAACTGTGAGAGGGATCTTGGAGTCTTAGTGGACAACCAGCTAAGCATGAGCCAGCAGTGTGCAGCAGCAGTCAAAAAAGCTAATGCAATCCTAAATTGTATTAACAGAAGGATAAAATCAAGATCAAGGAAAGTACTTATACCACTCTATAAAGCCTTAGTAAGACCACACCTAGAGTACTGCATCCAGTTTTGTTCACCACATTATAAAAAATATGTTGAGACTCTAGAAAAAGTACAGAGAAGAGCAACCAGGATGATTAGGAGACTGGAAGCTAAAACATGCAATGAAGGGTTGCAGGAACTGGGATTGGCTAGTCTAGTAAAGAGAAAGACCAGGGGAGACATGATAGCAGTCTTCCAATATTTGAGGGACTGCCACAGGGAGGAAGGGATCAAGTTATTTTCTAAAGCACCTGTAGGCCAGACAAGGAATAATGGAGGGAAACTGAAGAAGGAGAGATTTAACCTGGAAATAAGGAGAAACTTTCTGACATTGAGAACAGTCAACCAATGGAACAGCTTGCCCTCAGAAGTTGTGGGAGTGCCATCACTTGAGACTTTCAAGAAGAGATTGCACCAGCTAAAAGAACAATTCATGATCAGGATTGACAGTTACCTTCTCCTATCTCCCATCCATCCACCTGAAATGTTCAGAAAAAATACGGAAGCACCTGAATTAATATTTTTTTGATGTGTACAAGGGTGCTGAAATAAGAAAGTTAGGTGGGTCTTATAAGAGTTCTGTTTTTTTTTAAAAATCAAGCAAGTTTAAAAATATCCATCTTTTTGATGCCGAAAAGAGTAAAACATTAGGCCTTCCTAATTTGACATAGAAATCTGAAATAAAGGTGTCTCCTGTTTTAATTCTGCTGTCATTTTGCTTTTAATTGTGTCCTTTGGCAAATTAATTAGAGGGATGTAAACTATGGATCCATAAGTAGCCATGATGTATCGCTGCTGTGACAATATGCCTGGACAATAACCAGGAGGAACTTTTTTTGGGGGGGAAGGGAAGAAATTGGTAGAGGAGTGTTGCTATATTAGATTTTTCTTTCTGCCAGATGTCAATTGTTTCAGGGCAAACAATTCCCAAAGCAAAGCCTGATCAGAAACAGGTTAAGGAGAAAACAGGAAGAGATTCAGAAGATGAAATGTGGTTTAAGAAAAGACTTCTGAGAAGCTAAAAGATATCACAAAGAATGTATGTAAGATAAGGTAGTTTTTAGGTTTCAGTGTGGTTTTTTTTTTTATAGAATTGGGAGCTCACAGCCAAATGTTCAAATGTGACAAGATGACCTCAAAATTTATTTCCTTCTTAACCTTTTTTCTTTGGCTGCCCCCAAAGAATGCCTTTTACATTTTGGGGGGAATATTTGGTGTTCAGAGCATTCTGACCATTATATGCAGTCTTTGAGTAATGTTCACAATTGGGGCCCGAGATGGTATTCAGCAGGTTCTGACCAGTTCTGGAGAACCAATAGTGGAAATTTTGAGTAGTTTGGAGAACCAGCAAATCTCACCTCTGACTGGAGATTTTACAGTATCCTTTCCCTGCCATGCCCACCAAGCCATGCCCACAGTAGCAAAAAAAATTGAATCCCACCACTGATTGGGACCAGAATTTCCATTGTTAAGAAAGCATCTTTCTTAAGAGTTGTGCCTGATTTTCTGCCAAAGTTGTTAAGCAAATCACCACAGCCATTAAGTGAACCATGCAGTTGTTAAGCAAATCCAGCTTCCCTCCATTGATTTTGCTTGTCAGAAGCCAGTGGGGAAGGTCTCAAAGGTGATCCGATGACCTCAGGACATTGCAACAGTCGCATGAGGGCCATTGTACCATTGTAACTTCAAAAAGTCACTCAATGAATGATTGTAAATCGAGGATAACCTCTACATTAATGTGTTTTTTTATAAAATTCTGTGAGCCAAATCTTATGGGTGTTGAGATAGGATAAAATACAGTATATACTATAATGAATATGCATTCTGTTACCCTGGTTTGTTACCTGAGGTTGTCTAGGCATGACTGAAAGTCTCACAATAGACAGAACTTTTAGAGCATTTAGTTCCCTAACAGGCCAATACTGGCCTGTGGCCTGTTTGGAATTGGGTCACAGAAGTGGCAGGCAAGTACATGCTTACATGTAGCTTCGCTTGTGCAAGCGTTGGGCAAGTGCACATGTGCATACAGCTCCATTTATGTAAGTGGCAGGTGAGAGCACACATACATGCAGTTTCATTTGTATGAGGGGCATGCACCAAAACAAACCTAACTAATCAGATTACAGATTAACAGAGGTGGAAGAGACTTTTTAGGTCATCTAATCCAACCCCCCGCCCAAGCAGGAGACCCTACACCATTTCTGACAAATGGCAGTCCAATCTCTTCTTGAAGGTCTCAACTGATGGCAGTCTCACAACTTCCAAGGGCAAGATGTTCCATTAGTTGATCACTCTCACTGTCAGAAAATTTCTCCTTATTTCTAGGTTGAATCTCTCCTTGATCATTTTCCATCCATTATTCCTTGTCTGGCCTTTGGGTGCTTTGGAAAATAGCTTGACCCCCTTCCTCTCTATGGCAACTCCTCAAATATTGGAAGACTGCTATCATGTCTCCCCTGGTCCTTCTCTTCACTGGACTCACTGTGTCCAGTTCCTGTAACCATTCTTCACATGTTTTAGTCTCCAGTCCCCTAATCATCCTGGTTGTTCTTTTTTGCACTTTTTCTAATCCTTCATTGCATGTTTAACTTTCAAGGAATTGAATTCATATAATTGCTGAGTCTCCCATGAGATGGTGTTGTAGCAGACTGCACGAATGTGAGCCCCACCTGATCATTTAAAAACTAATTTTAAAGCTTATTTTATACATATTGGGTAAGAGCTTTTAATTGAATCTTAACTGAAGCACACAGAGTCAGTATCAGCTGTGGTTCGACAGCAACAAGTGAAGTTTACTGCAGAAGTGTGGCATACTGATAACAAAGAATGTAAACTCAAGGTGGAATTCCAAATATTTTATCTCACAAAACCAAATGTGGCTCTTCTAACTATAATACAAGCAGTCAGTTAGTAAAGTTGAGATACTTACTAGAAAGATGGAAGAATGTTTGAGAACATAACAAGTAAGAGGGCTGGCACTGTTATTATTGAAACACTTAAAATGGTCCCGAGGAGAAGAGGCTATCTTCAGCTAGGATTAGAGCCAAAGACTAAAATAATAGAAGATTACAGAGAGGGAGAAAGCCAAGCCCAAATCACCAATTTCTACATCCAACAATACCCTCAATTCTTATTGTGACAATCTAGGGACTGCTCTACATCAGTCAACCATAGAGAGAAAGCCATTGTTTATTATATATTTATTTTTCCCCTCATAGATACCATCAGTACAGTGTTTTGATATTATAGATGGACTAAGAAATGATTACTTTCCACTTGGCTTGAGTTAATCTGAACATGCAAAAATAATGTAACATGATGGAACCATAACATGGAAGACATTATAAAAAAATCAGAAACAACAAAAATGGCACCCCTCTTGGCCAAAGTTTTAGGTTCAACATTATCTGCACTGATGATGTTAGCTAGTTTGGTAATGAAATGTCTGCAAGAAAACAAACCAAGTGTCAACTCTGAAGCAGACCTAGATGAAGCCATCTTTTTTCTGCCTCACAGTTGTCTGAGAAGGGGAAGGGAGGGGGGGAATAGATAGACCATCTAACCATCAAAACAAAAAGTTTTCCTGAGGAGACCAAGGTCATATTAACTGGTGGCTGTATGAGGGAGAGAGGAATGACCAAGTAGCCTGCCAGCTCAGTGGTGGGATTTTACCAGTTTCCCAACCGGTTCTATGATTGTACACTTCATGCGTGCATGCACCTAACGTTCATGCGCAGCTTTCCAAATACCATCTGAGGATCTGCTGCACCAATCATCTGAGAAGATAAAGAACAGAAAAGTGCAGGAACAGGTGGGAGGGCCAATCCTGTGCTTTTCTCTTCTTTCTCTTCTTAACTGTTTGTTGGAGGTTTTTTTAATTACCAATTCAGTTGAACTGGGCTGAACCGGTAGCATTTCATCACTGTGCCAGCTAGTTCCATTGGACAATGTGACCAGTGACAACTGGGAGGGAGAAATTTGGTTCTTTTAATTAGGTGAAAACCATAGGAGCTTTTAGAGTTGGTTTTCACCAGCTGTGCTGATATGATGTATCCAATAAACATGTTTTTGAGGAATGTACCTGTCTCTGAGTTCTGCTTTCAGTGAGTGTATTACTCAGAACGCTGACACCGAGGTCATAGAGCACCAAGGACCCCACAGACCAACAATGCTACAAAAGAGGGTTGCACTTATTCAAAACCAGAAAATGCACATATCATGTATGAGGAAGTGGGTGATGATCCCAGACCTCTGGTGCGTAAACCATGGCAAGGGGAAATGTCTGGAAACAGAAGTTTGTGGTCTAACCAAAAATGTAGGCATGAAAGAAAGAACCTTGGCTTGGCCAATCAGTCAAATTAAGAAGGATAAATCATTTGATGGGGTTGAGGCAGTGAGAGATAAATGCAGGTAATATCAGGCACTGTTAAAGAGGTGCAAACAAGATTACTATAAAAGCCAATGCTAAGAATTAAGATTATCATATATATAAAATAATTATAAAAAATTCTGGGAAGTAGTTTCCCAAGGCGGGAAAGAAATACAAAGTAATAATGAAAGCACAGATTTTACCTGAAATCTCAATAGCTTTTTTTAAACAATTTAAAATTCTGTAGTGCTGCTGAGAATAATTTTGAACTCATTTTCAAACCATTTATCAAAACATAAAGATATGAATAAAAAAAAACATTCCTGGTGGATCAGGTCAAGGTCTGTTCCAGTCCATTTTTTCTTATTTCTCACACAGACTAACCAGAAGGTTGCAAATGGGAGTTAGAGATATCTCCCTGCACTGTTCACCAGTAATTGGCATTTGAAGCCACATAATAATTCCCAAGACTGATAGCCTTCAAGAGGCATGTTCTGCATGAAGTTATCAAACCACTTTTTAAATTCATCCAAAATAGCAGTCACCATCATATCTTGTAATAATTTCCAGATATTAATTATTTACTAGTACCTTGTTTTGTTGCCTTTAGTCAGCTATGACTAGTGGAGTAAAATCTGCAGGGACTCCTTTCTTTCTTTTTTCTTTGTTTTCTTTGTTCCAAATCCACTGTAGTGGCCCACCAGCTGCCAGCATACCTGGCAGCAGACTCGGACAGTGAGGAAGTTAGGGACGAACTTAGGCCAGTCCTGGAGTCTGGGGAAGGCTCTGATGGGTGCTCTGCGTCAGAGAGGGGGCCAGGGCCGTCCAACATTTGTCAGCTGCCTTTGGAATTGGAGATAAGTGGGGAAGAAGAAGAGCTGGAGCCTGTTCCAGATGCACACATGTGCAGAGCTGTCAGGAGAAGGGAATAACTAAGGAACAGGAGTTAATTCAGTGGAAAATGCACAAGTGGACACTGAATGGCCCCTCCCATAGGGATTAAAGAGGAGAGAAAGGGATTGTATTTGCCAGAGACAATTAGTTTGCTTAAATAGTGTGAAAATTTGCTTATCTGAGTTCGTGTATCACAGAGACTCCGTGCCAAGTACTTCCTTTTACAGCATTGCAATTGGGAGCTCTCAGCACGGCAACTATCCAAGGACTGATAAGGTCTGTTTCAGAGGTGGTATTTAGCCAGTTCTGACCAGTTCTGGTTGACCAGTAGTGCAAATTTTGTCCAATTTGGAGAACCAGCAAATATACCTCTGACTGGCCTGACCCACCTGCCCCCTCCCCTTCCAGGAGTTCTCACACACACCATTTTGGCTTCCAGGAGGCTGCAAGGAGTCCTACCCTGTAAGGCTGGGGCACCCAATCGATCTGTTCTCTTTTATCTCAAAGGTGTTTTTTTTCAAAAGGCAACTGGACTGTTTTTTTTTTTCCCTTGAGGAAGATGTTTCATTTCTCATCCAAAAGGCTTCATCATTTCTGGCAAAATGACGGGGATAATGGAAGGATTAGTTCTGACAGGATTGGAGAGAAGTTGGAAGGAATATGTTTCATTGTAGTCATCTGGTCATTAGCACACCTACTAACAATCCCCCCCTGCCAAAACCAATGAAGCTTCTTGGATGAGAAGTGAAACGTCTGCACCCACACCATGATTTGCTTTTTGCTATTTGCTGTTGATCTGTTTTGTTTGCTATTTCTTCTGAAAACTGAAAAGGTAGCTATTATGTGTATTGTGATTCTGTAGTTGGGGAGATAGTTTAGCTAGTATATGCCAGTTGGAGCAATTATTTTTACAACTGTGGTATCTTTTTTTTTGTGGATCTCATCCAACCACAACTTCTTTTGGTCTTTTCCTTCTCTATCTTTTAACTCACCCTTCATGTATTTGTTTGATTATTTAATCCCCATTAATTCTTTCTATATATCAAATCTCTTCAACATATTTTTTTTGTACCGGTCACCCATTTTTATCTTCAATAATGTTCTTTCAGCACTCTTTATTCATGATATTTTTTTACAACATACTTATCTTCAGTACCTCAATGACCCAACATCCAATCTCTTGCTATGTCTATTCTGATTTAGCCAACTTTACTGACATGTAAGAAAGTAGATATATACTCTATTATTTCTTTTTTCAACAAACATTCTTTCCTTGACAACCATGTCTTCAAAATTTCCAGCAATTTCTCCATCTTTAGTAACATTTTTCCGAAACTACATAATTTCAACTACTAGTGATAGGGTTTTTTTGTTTTTGTTTTTTGCTATTGATGTATAACTTGCAATCTTTTAGTCCATTTTCCCTGTCACACAAAACTATCTTGACTTTGATATATTTTCAGCTGTATACTTGTTTTCATCATCCAGTCTATTTAACATTTACAAATAATTCAAGTTCCCTGCCAATGACATAACATGAACTAAGTACAAAAAATGCATGTATATTGCTGTCTCTAGCCAACATTTCTGAAGCATTGCCATGAGCCTTCTTTATACATTTGTTCACATTATATTAATCAGTTAAAGAAATATCATATATCTTTGTCTTATGCCTTCTTCAGTGTTGAACCATTCATTAAGCATTCCATTTATTCTCTTATCACATTCAGCAATCTACTTGTAATTGAAGCTTATTCATTTTATAACATGTTTTCTTAATCAACATTTGAAAAACTTTCTTTCTCCTATTCATTTGTTTTTCAGTGACTTGCCAAGATCAAATATCTGGAAATCACCTACCTGGCATGAAACTGTTCTGCAACATCCCAAATTCTGTTTTTTCTAAACATCTTGTATTCTTGAATTAGAATTCAACCCTCTACATTTTCATTCATTCCTGCTCACCGTTTTTTTGTAGAAGAGAACAATAGTAGCCTTCTATCAAATGTAAGATAAAGATGGGGTCTTCGCACATATGAAGCTCCAGTTATTTTATCAGCGAACCACATCCATATTTTAATATTTCCACAGCAGCAACAACAACAACAAAAGCAGAGAAAAGTCAAGAAAAGTCAAGGCTATGATTTTCTCAAGTGCAATATGTGAAAGTTGACCAAAAAGGCATTTGAAATTAGAGAACAAGAAGACAAACAATTTTACAAGATATGGGATTTATTTTATCAATGGTTAGATAAAAAATATGGAAATGAAATATTTTAGATGATTTCATAATAAGGATAATAGAATTATAAAGAATACAACATAATGATGTATCATTATTGGATGGATTTATGATGAGGTAAGGGATGTTACTATATAAATTAATCTAAAATGTTAAATAACTTGCATAAGATGATAGAATAATAATTATAGTCAAATAAATAATTAACAATGATTTTATATATATTTATATATATTCTGCTGAAACGTTGCTACAACTTTAACAGAACTACAATGACGTGGGACAATACCCAAAGGAAGCTAAACAGCACACACACACACACACACACACACACACACACACACACACACACACACACACACACACATATATATATATATATATATATATATATATATATATATATATATATGCTGTTTAGCTTCCTTCGGGTATTATCCCACGTCATTGTAGTTCTGTTAAAGTTGTAGCAACGTTTCAGCAGAATCCCATCTGCCATCATCAGGCCTCTGTATTGAGTTAGTTCCTGGTTTCAAATTTGAGGCTGGTCCATTCTGATTGGCTAGGAGCCTGGGTCTGTGTTCATTGGATTTGGAGTTTGATTGATTGGTGTTTCTGGTTTCTTCTGTCTGTTTTGTGGCTTTGATTGGCTGGCAACACTCTGTTCTTGTGTTGGAGGCTTTCAGTGCAGCTTGGCTCCGTGTGAAAGGATGGCTGCTCTTCATTAGCAAGCTGCTATTCATTAGCAAGCTGGGTTTCACCTGGGTGCCTGGTGGGGGGGGTGTTTGAGTTGGAGCTATCAGAGGGAATCTGTCTGTGCTCAGGTGTTTGCCTGGCTTGTGGTGTGGAGATCTTTCTATTTGAGAGTGCAGGCTTCCAAATGATTGACAGTCTGGTGGAATCACCTCTTCTATTCATGCTCTCAGGTCTTTTTTCAATCTCTATGGCTTCTCTGATGATTCTGTGGCTGAGTTTTTCTATAGTGGCTAGGGTTGTCAATCATGGAGGAGCTGATGATGATGCTTATGGCGGTGGTGCTTCTGCTCGTGCTTACTCTGCTGATGCTGCTTCTGGCGGTGGTGCTTCTGCTGGTGCTTACTCTGCTGATGCTGCTTCTGGCAGTGGTGCTTCTGCTCGTGCTTACTCTGCTGATTCTGCTCCTGGCAGTGGTGCTTCTTCTGGTGCTTACTCTGCTGAAGCTGCTCCTCGTCCTGCTGGTCCTGCTGGTCCTGCTCGTGCTCCTGGTCCTGCTGGGGCTCCTGGTGCTTACTCTGCTGCTGCTGATCCTGGTCCTGCTGGTGCTGGTGCTGGTGCTGGTGCTGCTGCTGATCCTGCTGGTGCTGCTGGTGCTGCTGGTGCTGCTGCTGATGATGATTATGATCCTGCTGGTGATGCTGCTGCTGCTGCTGATGATGATGATCCTGCTGTTGCTGCTGCTGCTGCTGGTGTGGAGGAGCAGCCCCTACAACCTCGAAGTCCCTCTGATGAGGGCCCATATGGCCCTGCCAGAGGGAGGAAGAGGCAGATGCGTGATAGGGAGAGGAGGCAATACTCCATTGAGGAGGAACATGAGGATGAGGTGCTGGAGTGGCTGAGAGAGAATGACTATCTGTGGCGGAAGGGACACCGGCTGTACAGGGACACCAAAAGGAAGTAAGCTGCTTGGAGAGAGAAGGTAGAGAGCCTGGGCTTCAACATCGGATGTGCTCCTCGGCTGGTGGAAGCACATGCACACCTAGTACGGGAAGCTGCACCTCAAGAAATCTGGCCTGGCCATGGTTAAGCTGACGGACAGAGAGACCTATGTTATGGCCAGGTGCAGCTTCCCGGAGGGTGAGATCTGCCACCGAGGAGCAGCAGCAACCCCTCTCATGACCTTCTCTCTCCGGCAGCCTGCTGAGAGCCAGTCCTCTTCCGGCTGAGAGTCAGCTTCTGTCTCCAGGTAGGTTTCTGTGGAGCGTCCCACGGCAGAGAACCAGCAGACAGCTGTTTTAACTGTGGTGGAGCACGTGGAGGACTCCCTAGTGCAGTAGGAGAAAGAAGACGGCATGTCCACCACAGCCCTACCTGCATCCACCCCCAGCTCCACCTCCACAGAAAGGCAGAGAGCCAGACAGGAGGGGTAGAGCCACACTGTCCTGCTGGAGATCAGGGACACCATCCGGAGCAGCATAGATCTCCTCTCTCAGCTGGTTCACACCGACTCCTCATGCACCAACCACAAGCCCTTCCTCACCTATGTGAACCAGACCCTCATGAACATGTCGCAATCACAGTACCAGGTGGTAAAGGACAGGATCACCGGTCTTCTGTACAACCCTCCAGACCCAGAGGAACCTGCTACCACCCGGTCCAGGTCTGCTCCTCCATCCCAGATGATGTCCCTCCCATTCCAAGGCTTTCCACAGGCCCTCACCTACCAGGGCTACGGCTACCAGGAGGTCCAGCAGCACAGGCAGCAGCCCTTCCCAGTCCAGGCACAGAGTCATCGGGCGACACCATTGCCACCGGTTCCACTGATGCCACCGATGCCACCCACGACATTGATGCCACCGACGCCAACGATGCCACCCACAACACTGATGCCACCCACGCCAGTCCTCACCCAGCTGCAGACCAGACAGCCCCACTACACTGCTCCTTCCTCCACACCACAGCCAAGCCCGGTCCTTGGTACTGGGGCTGACACCCCATGGCATGGAGGAAGGAGCTCTCAACATCACAGGGCTGAGCCAGCTGTCCGAGAGCTTCCTCAACACACCATCCCCTGTTGTCCTCTCGAGGCCAGGCACCCCAGTGGTGCTTCAGACCAGCACTCCAGCAGCACCCACCTCCACAGCACCTGGACCCTTCACCCCTGAGACTGGGCACACCTCCGAGTGACCAAGAAGAGTGCCAGAGACTGGGTGGCTACCTGTAGACTTTATTTGGACAATTGACTTGGGTCATTTTTCTTTTACAGCTTGTTATTAATAAAGATTATCTTTGCTTCACACACTTACTTCATTTATTTTTGTAAATAAAGTCTTGGTGGAAACTTTTAGAAATGGTTTAAGCCTTTGCATGCTTGTGGGATGGGTAAGGATAGCAGTGGGATGGGCAGGGATACCTTTGGGATGGATAATAGCTGTGGGATGGGCAGGGATACCTGAGGGATGGGTTAAGATACCTGTGGGATGGGTTGAGATAGCTGTGGGGATAGATAAACCTCCAGTGCAAGCATAGTGGGACTGTATGGTCCACCCTCCCAGGTGCCACACCTATGGCCCTTCATTAACAATACTAATGTAAGCATTGATCCACACATTTGAACATAAACACAACTCTTTATTAGACACAACTGTTCATTGTAGGCCCACGCAACATACATGGCCCAATCTCATCAGTGTGATGAGACAGGCTGAAGGAAGCATCTATTAATCATCTACCATCCTGTCTTGCCACTCCACTGCTCCACCTGGGGAGTTGCACCAGTGTTTCAGGAGGTTGCGCTGCTTCTTCCCTTCACGTGAGGCTCTGTTGGGGCCTTGCACATCCTCAGTGTCTATCAGGTTTCGCCCTTGCCTCCAATCACCAGGCTCCATGTCCCCATTGCCTTGTTGGAGGTCCACGAGCCTGTTCTGCAAGACTGGGTAGCGGGTGCGCATGAGATTGTGCAGGATGCAGCAAGCTTCCACGATCCTCCTCACGGTCTCTGGGCGATGCTGCATGGTGGTAAGAAGTACCTGGAACCTGTTGGCCAGGATGCCAAAGGCGTTCTCCACCCCCCGCCTTGCCCTGGACAGCCTATAGTTGAAGATCCTCTCTTCACGGGTGAGGAGTCTGGAAGTGTAGGGCTTCATGAGGTAGGTTTTGAGGGAGAAGGCATCATCCCCCATGATGAAGTAGGGCACATCTTGCGTGTCGTTGGGTAGGGGGTCTGGATCTGGGAAGCCCACCATGAGGTTGTGTTCCAGCCCCTCCTTGAGGTAACTGACGTTGTATACCTGGGCATCTGAACATGAGCCGTTGCCTGAAGCATCGATGTACATGTACTTGTAGTCAGCATCGACCATGGCGAAGAGGATGATGCTGAAGAAGCTCTTGTAGTTGAAATAAGTGGACCCCGACTTGGCTGGTGCTTTGCAGGCCACGTGCTTCCCATCTATGGCTCCAACGGTGTTTGGGAAGTTCCACCTCTGATACCACTGCTCTGCAACTTTCTTCCAGCCTTGTTCAGTGGTGGGGCACTGGAGGAGCTCCTCCAGGTTTTCTTCGATGATGGCCTACACCACTTCTCTGACCACAATGCTGATAGTGTTGTGTGGCACCCTCCAGGTGTACTGCATGCTCCTGTACGTGGTCCCTGAGGCCAGGTGGCGCAGAATGAGGGCCACCTTGAGCCCAGGGTCCAGGCTGGGCTGGAAGTTGGTGTTTGCCTTGGTCAACCTGGATCTCAGCCACTCCACAACTTCATCAAACATGGCTGGTGGCATCCTCATGAAGTTCTGGAATGCACGAATGTCTTCGTTCCTCAGCTCTACCATCAGCTTGTTATACAGTCCGTACTCTGCTCTTCTCCCAATCCATCTTCGGACCCAGACGCTTCTTGGCCGCCTCCTTTTCTTCCCGTAGTAGAATTCACAGAGCCTGTAGATGGCTTCACACTGTTGCAGAATGATGGTGGCTACCAAAAGAAGTTTGTTACAATCCAAGGTGAACATGACTGGATGCTGTGGAAGAGGAAGAGGCAGATGAAGGCTGCAGAGGTCTGCACAGCTGGTCTGCTGGTCTGAAAGTGAGATCCAGGTGAGTTGCTCCCCCTTTTTATAGGCAATATAGGTTTTCCACTAGGTGTCCCTTTGCATTCTCTAGGCATCCTCTATACATCCTTAATATCCGAGATAGGTCCCCTCTGTGAATGTTTTTTCCATTTTAAATGCTTTCTTTGCGAGCTGCATCTGCTTTCATGCTTTCTACGTCCGTGCTATTGACGCTGCGTGTCCATTCCGCGGCCGTTCCCCTTCCTCCCTGCATCCGAGCGGATTTGAGTTTCACGGATGCATAGCGGATACCTAGCTGATACAGAAATGATGTCCCCCGTATGCCTAGCGGATGCTGAATGGACTCATTGGATACATTTTCCGCTCAAAAGTTTTGAGCAGCTCAAAACCCTCTGAGCAGATGAAATGTCAGTAGAGAGATGCTGGACGCATAGAGAGGAAGCAAAACGGAGGCAGTGAGTGCAGAATGGAAGCATCGCGTTAACCAATGGATGGCAAGTGTTTTTCTCCATTTTACATCCTCTTTCCATCCGTTGGTGCAGTGTGACAGGGGCTTAAAATTGTAGCAACGTTTCGGCAGGATTTCATCTGCCAACATCAGGCTTCTGTATCGTGTTCATCTGGGAACATAATAGTGTTCGTCTGGGAACATAATTACGTGGGAAAATACCTGAACAAAGCTGAATACCATATATATATATGTAGGTCTAGGTGTGTTCTGGTGTTTTTCCGTGTAAGATTAAGAGTATCTTGGTGACGTTCGGCGAGGTCCCACTCGCCATCCTCAGGCTGGTGGTTTCGGCTTTGTGCCAGTGCAAGCAGTGTGTCATCAGAGCTCCCGTCTCTCTATAAATACTGGTGGTGTGGGCTGCTGTGCTGGACTGGTTGGCTGCACTGCTGCCTCTTGATTGGTTGATGGAGTTGATGTTGGTATAATGGGCTGTGTGATGGCCTTGTGAGTTTTGTTGTGGAGATACCCTGGATCTTGTGCTTTAATCTCGTGGGTCATTTGTTTTGTCGTGATCTTTTTTCCATTAGCCTCTCATGTTTTAATGGCTTGGGTAATGAGTTGTGTGATGGGCTTACAAGTTCTTTTTGTGGTATCCTGGGTCCTGCGTTGTAATTTCCTGCATTGTTTGTGTTTTGATCTCTTTTCCATTAGTCTCCTGTATAGCAACGGCTTGGGTAATGGGTTTTGTGATGACCTTGTGAGATTTATTGCTGTGGTATCCTTGGTCTTGTGCTGTGATATCCTGGGTCATTTGCTGTGTTGCAACTTCTTGAGTTCTTGTGTAATTTCCTGAGTTTTCTGATGTGATGTCCTGAGTGGGTGGCTGTGATGTAGCATTCTGGGGTTTAGTCTGGCTTCGAGTTTGGGGTCTGGGTCTGTGTTCTTGGCATGTGTCAGCTTGTTTGGTTTTGGGGTTGGGGGGTGCGACAGTGGGCGAAGCAGCCGTGATCTGTTTTCTGGATGGTGGTTGTCCTTCATTTATAGGATGGGCTTGGGCCTGGGTCTGGTGAGGGGGATTGGCAGTGGTGTCCCGTGTTGTTTTGAGTCTGGTGTTGGCTTTCGTGGCTGGGACTCATTTGTTGGTGAAGGCTAGCTTCCAGATGTCTGGTAGGCGAGAGGTATCATCCCGTCTTTTCATGTTATGGGGGTCTTTCTCTATCTCAATAGCTTCACTGATTATTCTCTTGCTGGAGTGTTCAGTGTTGGATATTAATTTGATTCCTTTGAAATTAATTTCATGTCCTGTGGCTTTAAGGTGTTGGAGGAAGTATTTTCTTCTCTTCCGACTGCGTTTTTGTGTTCTGCGATGCGTGCATTTATTCTCCTGTTGGTTTGTCCAGTGTATGTGGCTGGGCAATTGTTGATTGGTATTTCATAAACTCCTTGATTTTTTAGCTGGATCTTGTCTTTGGGGTTTCTTAGGATGTTGGCTATTTTTTGGTCAGTGCCGAAGGCTGTCCTGATATTGTGTTTGTGGAGAATTTTGCTCATTTTGTCTGTGGTGCCTTTGATGTAGGGGAGGAGTGTGATACTGTTGTCTTGTTCTGTGTCTTGGTTTTTTGGAGGTATCTCTTTTTGGATTAGATTGGTGATAGTGTTTCTTTGGAATCCATTGGAAATTAATACATTAGTGAAGGTGTGTAGTTCTGTTCTCAGGTGGTCTTTGTCAGCTAGGCATTTGGTTCTGGAGATGAGGGTCTTGGCTACGGAGTTGATCTGTGCAGAGTGGTGATGGGATTGTGCATTTAGGTAGTGGTTGGTGTGTGTTTTTTTTCCAGTAGATAGTGTGTCTGAGCCATTGGTTTGTAACTTAGGACATCCAGGAAGGGAAGTTGGTTGTTGGTTTCTGTTTCCATGGTGAATTGGATTTTGGGTGTAGGTTGTTAAGATGTGCGAGGAAGGTTTCCAATTAGGGTGAAGCCTAACTGTTAGGGTGAAGCCGATAAAACTTTATAAAAGTTGTGTTCCTGTATTGGAGGCTTTCAGTGCAGCTTGGCTTCGAGTAAAAGGATGGCTATCATCTATTAGAAAGCTAGGTTTCAGCTGGGTGCCTGGTTGGGGTGTGTTTGAGCTGGAGGTATCAGGGGGAGTCTGTTTGTGCCCAGGTGTTTGCCTGGCTTGTGGTGTGGAGATTTTTTTGTTTGAGAGTGCAGGCTTCCAAATGATTGACAGTCTGGTGGAATCATCTCTTCTATTCATGCTTTCAGGTCTTTTTTCAATCTCTATGGCTTCTCTGATGATTCTGTGGCTGGGTTTTTCTATAGTGGCTAGGGTTTTGGTGCCATTGAAGTTGATGTTATGATCTGTGGCTTTCATGTGTTGGACTAGTGAGGAGGTGTGTTCCAGCTTTTTTACTGCATTTTTGTGTTCCTCCAGGCGGGTACTTATTCTTCGATTAGTCTGTCCAATGCATGTGGCCGGGCATGATGCACAGGAAACTTTGTATATGCCTTGGTTTTCCAGGTCAATTTTATCTTTGGGGTTTCTAAGGATGGCTGCTATTTTTTGTCTGTTTTGAAGGCAGTCTTGATGTGATGCCTGTGTAGTATCTTACTGATTTTGTTTCTAGTACCTCTTATGTAGGGCAGGATAGCTGTTCCATAGGTCTGTTGATCTTCTAGGTCTCTGTTATGTCTTAGTGTGTTTTTGTGGATCAAGCTAGTGATTTTGTTTTTGTGGAAGCCGTTGGCTGTCAGTATTTTAGTCAGGGTGCATAGTTCAATCTTTATGTGTGTCTTGTTTGCCAGGCGTTTGGTTCTGGTGATTAGTGTTTTGGCCACGGAATTTATCTGTGCTGGGTGGTGGTGGGATTGGGCGTTGAGGTAGCGGTTGGTGTGTGTTTTCTTCTGGTATACGGTGTGTCCTAATGTGCCATCTGTTCTTTTGTAGATTAGTACATCTAGGAATGGTCATTGTTTGTTTATTTCCATTTCCATGGTGAATTTGATTTTGGGGTGTGTGCTGTTTAGGTGTGTTTGGAAATCGGTTAGGTTTTCTTTTCCATGGGGCCAAATCACAAATGTGTCATCGATGTATCTTAGCCATAGTTTGGGTTTGTGGGTGGCATTAGCCAGGGCTCTGGATTCGAATTCTTCCATGAACAGGTTTGCAATGATGGGTGACAGTGGTGATCCCATCGGGGCTCCTTCAATTTGCTTGTATCTTTGTCCTTTGTATATGAAATATGTGTTGGTTAAGCAGTGTTCTGTTAGTTCCATGAGGTGTTTAGCTGGTTGGTATTTATTTTTGATGATTTAGAGAGTTTCTTTTATTGGGACTTGAGTGAATAGTGAAACCACATCGAAACTTACAAGCAGATCTTCTTGTTCCACGTGTAGATCTTTGATCATTTCTAAGAAATGGTATGAGTTTTGTACATATGAAGCTGTGGTTTCAGCATGGGGCTGTAGTTGTTTTGCTAAGTGTTTAGCTTGGTTTTGTAATGGTGCTCCTATGGAGCTGACTAAGGGTCTGAGAGGTATGCCTTCTTTTTGTATTTTTGGGAGGCCCTATAGTTTGGGGCATCTAGAAGATTTTTTGAGAAAAATCCTCACAGCATTTCAGTGTCTCGATAAAGGAGAATATTTGTAGCTCAGGGTTGAAATGAGGGGGTCTTTTGTGTTCTCTTGAGTTTGGTTGTTTTCTTGCAGGGATTTTATTACCCCAAACTAGGCACCGGGACTAGCACTGATGCAGTGGTGGGATTCA
This sequence comes from Laticauda colubrina, assembly GCA_015471245.1. NCBI lineage: Eukaryota > Metazoa > Chordata > Lepidosauria > Squamata > Elapidae > Laticauda > Laticauda colubrina. Next base: position 1,481,430 of record BLBF01000049.1, on the reverse strand, counting down.
ATATTTTTTTACTACTGATTCTGTGGGTGTGGCTTGGTGGGCATGGCAGGGGTAGGATACTGTAAAATCTCCAGTCAGAGTTGGTATTTGCTGGTTCTCTGAACTACTTAAAATTTCCACTACCAGTTCTCCAGAACTGGTCAGAACCTGCTGAATACCACCTCTGCACTGATGGCATGACCTAGTTTTGCTAATTAAATGTTTGGAAGAAAACAACAAGGTCAGAGAGTAGCAAAGGCCCCTCATTTAAATATGTCAGTAACTGCAGGTCCCTTAGCAGGTGGGATGCGGGCAAGTGTATTGCAAGATGGCCTCAAGATTAGAATCCTAGCTTGCCAAGGCTATTATGAGCAGGCTTGGAATAAAAACTGGGTTGTGCTTTTATTTGAGGTATAATGGACAGTCCTTACTGTTAGCAGAAAGTGCTTCCTCTGACATGGGTACTATTAAAGTTGGAAATTCTGGAGGTGGAGGTGATTTATTTATTTATTAAATGGATATGCTACCTGCCTCATTATCCAGAGTGACTCTGGGCGATTAGTGGACTAAGAATATCCCATCTCCACTCTGTCTGTGTAGTGGTTCTTATCTAATTTGGGGGGGGGAATGAATTTTTAATGTTTTAATATCTTAATATTTTGACATTCTGCAATTTTGTCTTGATGATGCTATGAGCCACCCAGAGTCACCTGACAGTAAGAAAGGCACCATGTACATTTAATTAATAAATGAATAAATAGCAAGTAATTAATCTTCATCTTCCTTAATTCACAAAAAAAGCATAATGTAAAAATATTGTATGAAAAAAATATTTAGTATTACATCATATATTAAGGTAGTGGATCCTTATTTAAAACTGTGTATGTGAATTTCAGAGTCTAGCACAGTGATAGCTAACCTTTTTATCATTGCATGCCAAAATTGCACATGTGTGTGTATATGTGCCCACACATGCCTGCACCCATGATGCAATGTGCGTGTGATCCCCCCCACCCCTTGTACACCCTCACCCCCACCCTGCAACCCTGTCTCCTGCTTGCACCCCATCCCTCACGTATACACGACAGATACCTGACAATCATCTGGCTGGCAGGAGGTGCACGTGCATGCATAGTGGTCCTGATCCGGGGTGATGGCTCACATGCTGGCAGAGATGGCTCTATGTGCCACTTTCGGCATGCGTGCGATAGGTTCGCCATCATGGATCTAGCTTATTTATTCAGAATAATGGTAACAACACAGAAGAAGTTTTATAGGGCAGGACAACAACAAATTTGACTGTACACCAGTGGTGGGATTCAAATTTTTTTACTATTGGTTCTGTGGGTGTGGCTTGGTGGGCATGGTTTGGCTTGGTGGGTGTGGCTTGATGGGCATGGCAGGGGAAGGATAATGTAAAATCTCCATTCCTTCCCCATTCCTGGGGGAAGGTTATTGCAAAATCCCTATTCCCTCCCAACCCCACTAACTTGCTTTCCAGATCCGTTCTCCATTTGCAGGACAACAAAAGAAGACCCAGCCGATCAGCTGGGACTCAGGAGGCAGAGAATAGTTGGGGGCAGGACCAGTCAGAGGCAGTATTTGCTGGTTCTCTGAACTGCTCAAAATTTCTGCTACCGGTTCTCCAGAACTGGTCAAAACCTGCTGAATACCGCCTCTGCTGTACACCCAGATTACTGTAAATCCAATTACAGTCTCAAACAAGATTATCTTGCTCCCTGCTCCTTAAAAGATTAACAGTTTCAGTACACACATTTTTCTCTTTTTACCACTGAAGTATTTTCCTTTACCAAACTTTTAAACTTGTCAACAAGAGCAAAATTTTCACCCATATGAGCATTTTCTCCCTCATCATGTTCCAGGTGTTCTAACCAGAGTTTATTTTAATGTAGGCCCATAAAGTACACTTTCTCTCAACTCATCCATTACTAAGAGCAACTTAACTGAATTCTTTCCCCTTGTGGAGTGTCTCAAAAGTGCAGGATGTTCCTAATAAATAAAATGTGTTGTGCCTGGTATTTGTGTCAGAGACCCTTTGAGGAACATGAAAATTCTTCACTGTTTTTCTTATTTGCTCACAAGGATGCAAAGTCCTTCAACATTACACATCAATTCAAGACAAGCAATCCATCTGGAGAGCAATGACTAGCAGTCTTTTAGGAAATAAAAAATAGCATTGCTACTTATTGCTAGTTTTCCTAGGTTGTCACCTTATCAGATATATTCTATTTGTCATTTCTGCAGCTCTCATTAATTTTATATATAAATAAGTTGGACAACAAAGTCCCAACCAAAGTCTCTGCTTGTCCAAGATAACTGAAAAAGGAACAAAATCATATTTTACAGTTCATTATGACTGTCACGAAGGATAAGTTCATAAAGGGAAACATCACATGTTGACAGAGATGGACCAGACTTCTATAACTTGGATCTTCAAGAGGTATTGTATATCCCACTTGGGGACTAACAATTCCAACATATCTTTATGTGGTTACATGACAGTAGCAGCTGTAAGAGTGGTACAGTGGCCTAGAGGTGAAGATCTTGCCTCACAATCAGGAGGCTGTGAATTCGATCTTAGGTGGAAGCAAATATTTCTCTCTCAGCACAATGAGAATATATTGACTGAACAAAACTCCCATTTGTCGACAAGAAGGGCATCTGGCCATTAAACACTCTGCTAGCTCCATTCAGTTGCCCAAAATCCACCCCGTTAAAAAAAAAGATGACAGTAGCAGCTGTCAATCATGAATATTGCTATAGCTATTTGCAAAAAGACTCCCTCTAATCTTCTTGAAACTTCATTGCTGGCTTTTTCATCTGCCTTATCAAAATACCAGCCTTACTGCAGCAATCAAGAGAAACAATAACCATAGCAGTCATTTGGTGGTTCTGACCATTTGGTCTTCTTCCTAGGGAGAATGACCTTGGGAGACTGGAGTAAGAGGCACAGCCTCAACAACCGTCACACAAAAGGAATGATTTACGAGTTGACAATAATTGAGTGGAGGAAAATAAGAGCGGGTGGCATCTCAGAAGAGACCCTAGTTTTTTGGATAGTGAAAGTAAGGAAGGAGAGAAATGCTTTCACACTTGCAAGATTCTTTTACTGTAACCTTACAATAGAGGTAGTGTTACTACCATGTTTCTCCAACAATACAGCCTCCCCAACAGAAAGTCCCAGCATGCTTTACAGGCATAAAATCAAATTAAGCCCCTCCCCCCAAATTAAGGCCAATAATAAACATGCGATATGGGGGGGAATGGTGGAGGGGGGCCTGGCTGTTAGGAAGTACTTTTGTTGCATACCCGGATATGGTACTGCCTGCGTTGACCTCGGCGTTGGTGGGCACTTTGTATTGGGAGACTTTCCACCGTTGCTTTCCCTTCTCCCCATGCTGCCGTGGCATTTAAAAAACTCCATGGCATTTGGCACAGCCATGCATGGCCAGCCAGGGCTCCTCCCTGCAACCAGAGCCTGGCAGAGACACTCGGCTTTAGGCGCTCCTGTCGCTGCCTTCCCTTTACCTTCGAAAGCAAAGCCAATTCTTTTAAAAACGATGTCCTACTACTGGTACGACAAAGACTCCCCTGCCCAAGAGGGCAGCCCAACCCCACGTGGGGAGGTGAATCTCCCCACCAACATTGAGGTCAACACCCAAGCCGTTGCCGCCCACCTGCCCGAGGATGCAAGGGGTGGATTAAGTTACCCCCGAAAAGACGGCCTCGCCATTTTTTGGGAGGGTCAAAAAAAAATAAGGCCCGGCCTGATTTTGTGAGTAACATGGTAGTCATGGTTCATGCTACTTCTAAGGGCTGATACAGGTGAATGATCCTGTAATTACATGATCTAGTCCTTGAATTTTAAGATAAAATGTAGCATTGTGCAAATATGATGTCTCTTAACTTCCTTCAATTGCAACCAAATTATGATTCCTTCTATTGTAATTTTCTGTAACCAGTAGATAAACTAAGTACCCCAAAAGATATTGGGCTGGCTAGATCCCTTTTGATTTCCCTACAACTTGACCACAGCCATTTCTATCCAGTCTTCTCTGAGCATGCTGATCATGTTATCCATTGTGATAAACACGGCTGGAGATTTCTCTCTCCCTCTCCCTCTCCTTTTCCTTGGAACTCTGTGATTCAGAGACTGGTCTTTCAGTTACTAAGCATGCCTCATTTATTGTTAAGTTCATTCATAGTGATTTATATAGTTTAACTGCTATTTTTAACTTACCTCATGATATGCACTAAAGAAAAAGAAAGAGTTCCAGCTGTCTTTCTTTTTGAAAAGAAGGCCAACTATTGCTAACTCTCACACTGTGCCAAATCAAGTCAAATTGGATAAAATAAAATAACCTTTGCAGAAGAGAAGTTAAGGTCGTTGCATAAATATACTCAATGTGTTAAAAAGCATGGGGATTTTAAGTCAAGGTGCCAATGAATTTGGCTTGGCTGAAGTAGAGGGCTTGTGAGCTTGTTGATCAGAAGATGGGTTGAATATGGGTTGCTCAGAAGATGAATATAGGATATAAATATACATAGAGAGATTTATTCTGAGTTATAATCCTGTTTTTTTCAAGTGAAGAGCTGAAACCTTTAGGACAGTATTTCTTAAAAGTGTGGTCCAAGAACATCTCTGGGGTCTCTGAAATAAAAAATATTGTTCAGCTTATATTGAAGAACAATAAACTTAAAATCCCATCAAACAATTGTGAGAAACGGTAACGGTGTAATGCATCAATTTTGATTTTTAATATGGTAAATGTTAATAAATATAATCTACACAAGCAAGAGCTCTTTGGGGAATTATTCATAATTGTTAAAAGTGGAAATGAGTCCTGAGGAGGAAAAAAAAATGAAGGAACAGTGTCTTGAATAATGTCAACCCTCATTGGGAAATCGTGGCAGTAACTGTCCATGGCAAATGGTACCCGTGTTTGAGGCTAACTTTAATTTCATGTGAAAAGCTCAATTAGCTACAGTAGAGGTGGGATATTAATGCTAATATTGATGCAATTCTCATGTATTCTTATTTTAAGAACAAATTACATTCAGAAACATGTTGGACGGTTGACTTGGTGGGAAAGTAATGGAGCTCAAGTGTATCTGTACTTTATTTGTAAATCTGAATTTTATATGTAAGGAGAGATACTACATTTTGGCTTGAGAGGCAATAAGGAATAAAAGGGTCTCATTTTAGCAAATTGCCCAGAAAGAGTATAAAAAAACAAGATTCCCTCTTCTGATAAACATGGTCAGGTCTCTGAAGGATTGGAATGGCTCACATCTTCTACAAAAGAAGAACAGAAACTATTATTTATGGAAGTCACAGTAGTTGCAGAGAAATAATATGGGTGAAAATCAAGAATTTATTTGCCTTACATAAATGGCTAGGCAGGAATATATCTTCATTTGGGCATGACCAAGGGAATGATATTTCCATAAAGGTTCTTCAATACTAATTTGGGGGTAAATGGAGAATTTTGCAAACTGTAAAATCCTATTTCCCCATCTTATTCATTATAAGTTCATTAAGGTAGAGTTTCTCTGAATATGTTGACATACTTCCTTCCAACCTGAGCTGAGTCTTTGTTGATGTGATAAGCTGTCAAAGGACTGGCTACTGCTATCTTTTTATTCCTTCTCAACCTTTCCACAATCTCTCACAATATCTAAAATGAATAAGTTATAAACATCTTCCAAGCTAGAATGAAAATTCATTTGGAGTGCCGATTTCCTCCAACCCAGAAAAATCCAAGGAGACTTGAAGGAATTTCTAAGGGCAAGGAATATCTCTTTATCAGATAATGCACTTTTAGCACAGGAAGCTATGATGGGTATTCCCTTCTTTTACTTGAGATCACACAATATATTAACTAGAATAGCTAAAATGTATAATTATATAACTTGGCTAATCTTAAATATATTTTATCTCAACTAGGTTTTTATGGATTTACCTGCTGTGTGAATCCTTCCCATTTTATTATGCTATGTCCATTATTTATGATTTAATGTATAGGATAAAATAAATAGTCAGTCAATAGACTCGTTAATCAGATTAAGTGGCTACAGGAAGAATTGAAGTTTATTGAGATCAGTTTTTCAATGTAACAGCATTATTTTGGGAATAGTGGTTAGACAATTTTTGATAAACCTTTTCATGTTTAATTTTTCTTATTAGGGGCTGTACATTCAATCAGAATACAGCTGGAAGGGAGCTTGGAGGCCTTTGAGTCCAACTCTAAATGGTATAGGGGACCCTATACCATTTCAGATAAGTAACTGCCCAGTCTCTTCTAAAAACATCCAGTGATGAAGCACCCACAACTCCTGTCAGCAAGCTGTTCCACCGATTAATTGTTCTAACTGTCAGACAATTTCTCCTTAGTTCTAGACTGCTTCTCTCATTGATTAGTTTCCATCCAATGTTTCTTGTCCTGCCCTCTGGTGCTTCAGAAAATAATTTGACCCCCTCCTCTTTGTGGCAGCCCCTCAAATACTGGAATACTGCTATCATGTCCACCCTAGTCCTTTTTCTCAAGACTAACCAAACCTAAATCCTTTCTCCTAAACTAACCAAACCCAAATCCATTATTAGAAACAGTTCAGAAAATCTATTTATTTATATATTTATATATTTATATATTTATTTATTTATTTATTTATTTATTTATTTATTTATTTATTTATTTATTTATT
>BLBF01000049.1:1454743-1474557 GCA_015471245.1 Laticauda colubrina | reverse complement strand
TATCTATCTATCTATCTATCTATCTATCTATCTATCTATCTATCTATATCTCACCTTTATTCAGAACAAAGTTACATTCACTACAATGCACTCCTTTAATTAACTTGGAGTGTTTAAACAGCATCATCTTTCTTTAAGCTTGAGTATAATCATGGAAAAATCATGGGCTGTTTTAATGAATAACAGAAAGGTTGTACTTCTGCAGAGCCCAAGTATTTCTTCTGTACTGTTTTGGCCAAAGTACTGTTATGTACTGTTCATGCCAAAGCTGTATTTTTTCCTGTTGTTGTCATTAATGTTCTGGTGTGATAACATAAATATTAACACATTCTTAGTAAACATTAGAAATACTTCATCATTTTGAAAGATGACCATTTCATGATGTGGTATTAGCCACATGATGGAAATCAGAATTGAAGATTGAATAATGAGAAAAAATGTCATGTAAATATTGGGCCAATGTTTCCATTGGGTTCTCTGTGTTCTCTGAATTCTACTGTAATGTTTGGAAAATGCAATGTGTTCCTTGGAATTGGACTGGAAATTCTGAATGTTTCGAGAAGCTTGCTGTTCTCAGAGCCACTGCCTTAATGGGAAAATTCAGAATAACTGCTACATTTTAGCTCTTTCAGTGTGCTTCTAAAGGGCCTGTCACATAGGCCGACGGATGAAAAACATATGTAAAAAGGACACAGCGGATGAGAAAATTTTCCATCCATTGTTATCCACTCTCAAAAGTGCCCCAAATTTGCATAAGCAGAGCGGACAACAACAGAAAGGAACAGATGGGGAGAGGATGTAGCCAGGATGTTAAGCGGATGCTCCACGGAAGCCTAGCGGGTGGAAGTGGATGGCACATCCGCAGGGCTTCCAGGGGAGCACAGCGAGGCAGACATGCAATGGAAGGAACGGATGCAGAGCGGATACCTAGTGGATGAAGCGGATGCAGAGCGGAAGCCTAGCGGATGCCTAGCGAATGCCTAGCAGATGCAAAGCGTTCACTGTGCCTGCGGGGAGGATGCATTGCGTCAGCCCCATGGATATAAAAGGATGCAGCTCGCAAGCAGGTCACCATTCAGAGGAAAGACCTGCTGCCAGACACATCTCCACCCAACAATCATGGGGAAGAAGAGGAAGCCTGTGCCATCTTCTGCCAGCCCTGGCAAGAAGGACAGGGCCACCATCCCACCCCCTGGCCCTGACTCTGCTTCTGCTGGGGCTTCTGCTGCTCGGGCTGACTCTTCTGGTGCTGGTGCTTCTGCTGGTGCTGCTCCTGGTGCTGGTGCTTCTTCTGGTGCTTACTCTTCTGGCACTGCTCCTGGTGCTGCTGCTTCTGCTGGTGCTTACTCTGCTGGAGCTGCTCCTGGTGCTGGTGCTTCTGCTGGTGTTTACTTTGCTGGTGCTGCTCCTGGTCCTGCAGGTGCTGCTGGTCCTGCTGGTCCTGCTGGTGCTCCTGGTCCTGCTGGTCCTGCTGCTGCTGGTGGTGCTTACTCTTCTGCTGTTGATCCTGGTGCTGCTGGTCCTGCTGGTCCTGCTGGTCCTGCTGGTGCTGCTGGTGCTGCTGGTCCTGCTGGTGCTGCTGGTGCTGCTGGTGCTGCTGGTCCTCCTGGTGCTGCTTTTGCTGCTACTTTTGTTGTTGTTGTTGTTGTTGTTGTTGCTGCTGCTGCTGCTGGCGTGGTGGAGCATCCCCTAGAACCTTGAAGCCCCTCTGATGAGGGCCCAGATGGCCCTGCCAGAGGGAGGAAGAGGCATATGCGAGAACGGGAGAGGAGGCAATACTCCATTGAAGAGGAACATGAGGATGAGGTGGTCAAATGGCTGAGGGAGAACAAGTACCTATGGCGGAAGGGACACAGGCTCTATCGAGACACCAAGAGGAAGCAGGCTGCTTGGAGAGAGAAGGCAGAAAGCCTGGGCTATACTTCAGAGGTGCTCCTCGGCTGGTGGAAGCACATGCACACCTGGTACGGGAAGCTGCACCTCAAGAAATCTGGCCAGGCCACGGTCAAGCTCACTGACCGGGAGGCCTATGTGATGGCCAAGTGCAGCTTCTTGGAGGGTGAGATCTGCCACCGAGGAGCAGCCCCTCTGACAACTCTCTCTCTCAGGCAGCCCACAGAGAGCCAGTCCTTTTCTGACCAAGAGTCAGCTCATGTGTCCAGGCAGGTATCTGTGGAGCATCCCATGATGGAGAACTCCCCAACAGCTGCACTCCCCATGGCGGAGTGCGTGGAGGACCCCTTGACGCAGTGGGAGCAAGGAGACGGCACTTCCACCAGAGACCAACCCACATCCACCCCCAGCTCCACCTCCACAGAAAGCAGGCAGAGAGCCAGACCAGAGGGGTAGAGCCACACTGTCCTGCTGGAGATCAGGGACACCATCAGAAGCAGCGTAGATCTCCTCTCTCAGCTGGTACACACCGACATACCATCCTCAAACCGCAAGCCCTTCTTTACCTACGTCAACCAGACCCTCATGGACACCGATGCCACTGATGCCACCGACGCCACCGATGCCACCCATGCCACCCATGCCACCCATGCCACCCGCGCCTCACCTCACTCACCTGCAGACCAGACATCCCCACTACACTCCTCCTTCCTCCATCCCACAGCCAAGCCCAGCCTCAAAACATCTGTCATCGGTCTTGGGACTGACACCCCATGTCATGGAGGAAGGGACTCTCAACATCACAGGGAGCCAGCTCTCTGAGAGCTTCCTCCACATACCATCCTCTGTTGTCAGGCACCCCAATGATGCCTCAGACCATCACTCCAGCAGCAGCCACCTCCACAGCACCTGGACCCTTCACTCCTGAGACTATGGGCATGCCTCAGAGTGACTGAGAAAAGTGCCAGAGACTGGGTTGCTACCTGATGACTTTATCTTTGGTTGGGACACTTGGGTCATTTTCTTTTACAGTTTGTTATTAATAAAGTATATCTTTGCTTCACACACTTGCTTCAGTTCTTTTACTCAATAAAGTCTTGGTGGAAACTTTTAGAAATGGTTTAAGCCTTTGCATGCTTGTGGGATGGGTAAGGATAGCAGTAGGATGGGCAGGGATACCTGTGGGATGGGTATTAGCTGTGGGATGGGTTAAGACAGCAGTGGGATGGGCAGGGATACCTGTGGGATGGGTAATAGCTGTGGGATGGGTTAAGATAGCAGTGGGATGGGCAGGGATACCTGAGGGATGGGTAATAGCTGTGGGATGGGTTAGGATACCTATGGGATGGGTAATAGCTGTGGGATAGATAAACCTCCAGTGCAAGCATAGTGGGACTGTATGGTCCACCCTCCCAGGTGCCACACCTATAGCCCTTTATTATCAATAACAATGTAATCATTCATCCACACATTTCAACATAACACAACTCTTTATTAAATGCCCTGTTCATTGTAGGGCCACTCAACATACATGGCACAATCTCATCATTGTGATGAGACAGGCTGAAGGAAGCATCCATTAAGCATCTACCATCCTGTCTTGCCACTCCACTGCTCCAGCTGGGGAGTTGCACCAGTGTTTCAGGAGGTTGCACTGCTTCTTCCCTTCACGTGAAGCTTTGTTGGGGCCTTGCACATCCACAGTGTCTATCAGGTTTCGCCTTTGCCTCCATTCACCAGGCTCCATGTCTCCATTGCCTTGTTGGAGGTCCATGAGCCTGTTCTGCAACACTGGGTAGCAGGTGTGCATGAGATTGTACAGGATGCAGCAAACTTCCATGATGTTCCTCACGGTCTCTGGGCGATGCTGCATGGTGGTGAGAAGTACCTGGAACCTGTTGGCCAGGATGCCAAAGGCGTTCTCCACCACCCGCCTTGCCCTGGACAGCCTGTAATTGAAGATCCTCTCTTAACAGGTGAGGCATCTGGAAGTGTAGGGCTTCATGAGGTAGGTTCTGAGGGAGAAGGTGTCATCCCCCACGATGAAGTAGGGCACATTTTGTGTGTCGTTGGGCAGGGGGTCTGGATCTGGAAAACCCATGATGAGGTTGCGTTCCAGCCCCTCCTTGAGGTGACTGCCGTTGTATACCTGGGCATCTGGAGATGACCCGTTGCCTGAAGCATCGATGTACATGAACTTGTACTCAGCATCGACCATGGCGAATAGGATGATGCTGAAGAAGTCCTTGTAGTTGTGATAAGTGGACCCTGATTTGGCTGGAGCTTTGCAGGCCACGTACTTCCCATCTATGGCTCCAACGGTGTGGGGGAAGTTCCACTTCTGATACCACTGCTCTGCAACTTTCTTCTAGCCTTCTTCAGTGGAGGGGCACTGGAGGAGCTCCTCCAGGTATTCTTCGATGATGGCCTGCACCACTTCTCTGACCACAATGCTGATGGTGTTGTGTGGCACCCTCCAGCCATACTGCATGCTCCTGTATATGGTCCCGGAGGCCAGGTGGCACAGAGTCAGTGCCACCTTGAGCCCAGGTTCCAGGCTGGGCTGGAAGTTGGTGTTTGCCTTGGTCAACCTGGATCTCAGCCACTCCACAACTTCATCAAACATGGCTGGCGGCATCCTCATGAAGTTCTGGAATGCACGAATGTCTTCGTTCCTCAGCTCCACCATCAGCTTGTTATACAGTCCGTACTCGGCTCTTCTCGTGATCCATCTTCGGACCCACACACTTCTTGGACGCCTCCTTTTCTTCGCGTAGAACAGGTGAAAGAGCCTGTAGATGGCTTCGCAATGTTGTAGAACGATGGTGGCTACCAAAGCGAGTGTGTGATGATGCATGGTGGAGATTACTGGATGCTGTGGAAGAGCAAGAGCAAGATGAAGGCTGAAGAGGTCTGCACCACAGGGCTGCTGGACTGAAAGTGAGATCCAGGTGATTTCCTCCCCCTTTTTATAGGAAATATAGGTTTTCTGCTAGGTGTCCTTTTGCATCCTCTAGACATCCTGCAGGCATCCTAAATATCCGAGATACATCCCCTATGCAAACGTTTTTTCCATTTTAATGCTTTGTATGCCAGCTGCATCCGCTTTCATCCTTTCTACATCCGTGCTACTAACACTGCATGTCCGTTCCGCATCCGTTTCGCTTCCTCCCTGTGTCCGTTTTCTGCTGGAGCGGATGCAAGTTGTGCGGATGCGCAACGGATGCCTAGCGGATATAGCGGACGCGTAACGGTTGACGATGGATGTATAATGGATGTTCCCCATATCCGTAGCTGATGTATAACGGATGCGTTGTATACATTTTCTGCTCAAAAAGTTTTGTGCTGCTCAAAATTTTTTGAGCGGATGAAATCTCAGTAGACGGATGCTTGACGGATAGAGAGTATGAAAAACTCTGGACGCAGTGAGTACAGAATAGATGCATCGCATTAACCAATGGATGGCAAGTGTTTCTCTCCATTTTACATCCTCTTTCCATCCGTTGGTGCTATGTGACAGGGGCTTAAAATTCAGTAAGGACACTCCAAAAAATATAAATTATGGGAAAAATACAGTGTACGGAGCATGTACAAAATGACATTTTTCTACAGAAACTCTGCTTTCAAAAAATGCATACTATAGAAATGGTGAATACAAAAATACATCCATTAGGAGAAGAATTAGGAAGAAGAGAAATACAGTTAATTGCATCAGTTACAGACTATTCTTCAGTTAATTGATTCTAAAAAAACCTTGAGATCTATCTGTCTCTGGAGATCTATTTATCTAGCTGTGTAGCTGTCTTTGTCTATCTGTACATCCTCTCTCTCTCTCTCCTCTCTATTATCTATCTTTGTCTATGATCTAACTATCATCTGTGTAATCTATCATCTATTTCTCGGTCTAAAAGTTTTTATGCAGAAGCACTTCTTCTCTTTCAAATATACTATATTATTAATGAACTGCCGAATTAAGGTATATTTGTTTAGCAAGAGACTGGTCCGCTGGAATTTGTTAAAAGCAGTTTGTGTTTGTTTTCCAAGTGCCCAACAGTCATAATCTGTTCATAAATCACCTTTTTCAGTACTGTGTGTAACTTTGAATGGTCGCTAAATAAATAGCTTTATAGATGAAATCTTAATGAATTCAAGAAAATGAAAGTTATCACAAACCAGAGTTGGAAAATATTCAAGCTGAATAAAGAGGTTGAAATCATAGACTTGTTACCTATTGGCATTTAAGCAAAACATTATAATACCAGATCTTTTATTTCTTTAATTTTTATTTATCTATTTATAGCCTGCCTTTATTATTTTGTACAAATAACTCAAGGAAATGAATATATCCAACATACCTTCCTCTTCCTATTTTCCTTACAACAACTCTGAGAGTTTATGCAGATTTTTAGTCATTTAAGTCATGGTTTTCCAAAAGGTGCTTTTTTCAAGAGGCAACTGGACTTTCTGGTTTTAATTTGAAGCTATGAAGAAGCTTCTTGGATGAAAAGTCCAATTGCCTCTTGAAAAAGCTCTTTTCGGACAACAACCCTGGGATGTGATGTAGACTGAGAGAGACTGACGGTCCCAAAGTCATCCAAGCTGGCTTTCATGGCTCAGGTGGGACGAGAACCAGAGTTGATATTCAGCAAGTTCTGACCAGTTCTGGAGAACTGGTAGTGGAAATTTTGAGCCATTCAGAGAACCAGCAAATACCACCTCTGACTGGCCCTGCCTCCATTTATTATCTGCCTTCTGAGTCCCAGTTGATTGGCTGGGTTTTCTTTTGTTGGCCTGAACAGGAGAACAGAGCTGGAAAGCAGGTTAGTGGGGTGGGGGGGGGAATGGGATTTTGTTGTAACTTTCCCCTATCATGCCCACCAAGCCACTCTCACTAAGCCACACCATGCCCACCAAGCCAAACCCACAGAACCCGCAGTAAAAAAATTTGAATCCCACCACTGATTAGAAGGTCTCTTGCTTTGTAGTCTGTAGCCTTAACTACTCAAGTGGAGGGGGGGAAAAGCAAAGGGATTTTCTGAAATGCTATCAGCATATACAATACTATTCATAAAAAGACCATTATGGAAAAACCTCTGTTTGGCAGTAGGGTGAGAAAATAAAGTATAACAGAAATTTCTACTTGAAATGCTTCAAAACCTTTTTGTTATAATCTTTTTGAAAATGTCATTCTATGCTGTTTATCAAAGGATAGTTTGACAAGATTTGGCAACTGCTCATTATGTATAAAGCAGAGAAATCAAAGTCTCTATTCGGTGCTTTAAAGATTATTATCTTTCCAAATGGTTTCTATTGATTACCTGAAAAAAGTTAAAAGGAAAAGAAAAATTGGAAGTGACCAGCAGAAGTGAATTATCCTTTCATTCAAGTGATGCTAACTGTACACAAAAAAAATACATATAATTAACATATACACATTGTAATTTCTAATCGTAATGTTCTGAATGATTGGCACAGATTTTCTGAATTCAAGAAGCAACATTTTCGTTGCTTTCAGGGTCAAGCTTGGAAACAAAGTAAACATATTCTATACTGGTTGTTCAGCAGTGGAACTTTTAAATTAATTCTCAAAGCAAAATTTTTGGAATAGTGGGATGAGAACTTGATATAAAGCATGAAGCTTCCAGATTGTTCCGTCCGGAAAAACGTGAGGTAGACTGGGTTCCAACAAACAAAGTCTTTATTCAAGTAAAGCCCATGTCACACTGAACCAACAGATGCAAAGATGATGTAAAATGGACAAAAAACCTTGCCATCCGTTGGTTAACGCGATGTATCCGTTCTGTACTCACTGCCTCCGTTTTGCTTCCTCTCTATCCGTCCAGCATCCGTTTATGGACGTTTCATCTGCTCCAAAAGTTTTGGGCTGCCTAAAACTTTTGCGCGGAAAATGTATCCAGTTTGTCCGTTCTGCATCCGCTACGCATCCTCTTCGCATCTGTTACGCATCCGCTATATCCGCTAGGCATCCGTTCCGCATCTGCGCAACTCCATCCCCTCCAGCGGTAAACGGACGCAGGGAGGAAGCAGAATGGATGCAGAACAGATGCAGAACGGATGCCTAACGGATGCAGCATGGAAACAAAGCATTTAAAATGGAAAAAACGTCCGCAGAGGGGACCTATCTTGGATATAAAGGATGTCTACAGGATGCCTAGAGGATGTCTAGAGGATGCCTAGCGGAAAACCTATACTGCCAATAAAAAGGGAGAGCAACTCACCTGCATCTCACTTTCAGAACAGCAGCCCAGCGGTGCAGACCTCTGCAGCCTTCATCTGGCTCTTCCTCTTCCACAGCATCCAGTCATGTCCACTGTGGATTGTAACAAAGTCCTTTCGGCAGCCACCATCGTTCTGCAACAGTACGAAGCCAACTGCAGGCTCTGTGAACACTACTGCGAGAAGAAAAGGAGCTACCCAAAAAGAGTCTGGGTCCGAAGATGGTTCGCCAGTAGAGCGGAGGACAGACTGTATAACAAGCTGATGGTGGAGCTCAGGAGCAAAGACACTCGGGCGTTCCAGAACTTCCTGAGGATGCCTCCAGCCATGTTTGATGAAGTTGTGCAGCGGCTGACACCCAGGTTGACCAAGGCAAACACCAGCTTCCGGCCCAGCCTGGAACCTGGGCTCAAGATGGCACTCACTCTGCGCCACCTGGCCTCAGGGACCTCCTACAGGAGCATGCAGAACGGCTGGAGGGTGTCATCCAACACCATCAGCATTGTGGTCAGAGAAGTGCAGGCCATCATCGAAGAATACAAGGAGGAGCTCCTCCAGTACCCCTCCACTGAAGAAGGATGGAAGAAAGTTGCAGAGCAGTGGTATCAGAAGTGGAACTTACCACACACCTTTGGAGCCATAGATGTCAAGCACGTGGCCTGCAAATCTCCAGCCAAGTCGGGGTCCACTTATTTCAACTCCAAGGGCTTCTTCAGCAGCATCCTCTTTGCCATGGTCAATGCTGACTACAAGTTCATGTACATTGATGCTTCAGGCAACGGCTCATCTTCGGATGCCCAGGTATACAACGCCAGTCACCTCAAGGAGGGGCTGGAACGCAACCTCATCGTGGGCTTCCCAAATCCAGAACCCCTGCCCAACGACTCACAAGATGTGCCCTACTTCATCATGGGGAATGACGACTTCTCCCTCATAACCTACCTCATGAAGCCCTACACCTCCAGACTCCTCACCCGTGAAGAGAGGATCTTCAACTACACGGCAAGGCGGGTGGTAGAGAACGCCTTTGGCATCCTGGCCAACAGGTTCCAGGTACTTCTCACCACCATGCAGCATTGTCCAGAGACCGTGAGGAGGATCATGGAAGCTTGCTGCATCCTGCACAATCTCATGCCTCAAATGAAGCGAAGAAGCAGCGCAACCTCCTGAAACACTGGTACAACTCCCCAGCTGGAGCAGTGGAGTGGCAAGACAGGATGGTAGATGCTTATTGGATGCTTCCTTCAGCCTGTCTCATCACACAGATGAGATTGGGCCATGTATGTTTGGTTGGCCTACAATGAACAGGGCGTTTAATAAAGAGTTGTGTTTATGTTGACATGTGTGGATAATTATTACATTATTATTGATAATAAAGGGCCGTAGGTGTGGCACCTGGGAGGGTGGACCATACAGTCCCACTATGCTTGCACTGGAGGTTTATCTATCCCACAACTATCCTAACCCATCCCACAGCTATTACCCATGCCACAGGTATCCTAACCCATCCCAAAGCTATCCTTACCCATCCCACAAGCAGGCAAAGGCTTAAACCATTTCTAAAAGTTTCCAGAAAGACTTTATTAAAAAAAAGAAATGAAGCAAGTGTGTGAATCATAAATAGACTTTATTAACAACAAGCTATAAGACAAAAATGAGTCTCTGGCACTCCTCTTGGTTGCTCAGTCTCAGGGGTGAAGGGTGCAGGTGCTGTGGAGGTGGCTGGTGCTGGAGTGCTTGTCATCAGCTCCTCCAGAAGCAGAAGCAGCAGAAGCACCAGCCCCAGAAGAGCGAGCCCGTGCTGCAGAAGCCCCAGCAGAATCAGAGTGAGGGCCAGGGGGCGGGATGGTAGCCCTGTCCCTCTTGCCAGGGCTGGCAGCAGATGGCTGAGGCTTGCTGTGCTTCCGCATGGTTGTGGGGTTGCTGGCTGGCAGGGAGGCTGGCAGGAAGCAAGGCTGGCACCAAGGCTGGCAGGGAGGCTGGCACCAAGGCAGGCAGGAAGGCTGGCAGGCAGGCAGGCACCAAGGCTTGCAGGCAGACATGAACCAAGGCTGGCAGGAAGGCTTGCAGGCAGACATGAACCAAGGCTGGCAGGAAGGCAGGCAGCAAGGCTGGCAGGCAGACCAGCTGGCAGCAAGGCTGGCAGGGAGGCTGGCAGCAAGGCTGGTAGCAAAGCTGGCAGCAAGTCTGGCAGGCAGACATGGAGGCAGGGCAGGCAAGGCAGTTGATGTGTCCGGCAGCAGGTCTTTCCTCTGAATGGCATCGTGCTTCCGAGTTACTTCCGTTATATCCGTGGGGCTGACCCAATGCATCCTCCCCGCATGCGCAGTGAACGCCAGGCATCCGTTAGGCTTCCGCTGTGCATCCGCTAGGCTTCCGCTCTCCATCCGCTCTTTCCGTTCCGCGTCCGCTTCGCTGAGGCCCCCCGGAAGCCCTGCGGATGTGCCACCCACTCCCATCCCCTCCCATCCGCTTCCATCCGCTGGGCTTCTGTTCCATATCCGCTTTGCATCTGCCCTGTGTCCTCCCCACGTCCGTGTTATCCGCTCTGGTTATGCAAATTTTAGCCTCTTTTGAGAGCGGATAACAACGGATGGAACATTTTGCTCGTCCGCTGTGTCCTTTTTGCATCCGTTGGCCAGTGTGACATGGGCTTAAGTAACAGTAATGGAACAGATAGGCTGAAGCCACGGCAGCCTTTTTATGCAGGCTTGCCTGCTGGCTTGTAGCCAATGGCAGATATTTAACTTTGCCGCCTTTCAGCGGCTCTTTTGGACTGGTTCCTAATGAACCAATCCAATGCTTAGTCTTTTAGCCAATCAGATTGCATAGTTTGGAGTATACCATTTTATACAGAACACCCCTCCCCCCTTAGTTTAGTCCTACGTGGGTGATGTAGTCGCACAGGTAGGTGGGGCTTCTGCTGACTCTACTTGACTTGCACGGTTCATTCTTACTGGAGACTTTGAGCGGTTCAGACGGGATCGCTGTCTCTCCGGCTCTTCTCTATGGAAGGGTGAGTCCGCCTGGAAGGGTGAGTCAGCAAGGTTGCTACTGCTTGAGTTGCTCAGGCCGGTGGTTTTGCCGCTCCCTCCTGGTTTTCCCGGGCAGGTAGAGCTGGCTTTGCTGGCCCCTTCCAGGATGGGTTCCTCTACTTGTGGATTATTTCTGCCCATTTCATCTAACCCTAAGTGTTCTTTTTGCTCTTTTTGATTAGTTAGATGTTCTGGGTTTAATTTTAACAGTTCGTTTTTTCCTTCAATATTATTTTCTTGTATTCCCCCCCTCTTTGGTTTTGTTTTCATCGATTTTTATTGTTTGAGGTTATGCGGTCGTATTTCACTCGACATTTCGGGAATGAAGCTGGTCTATGTGCCACTTCCATTCCTGCCATTGTCTACGGTTAGACGGTAGGACCAGGGGCCTGTTATTTGTGTGATTGTGGCTGGAAGCCATAGAGGGTCCCCGGTAAAGTTCTTTGCATAGACTAGGTTGCCGATTTCAAACGTGCGGAAACGGCTGGAGGAGTCAGGGGGGGTTCTCAAAGGTGTAATTTGGATGTAATCTATCCAAATGTGATCTAAGTTTCCTCCCCATTAACAATTCTGTGGGGCTTTTGTTAGTTACAGTGCTGGGGGTGATATGTTGGAGGGTGAGTAAATGGTCCGCTTTGTCCTGGGCATCCCTTGGGTCCATTTTCTCCAAACCTTCCTTGGTAAACCTGACCATTCTCTCGGTCCTACCATTTGCCGCCGGGTGGGCTGGCGCGGTTAGTGCATGGTGTATGCCTAAGGAGGGTAGATATTGTTCTAATTGTATAGCGGTCAGTTGTGGCCCATTGTTGGACACCAGGATGTCTGGCAACCCATGGGTTGCGAATAGCTTGTTTAGCTTTTTTATAACTGCGTCGGTTGTTGTAGATTACGTTATTGCGACTTCTAACCAATTCGAGTATGCATCTACAACAATCAAGAATGTATGCCCCCTGGTCGGACCCGCAAAGTCAATATATATCTGAGACAAGGGGCCTCGTGGGGTCTCCCAGTCCCTAATAGGAGCTTGTGGTGGTGATGGCCTGGTTTTCTGGCATTTATTGCATGTAGCAACCCAGTACTCAATATCTCTGTCTAAACCAGGGCACCAGACATAGCTCCTAGTCAGGCTTTTCATTTTCACAATGCCTGGGTGGCCTTCATGAGTCATACCTAACACTTTAGTTTGCAATTTGGAAAGAATTACCACCCGATCACCCCACAATAAACACCCTTTTTGTATTGACAGTTCAGTCTGTCTGGTCCGGAAAGGTTTAAAGTTTTCAGTTTTTTGGTTTTCCGGCCAACCTTTACCTACCCAATTTAAAATGCGGGCAGTCACTGGGTCTTTAGTGGTTGCTCTGGTGACATCATGTGCAGATATTGGGAGCTCGGGGCAGGTTTCTATTTGAAGGGTGGTAATTGTTGGCGCCGGGTCTTCCTCCATCATTGGCAGTGGTGTTCGACTTAATGCGTCTGCATGGGAGATCTGTTTCCCGGCTTGATGTATCAAAGTGTAGGAGTACGCTGCTAGGAATTCTGACCATCTTGTCATTCGAGGAGATAAAATGTTCGGTGTGGGTTTTTTTCCCGCCAAAATTCCTTGTAGTGGTTTATGGTCAGTTATGATTGAAAAAGTTCTCCCATAGAGGTACTTGTGAAAACGTTTTAACTCCGGCGACAATTGCCAGGGCTTCTCTGTCTAGTTGACTATAGTTGAGTTCTGTTTTAGAAAGTGTTTTTGAGGAAAAGGTGATAGGTGCCTCTCTCCGGTCAGGCAATTGGTGGCTCAGGATGGCACTGACTCCAAATGGTGAGGCGTCACAGGTGACTGTCAATGGAAGTGTGTTACGAAACTGAATAAGAACGGTGTGTGAGTTTAACAGATTTTTTTATGCCTTGGAATGCTTTTTGCTCTCTATGCCCCCAAGTCCAACTAGTTTTCTTATCCAATAAACAATGTAACGGTTCAGTTATCATTGTCTTGTGAGGGAGGAATACGTTATAGAAGTTTATTAGACCCAAAAACGCTTGTAATTCCATTTTGTTTTTTGGCTGTGGTGCATCTCTAATAGCCTTGACTTTTTTTTTCTGTAGGGTGTATACCCTCACCGTCAATTAAATACCCCAAAAATTCGACGTGAGCAGTCATTAAACAGCATTTTTCTTTTTTGACTTTCAGGCTGGATTCTCTAAATTTTGTTAGCACTTCTTTCAGACTTTTCTCTAATTGGGTCGTGTTTTTAGCTGAAATTAGGACGTCATCAAAATATGGAATGACCCCTTTAATTCCATTTAGTAGGCCTTCCATGAGTCTTTGGAAAATGCCTGGGGCAACGCTCACTCCAAATTGAAGTTTGTTACATTTGAATGCCCCTCTGTGAGTTACCATTGTCTGTGCCTCGGCTGTTATTGGGTCTACTGGAAGCTGTTGATATGCCTGGGCTAAATCAAGCTTGGCAAAAAATTTTCCTCCCCCAGTAAGTGCAGTAAATGTTGCATGATTGGTACAGAGTATGTGCTTTGCTGCAACGCATGGTTCAGGGTAGCCTTGTAGTCTCTGCAGATGTGTACCGACCCATTAGGTTCAACAGGTGTTACTATTGGTGTCTCCCATCTAGCATGGTCAATTGGTTCTATGACCCCTTGCTCAATTAATTTATTTAACTGTTCATCAATTTTGTCCTTTAAGGCAAAGGGGACTCGTCTGGCTTTTAATCTTCTAGGTGCTACCTGAAGGTCTAAACTAAAGGAAATTGGGGTCCCCCGGTACCTGCCTAAGGTGCCGTCGAAGACGTCCTGGAACTCTTGTATCAGGCTCTCTTCCCAGTTGGTTGCAGCTACTCGGCTCACCCCAGTCATTCTGATGCCCAGTGGTGCGAACCATTCGATGCCCAGGAGGCTGGGGCGGTCCCGGTCGACTATGGTTAGAGGCAGGACTTCAGCGTGCTGTTTGTATGTGACTCGGAGATGTCCTAGACCTTCCACAGGGATTCAGTTTCCTTGGTGGTCTTTTAGAGTTAATTTTTGTTTCTGGAGTTCTTTTAATTTGATGTTTGGAACCAGCCGTCTGATTGTATTCCAAGACACCACTGACATGAAGGATCCTGAGTCAACTTCCATCTTGCAGGGGCTTCCTTCAATTTTTACAACAATCTTGACTTTTCTCCCACTTTCCGTCTGGGTGCTTCCAATAGTGACAGTTTGATGGGTCTTTTCTCGGTTGCCGGTTCGTTTGTTGCACTCCCATTTCTTTTCGGCTTGCTTTGCTTCAGTTGGTAGTGGGGAGTTACTGCAACTGTTTGGGTTGTTGTTTTTTTGATTCCTGCAGACCTTTTCGATGTGTGTCCCCTCTTCTTGCAAGCTCAGCAGATGGCATCAAGGAATCTGCAATCTGCTCGAGGGTGGTTTCCCCCGCAGCCAGCGCATTCCGCCAATTTCTTCTTTCGCACCTTTTTTTGTTGGTGATGGACCTCATCATCCTCATCTTCCGTTTCTGATGGACTGTCAAATTCTTCGTGATGAGTTGTGGTGGGAGCTTGCTTCTTCCCTCTGGGTAGGGTCGTCGCGTCGTTATTGGAGTTCATTAGTTTCATAGTGGCTGCTGACTTTTTCGCGGCTTCTGCTACTGTGGCTTCTGCGATCACTTCAGCCACTGTGATATTGGGTTTATTTAGTAGTTTACTTTGTAAGTTAGAGTCTCTCAGACCTAGGACAACTCGATCTCGCATGGCTTCATCTAAGTTCAGGAATTCACAGGCTCCCCCCAGTTGTCGGAGAGCTGCCACGAAGTTAGAGGTGGTTTCGCCTTCCTTCTGATCCCTTTTGTAGAATTTGTGCCGCTTGATGAGATTTGACACTACTGGTGCGTAGTGGGCCTTTAACATTCGGTGAAGCTCAGACCAGGTCATTTGTTTCACGTCTCTGGGCTTCACCAATGCTTTGGCCATTTTAAAAACGATTGGTCCACAATGCATTAGGAATACAGCCCTCTTTCGCTGGTCTGAGATCTCTTCCATCTCATTGCTCTCTAAGAACATCAGGAAATGGTCTACGTATGATTCCCAATCCTCTTCGTTGGGATTGAAGGGTGTTGGCGGCGCGTCATTCCCAGCCATTTCTTTTGTCTGGAATTCTTTCTGCCGCATGGTCGGACTCGCATTTAGGACGATCCCACCTTCGTCACCAGTGTTCCGTCTGGAAAAAACGCGAGGTAGACTGGGTTCCAACAAACAAAGTCTTTATTCAAGTAAGCAACAGTAACGGAACAGATAGGCTGAAGCCGCGGTAGCCTTTTTATACAGGCTTGCCTGCCGGCTTGTAGCCAATGGCAGCTATTTAACTTTGCCGCCTTTCAGCGGCTCTTTTGGATTGGTTCCTAATGAACCAATCCAATGCTTAGTCTTTTAGCCAATCAGATTGCATAGTTTGGAGTGTACCATTTTGTACAGAACACAGATGAATTGTAAGATCTGTTCGCTTAGCTTCAGCCATCTTCTATCTAGTATTATCAGTAATTTAAAATTGTGGTTTATTGTATAGGGATGATATGCAAATTAGAGAGAAAATGTAGGTGAATTGTTTTCCAGGGTGAAAAAGACTGCTATGTTTGCAGAAGCTTTAACTTTTAATTTACAACTGGGCAAGCTGCAAATCTTAGATGAAGGTGAAAAAAACCTTCTGGAAACTGTCAGATGAGATAGCTGGCAAGAGTTTCAAAGGAGAGAGGGATAAAGAAAGAAATATCAGAAAGAAAGAGGGAGAGGAAGGAACATAAACAGAGAAAAGGTTTTGTGTCCTCAGGTATGTCTGACTCTACTCCACCCATCACACCTTCTATTCTATCCAGGATCTGCCTACAAATAACTCTAGTAGCAGCAACACATCATAGATGTGTTTTAGATGAATTTCTTTTAGTTTAGTTTTGTTTAGTTTATTGTCATTGTACCTCATACAACAAAATTAAATGCCATCTTCAGTGTACATTATACATACAAAATAAAACAAAAACACACATCCTTCACATTCTATTGAATTGAAAACAGCTGATATTGCATTAATATTGCACTATACAGTAGAATTCAATACAGTTACTTGTCTTAGGCTGTAAAAGGAACAGAATACAGGATAGCAGAGTTGAAGGAGATGTTGGACATCTTCAAATCCTCCTGCCCAAGCTGGAGACTCTATACCATTCTGGACAAAGTGGTTATCTTGTCTCTTCTTAAAACCTCCATTGATGGAGCACCCATAACTTCTGAAAGCAAGTCATTCTACTGATCCATTGTTTTCACTGTCAGGAAATTTCTCCTTAATTCGAGGTTGGTTCTCTCTTTGATAAGCTTCCATCTGTTATTTCTTATCCTGCCTTCAGGTGCTTTGGAGAATAGATTGACTCCCTCTTGTCTGTGATAAACTCCCAGAAACAGACCAAGTTCTATAATGGTTCAAAACTTACAAGGGAAGACAGATGCCTGATTAAAGGTGAAACATTTTATGATACATCATAATACCAGGATTAAAGAGTAACTTACACAGTATCTTTGTATTTTTAAATGTCCAGGGAAATGTTTGATCTCTCTGGAGAAGGCTACAACTCACACAGAGAGATTCTTTCTCTCCACTGTAGGGAATGTTTCATGGCTTCCAGCAGGAGACTGGAAATGTCTTTCTATAGAATCAAAACCATCATCTTTTCCATATTTTTTATTCCACCAATTTGTTTTCATTATGGGAAAAAGAGCCTGAACAGTTTAAAGAAATAAGGGATGTCCTTATTATTACAGCTGCAGGACCAATCGTTAAAAATAATAATAATGAGGTGGAAAGTCCTGAGAATTCACATTGCATTTTAAATGTGTGAAATATTTTTGTTCAGGCTTGTTTTTCATTCTCTGCTCTAGATGTGAAGTCAAATACCCTATGCAGTGTCTCAAAATGGGGAACACTAACCATACCTTTAATCACTCTGTGATATGTTTGTTTAAAAAGTTGCAAGAAATACTTTGATCTCCTTTTGCAACCTTCAGATAAGCAAAATCAATGGGGAAGCTAGATTAACTGAACAATTGTGTTATGAATAGAATAGAATAGAATTCTTTATTGGCCAAGTATGATTGGACACACAAGGAATTTATCTTGGTGCAAATGCTCTCGGTGTATATAAAAGAAAAGAGACATTCATCAAGAGTCAATAATCATAAGGTACAACACTTTTAATGATAACAATTAATGATAGTGATAGGGTACAATAAGCAATCAAATCATACTAGGAAACAGTCAATATAAATCATAAGGATACAAATGAGAAAGTTACAGTCATACAGTCAAAAGTAGAAGAGGATGGGCAAAAATTAGCAATGAGAAGATTAACAGTAATAGTAGTGCACACTTTGGAAATAGTTGAACAGTGTTGACGGAATTATTTGTTTAACAGAGTGATGCTTTCAGGAAAAAACTGTCCTTGTGTCTAGTTATTCTGGCGTGCAGTGCTCTATAGCATCGTTTTGAGGGAAGAAGGTGAAACAATTTATGTCTGGGATGTGAGGGGTCTGTAAATATTTTCAAAGCCCTCTCTTTGACTCGTGCAGTATACAGGTCCTTGATTGAAGGCAGGTTGGTAGTAATTGTTTTTTCTGCAGTCCTCATTAAATTAACAATTTCAATGATTCACTTAACAGCTGTGGCAAGAACGGTCATAAAAGATTCAAAATTAACTTTAAAATGTCTTATTTAGCAACAGAAATGTTGGGCTCAATTGTGGTTGTACGTCAATCATAAGTCACCTGTAATGCAAATAGGTCCATGCACCAAATATCTGCAGAAAACTGTATTTTCCAAATATAGTCGAAATCATTCAATGTTGGACAATTTATGATGAAGTCAGATCTTTAACTCAGATTCTGAAAAATGTCCTTTGCTAGGAATGGAAGTCTGTTATTTAGTACCAGATCATATATTTCAGTATTTCAGTATTTGGAAAGTTAGCCAACACTTGGATGTAAAATGTGATAAAAAGATTACTTCCAATCCATAACAGCAAAACCTTCTAAAGTAAAAGAATGCAAGCAATTACTGCACTTTCAAATATTGATAAAAGCTAATGGTTACCTGGCTGTTTTTTTCAATGCTAGATGATCCAATGGTAAAGTGGCTATATTTTAAAACTTTCTAATACTTTCATATTAAAGAAAACAAGGAAATGTTTAATAGGTTTAAATCAAATCTTGTCTTCAATATTGAATCCCAAATCTTGAAATGGATCTCAACTTATTCACACCTGTCTAGAAAATACGTCTGACATAATATGATGTTATTTTCAAAATGTTATTGCTCTTAATTTAACAAAGATAGCAATAGCAGTAGCACTTAGACTTATATACTACTTAATAGTGCTTTACAGCCCTCTCTAAGTGGTTTACAGAGTCAGCCTCTTGCCCCCAACAATTTTGGGTCCTCATTTTACCCACCTCAAGGATGAAAGGCTGAGTCAACCTTGAGCCTAACAGGATTTGAACTGCCAAATTGCAGCAGTCAAGATACTATTATTCCTTTGTTAATTGGCAGAATACTTTCAAAAGCATGGCCATTTTCTACCCCCAACCATTTTAGCCACAACCAGCTTTAAGTTCAATTCAGGTATAATCAGATGTCTTTCAAAATATATTGAAAAAGAAGAATGGCAGTATGGAAACATGAGGAATATTTATTTTGGGGATTTGTGTGCTAGAACAGAATAGCTGTGTGGTATTTACAATGAGTGCACTGTAGTCACTTTATTCCAAACTGAAATGGAGACAGCAGGGTCTGCAGTAAATTAAACAGGAAATGTGTACACTGGTATATTAAAACACTGAATACTCTCCAGTCAATGCTTCAGTCCAAGATATGACTGGATTTTTTTTTCAAATTAACACCCAAATTAAAGTACCTACCTTAGAAGAAGGAATGTTATAATTGTGGCAATGTTACAACTGAAGCAAAAGTTACCACTGTTTCTGTAATTTCCTCATGTTAATCATGTTCTTTTCTTCATCTTGATACCTGTCTTCCTTCTTTTCAATTTTTCCAACTCTTCCCACCAGAACTACAGGTAATCCTTGACCAGTCTGTCAGGGTTCCAAGTAATGCACCCAATCAGAAATCAGAACTCTGAGCATACATCATATTGGCACAACTGGTAAAAGCTGACTCTAAAAGTTCTTGAGGCTTTCACCAAATTAAGAGTTTCCCCTTCCCCCCAATAAACTCTATACAATCCAGTTGCTGGCTGGTTGCTTGGTTACTTCTGCCTCCCCTCCCCTGGCCAGCCACCTATGAGAATTTCCTTGGTTCCCATGGAATCTGTTTTGGCTACAAAACCCGATCTAACTATTTTCCCACTTCCTCTGTTGTGTGGCAACCCTGAAACCTCCAAGATGGCTGCAGCCAGGTTCACTTCAGTCACTAAAGGCCCGGTCCAACTGGCCGATGGACGCAAAACATATGCATAAAGGAAACAGCAGATGAGCAAAATTTTGGGGGTGGCTCCATCCGTTTTCATCTGCTCCAAAAATTGATGAAAATTTGCATAAACAGAATGGAAAAGAACAGATGTGGGTAGTATGTGTTAAGCCTGGGTTCCCCAACCAGGGTTAGGTAGACAAGCTAAAC
>BLBF01000049.1:1423206-1454733 GCA_015471245.1 Laticauda colubrina | reverse complement strand
TCTTGCTTCCAAGCAGTAATCAGGGATCATCAAAGCCAGAGAGAGAGAGAGCAAGCTGTAGCCTTGCTACTTTTATATGGTTTTCATAACCACACCCACAGTTGCTATTTTACAGTTAAAGCTGCCTACACTAACTATGATTCATAGTTAGTATTTCACCTAAACCAGTTAGGGTGAACAATGTGATCCCTAACAGTATGTAGCGGGGATGTTAAACGGGTGTTCATTGGTAGTATGTAGCGGATGAAAGCAAATGGAAGCAGATGACACCTCCGAAGGGGTTCCGGGGGAGAATTTCGAAGCGGACGCATAGCGGAAGAGGCGGATGCATAGCGGATGAAGCAGATACATCACGTATGCCTATAGGAAACAAAGGGGATGACGTGCGGATGTACATTGGATGCAAAGCCTTCACTGCGCATGCAGGGAGTATGAATTATGTCTGCTCCGTGGATATAAAAGGATGCAGCATGCACGCAGTCAGCATACAGGGGAAAGACGTGCTGCCAGATACATCTTGCAGGAACACCATGGTTCGTCAGTCAGGCAATAAGGTTTAATAAAGTTTATCTTTGCTTAAGACACTTAATAAAGTTTACTTGGTTCATTTTGTTTACTTCATAAAGTGTTGGTAAAAACTTTGAAAAAATGGTTAAGCCTTTCCATGCTTGTGGGATAGATAAGGATAGTTGTGGGATAGATAAACCTCCAGTGCAACCATAGTGGGACTGTATGGTCCACCATCCCATCTGCCACACATATGGACCTTTATTATCAATAACAATTTATTCATTGATCAACACATTTTAAAATAAACAAAGCTCTTTATTAATGCCCTATTCATTGTAGGACCACTCAACATACATGGCACAATCTCATCAGTGTTATGCAACAGCCTCAAGGAAGCATCCATTAACCATCTATCATCCTGTCTTGCCACTCCACTGCTTCAGCTGGGGAGTTGCACCAGTGTCTCAGGAGGTTGCGCTGCTTCTTCCCTTCACGTGAAGCTCTGTTGGGGCCTTGTACATCCACAGTGTCTATCAGGTTATGTCCTTGCCTCCATTCACCAGGCTCCATGTCTCCATTCCCTTGTTGACGGTCGACAAGTCTGTTCTGCAACACTGGGTAGCGGGTGCACATGAGATTGTGAGGATGCAGCAAGCTTCCACGATGCTCCTCACAGTCTGTGGCTCATGCTGTATGGTGGTGAGAAGTATCTGGAACCTGTTGGCCAGGATGCCGAAGGCATTCTCCACCACCCGTCTTGCCCTGGACAGCCTGTAGTTGAAGATCCTCTTTTCACGGGTGAGGCATTTTGAACTGTACGGCTTCATGAGGTAGGTTCTGAGGGAGAACGCGTCATCACCAACGATGAAGTAGGGCACATCTTGTGTGTCACTGGGTAGGGGGTCTGGACCTGGAAAACCCATGATGAGGTTCCGTTCCAGCCCATTCTTGAGGTCACTTGCGTTGTATACCTGGCCATCTGAAGCCGACCTGTTGCCTGAAGCATCGATGTAGATGAACTTGTAGTCAGCATCAACCATGGCAAAAAGGATGATACTGAAGAAGCCCTTTAATTGTAATAAGTGGACCCTGATTTGGCTGGAGCTTTGCAGGCCACGTGCTTCCTATCTATGGCTCCAACGGTGTGGGGAAAGTTCCACCTCTGATGCCAGTCTTCTGCAAGTTTTCTCCAGCCTTGTTCAGTGGTGGGGCACCTGAGGAGCTCCTCAATTATCTATAGCTCCTCCACGTATTCTTCAATTATGGCCTGTACCACTTCTCTGACCACTTTACTGATGCTGTTGTGTGGCACCCTCCGCGCAGACTGCATGTTTCTGTACGTGGTTCCAGAAGCCAGGTGCCGCAGAGTCAGTGTCACTTTCAGTCCAGTGTCCAGGTTGGGACGGAAGTTGGTGCTAGGCTTGGTCATCTTGAGTCTCAGATGCTCTACAAGTTTGTCAAACATGGCTGGTGGCATCCTCATGAAGTGCTGGAATGCACGAAGGTCTTAATTCCTCAGCTCCACCATCAATTGGTCATACAGTCCAAACTCCATTCTTCTCACAATCTATCCTTGGACCCACACAGCTCTTGGATGTCTCCTTCCTTTCCTTCTGTGTAGAACTTGATACAGTCTGAACATGTTTTTGTTTTGGTGATGAATGAGCGCAGCTATAATATGGACTGTTTCATCATCCATGGTGGAGAACAATTGATGATGTTGAAGACCAAGACCAAGGGTGAAGAGGTCTGTACACCATGACTGCTGGACTCATACTGAGATCCAGATGATTTACTCCCCCTTTTTATAAAAAATAGCGATTGTCCGCTAGGTGTCCTTCTACATACTCTAGACATACTTCAGACATCCTAAATGTATGAGATACATCCCAGATACAAACATTTTGTCTGTTTTTAATACTTTATATACGAGATGCATACACTTGCATCCTTTCTATTTCTGTGCTACTAATGCTGTGTTGACGTTCCATGTACCTTTTGTTTCCTCCCTCTTTCCCTTTTCAGCTGTAGCGGATATGAGTTGAGGGGATGGCCAGAGGATGCAGAGAGGATACAGCGGACATTTAACAGATGATAACAGACATGGAATATTTGTTGCCCGTATATGTCACAGATGTACATCGTACGCGGCGGAAAGTTCATCCTTTCAAAATATTTTGTGCATCTCAAAACTTATTGCGCAGATGAAATCTCAGTGGACGGATGCTCGAGGGATAGAGCGTGTGAAACACGTATGCAGTGAATACACAACGGATGCATAGCGTTTTCCAATGGATGGAAAGATTTTTTTAATGTTTTACATCCTCTTTGCATCCGTAAGTGCAGTGGGACCGGGCCTTTAGTGTCATGTACAAAGAATCAGGGCCATTCATAAAGTTGCAGCATGGACGAATTATTCAAATCTATATACAAGAGTCTTGTCATCTAGCCGTCAGCACAAAATTGGTGCTAGACTAGGATCATGGAATTCACAGGGGGGATAGACTTGGTTCTCTTGTGGCAATGCAAGGACTCTAAACTGATGGTGTATTTAACTCCGCCCTCGGTTGTACCTGCTCTTTTCCTATACATAGTGACCATTCAAAGTTACAGCAGTACTTACAACCCAGTTCAGAAGCTCCGATGGTCAAGCTTCCTGGTGGTCACATGACTGCATGTTGGATGCCTAGCAACAGGCCTGCATTTATGGCATCTCACAGTCATGTGACCATGTTTTATGATGATTTTACTGGAAACTGGCATTTACTTCTCTTTACAATTGGTGATTGCTTAATATCTGCAGCTTTCACTTAATGACTACTATAAAAAAGGTTGTAAAATTGGGACAGTCACATCAGTGACCCACTTTATGACTTATGACTGTGAGCAGAAGGCTCCATTATAGTTCCAAGTCAAAGATCATTATCAGGGACATGAGTGGAAACTAATCTAGGAGAGAACTAACTCAGAATTAAGGAGAAATTTCCTGATGATTCAAACAATTAATCAGTGGAATTACTTGCTTCCAAAAACTGGAGGTTTTTAAGAAGAGACTGGACAACCATTTGTCTGAAATGGTATAGAGTTTCCTGTTTGATCAGGGAATTGGACCGGAAGCCTCCAAGTTTCCTTCCAGCTCTGTTATTTGGTTATTCTGTTGTACTACCTATAGGTCTCATTTCTTCCTTTGTTGTCTTGCCAGAATTCTGTTTTCTGCTTTTTCAAACTTGTTTTTTTTTTAATTTATCCCCAAAGAGAAATACCTTGCTTCTCCTGCCTGGCCTATGTAAGATATTAGTGCTACTGGTGCTAGACAATAATTTAGAAAGCCCAAGAAGCTAAACAAGAATTATATTTTTATTTTTAATCAAATAACTTTCTAAGGTATCTTAGAAAGTTATTTTCAGTCCCAACCATTCAGTGCTTTGCAATGCTGTTGGAAAGGTGGAGGTCTGTCAGTAGAATAGTTTAAGATTCTTGGCAGGATTAATATTATGTATTGAATAAATCACAGCTCTTGACAATGTGCATTTTGTCCTGAGCATTTTTGACAGAGTATATTTTATCTCAATAAGGATTTTTAGCAAAGCTGTCAGCTATGTTTCTTGACTGATGGCAGTTGGAAAATGTCTGACAAAGTGAAGGAACAGAGAAGTAAGACAAAAGCAGAGAGCAAATACTATTAGCTAATGATTAGACAGAAGTCCAATGACAGTGTGGTATGTCAGAATAAGGAACTAGAATAAGGAATATTAAGGGAGGCACTTAAACCACCAAATGGACCTACCGTATATACTTGCATATAAGCCAATCTCGCATATAAGCCGACCCTTAAAAAACTGCCCCCAAATGAGGAATTTTGCAAAAACTCGCATATAAGCCGACCCCCAAATACCATGGTGTTCAACCCCTGATCTCACCGTCAAGGCTCACCGTCAGAAAGATTCTGGGAGGACAGGGCTTTGGGTGCGACTTCCCTGAACAGCAGAAGTGAAGCCCAGAGGGAAAAGGCGGTGGGGCAAAAGTTGCGGCTCATCATCCATCCAGGGAGAAAAATGGCGCCCGACTTCGCGCACGTTTTACTTGAGGCGAGGGCTGCTAAGGGCCAGGCGAGGGCTGCAAAGGGCCAGGTGAGGGCTGCAAAGGGCCAGGCGAGGGCTGCAGCAGCGACTTAGCATGGTGACTTGCTCCAGCGACTTGCTGGAGCAGCGACTTAGCATGGCGGCTTCGCGCGATCAGTGTCTTGGCTCTCATCGGGCGAAGCCTCTGCCCGGTGAAGGCGATGAGAGTCTTGGCTCTCATCGCGCGAAGTCGGGCACATCGCGCGATGAGAGCCAAGACTCTTATCGCCTTCACCAGGCAGAGGCTTCGCCCGATGAGAGCCAAGACTCTCATCGCCTTCGCCGAGCAGTGGCTTGTACAGCCAATCAGCTGGGAGACTCGATGGGAGGCGGGGAAGCGGCGGGAAGCGCCTTCACCGGGCAGCGGCTTCGTGCGATGAGAGCCAACTCTCATCGCTTGAAGCCGCCACGCTAAGTCGCTGCTCCAGCAAATCAGATTTATTCGCGTATAAGCCGACCCCCAAATTTTGGGGAAAAAAAAAAGCATTCTAAAGTCGGCTTATATGTGAGTATATACGGTAGTTCATTTATCAGAACTTAAGCAAAATAGAATTTGCTGTTGCACTGTAAAAAGATAGAAGCAGAACATGTAAATAATGTGTCTCAATATTTGAAAGCCACATATAGACCTCGATTTGGGATCTGTAAAAGACTTTTTAGACCAGGTGTCCCCAACCTGTGGGCCGCAGCCTATTTGCAATGGGGCCCATTCACACCAGAACCTTGCAGCCCCACTTGTGTGAGTGGCTGGCATGTGCACCCCACTGCTTGCACAAAGGAAGCTGTGCACACACACCTGCCCCTGCCTCTCACACAATATCATGCCCTCTTTCCCCTCCCACCACGTGCTGGGCCACTAACCTGGAAAGGTTGAGAAATGCTACTTTAGACACACCAGTAACATATTTATATACTTCTATTGGAGAGAAGCCATCATTACAAATATATTTTCTTGAAGTACTCTGGTTACTTTAGAATAGAAGAAAAAAAAAAGAGTGGGATATAGTCTCCATACCCTGAAAAAAAATATCTGCATGCTTAAGCATTTTCCCTTATTTTTTTTCTAACTTAGGAGCAGACATTGCCTTTAGCAATGAGGTACATGGACCAGAGGTGGTATTCAGCAGGTTCTGACCAGTTCTGGAGAACCGGCAGCAGAAATTTTGAGTACTTCGGAGAACCAACAAAAACCATCTCTGACTGGAGATTTTACAGTATCCTTCCCTGCCACGCCCACCAAGCCATGCCCACAAAACTGGTAGTAAAAAAAATTGAATCCCACCACTGACATGTACCCCTTACCTGAGTCTCTCAGGTCTGGAAATTACAGTAGTAATTTAGCAGTAACAATAGCATTTAGGATTGTAGATTACTCCATAGCATTTTACAATACTCTCTGGTTTGTGATGTAAGCATTATCTGCATACTGCCCCCAACCATCTGGGTCCTCGTTTTTCTGACCTTGAAAGGATGGAAAGCTGAGTCAACCTTGGGCTCCATGAGGACCAAACACTAGGTTGTAAGCAGAATTTGGCTGCAATGTTGCATTTTAACCACTGAACCACCAGGTGCAATAAGGTCCAAATTGGTCCCATATTGCCATTTTCAGACCAATTTTCACAACATTTAGCAAATGCAAAATTTTAAAGGTGGGTGTGAGAATCAGCTGGAAACACTTGTCCAAAAGGCCCATGTTTCTTGTGATACTATTATGATACCAGAGGTTTAGGAGACCATGGTCCCAGACCCTCCAATGTTAACTTTTTTCTCTCTAAATGATCAACTAGATCCTGCTTCAAGACAGAGATTTTATCCCAGAGCTGCTTTGAAGATAAATGGACAACAAATTTAAACCAATTTAAGCCATTTCCCAAAGATGCAAGTAATTTTCAGTGAGCTAGCAACAAATTAGGATATCTGGCAAGCTGACCTTTTGTGCATCATCTTTTCTAAGAATAAAAGCACTTGGTTGCATTTATTTATTCAATTTATATAGCTGCCCATCTCAAACCAGTGACTGTGGGCAGCAAACAGCCTTGTGTCATTTTACTTTGTTATTCAATGGCTTGCTTGGAAATATGAACACGCCACCAACTTCAAACCCTTCTAGGAAGTCAGTTTCATTTATGTCTTTTTTATTGTGTTTATATTAAACTTTCCATTGCACACAGGATAGCTGAATAAAGCAAATGGCAGATCCATTTAGTTTATTTTGAAGGCTTTTAAATTCATCTCGGTTAAGCTTGAAAAATCTCTCATTCGGGCATTCAGCATTGTAGCCATCCCTGTGTCTGTAATTCTTACTGACATGTATGTCTAGCCAGAGTAATTCTCTTCGTTCAATTTGTGCATTTTCCAAGTCTACCCTTTCAGCATTCAGACTGAAGCAGCCCGTTTATTTTTCCATTTGGAGGGAGATATACAAACTTGCTCACACAGAATGATTTTGCATCTGCAAGTGAAGTAATGCATATTAATTCAACTCTGATTCAGGTTGCAGGCTCAGGCAGAACCAGAAATATAAATCCTGGCTGAATAGCTCCCTATTATAAATCCATTCATGTATATCACTGTTATTATTATGCCCATCAATTTTTTTTCAAATCCAACTATTCCATTGCCCCTTTGGGTTTTCACAAGGTGCCTCCCTGCTTCCAATCTATGTTAAGCCCAAGTGAAGCATGGCCAGTCCTACCATTAGGTTTTTTTTTTTTTCTATATAGGGAGCACCCAAGGAAAGGATTTGCCAGTGACATTCCTGTTACCTGGGGGAATGTCCACTTGGGGGCTCCTTTCATCACTCCATGAATTTGCCTACTGAAGTGGTACCCATTAATCTACTCACAATTGCTTGCTTTCAAACTGCTGGGTCAGCATGAGCTGTTGCCTGTGACAGGAGCTCAGTCCACTTTGCAGCAGCAACATGTCTCAAACATGAGCCTGCCAATTGTCAGCCAAACGTTCTAACCTTGTGAACATTCCTCCATATTAGATAGCAAACAGGGAGAAAACTGGTTCAAGCAGTTAATAAATAATATATTATTGTATTATTGTGAAGTTTTCCTTCTTCGCCTCAAATGGCATTTGTTACATTTGCTTGCACAACTCATCTTTCTGCCCATTGAAAAAGGTTAAGATTGTGGCAGCAACTACGCAGAAAAAAACCCACCCTGTTGTTACATGGAGCTCAGGTGTAGCACACATAGGAAATGAGGGTGGTTTCAATTACAAGGTCATGGTTGCTATCTTGACCTTTTTTACTTCTAAGGGTGCCATTGTCCATAGAGATATAAATTTAAACAACAACAACAATAATAATGTCAAAATAATCTGAACTAGTCTTCAATACTTTATGCCTTCAGGAAAAGAAGTGCTCATCCTTGGCTTTTTGGTTGCAATAACAAGAATCCTCAGACAAGACTGCACTGAAGCAAAACCTGAGGGAATAAAAAATCAGTGGTGCAAACAAAGATATTTTGCAGACCCAGCAGTCTTATCAGTATAGGCAGTTTGTTCACTATTGCCTTAATATTATAGACTGGGAGTGGAATGTCAGTCTGTGGCTAATTAAGGGATGCAGAATCAGGTATCATTTTAAAAAAAAAAAACCCATTCACTGGGCTGCTGTACCACACTTCTTATTGAGTTCATTTTACCTGAATATTTTCTCCATTTTCCTTTCCCTCTCCCTCTTCCTTGATTTACAATGTTTTTAAATCATTTATTCATGAAATAAAATACCTTTTTTCTCCTTTCCCTTATCTCAAGGATTGAAAACTGAGCTGCAGAAGGAGGCAAAGTGGCAGATGTAGCCTCACAATGCGAGGCCTGCCTTTTTTTGTATGGGCATGGAAGTTATGAGCATGTACAAAAACGGTGATGTTCTATATGTAAAGTGGATGACTCCAAATCTACCATTCTGATTGGCTAAGGAAAAGAACAGTGGATTGGTTCACTAGGAACCAATCCAAAGAGCTGCCAAAAAGGCGGCAAATCCAAATAACTGCCATTGGCTGCAAGCAGGCAAGCCAGCCTGTATAAAAGGGCTGGCCCCGGCTTCAGCCGGCGTTCCGTTACTGACTGGTTATAATAAAAGTATTGTTGTTGGAACCCGGTCTACCTCGTGTGTTTTCCGAACAAAACACTGGCGACGAGGATGGGATCGTCCTGAACGGAACAAACCTGCACGCGGTGATAAGAAGCCCAGACTGCAACCAAGATGTCGGGAAACAACGCACCGCCCGCACCCTTCAATCCCAACGAAGAGGATTGGGATTCCTATGCTGATCGCTTCCAAATGTACTTGGAGAGCAATGAAATGGAAGGCATTTCCGAACAACGAAAGAGAGCCGTGTTCCTGACGCACTGCGGAACAACCGTGTTTAAAATGGCAAAAGCCCTCGCTAAGCCTCGGGACGTTAAACAATTAACGTGGACAGAATTACAGAGACTCCTCAAAGCACACTACGCTCCGATGGTGTCTAATTTAATAAAGCGACATGAATTCTACCGAAGAGATCAGAGAGAGGGAGAAACCGTCGCCGACTTCGTCGCTGCACTCAGACAAATAGGGGGTGAGTGTGAATTCTCAAACATAGACGAGGCAATGAGAGATCGCGTGATGTTGGGCCTGAGAGACTCAACCGCACAGAGTAAAATGCTCAACAAGCCCAACATCACTGTTACCGAAGCCATTGCGGAAGCCACAGCCGCTGAAGCTGCGAAAAAATCTGCAGTGGCCCTTAAGAAGATGAACACACACAGCGATGAAACACCAGCCAAAGAGAGAAAGCATCCTGCCACCACGACCCATTATGAAGAGTCGGGCGAAACAAACGAATCGAGCGAAGAGGACGACGAGGTCCACCGTTTGCTCACAAACAAAAAAGAGCGCGAAAGGAGAAAGTGGCGGGAATGCGCTGGCTGCGGAGGAAACCATCCACGAGCCGAATGCAGATTCCTCGATGCCATCTGCCGACATTGCAAAAAAAGAGGGCACATCGAGAAGGTCTGCAGAAACAAAAAATCTTACAGCCCGACGAGACGCAGAAATTCCCCAACACGAGCCGAGCCCAATCGAGCCGAAAGAAAATGGCAACAAGAAAAGCGAGCCAATACACACCAAACTGTCATTATCCAGAGCTCCCAGACGGAAAGTGGAAGAAAAATTAAAATCATCATAGAAATCGAGGGAAAACACTGCAAGATGGAAGTGGACTCGGGGTCCTTCCACTCCATGGTATCGTGGGACACAATTAAACAGTTAGTCCCAGGTATCAAGACCAAAGACTTGATGAAGCAGCACCTAACCCTCAAAGACTATCAGGGAAACCAAATCCCTGTGATGGGCAAGGGACATTTTCAAGTCGCCTACAAAAATCACACTAAGGTGCTTCCACTGACCATAGTCAACCAAGACAGACCAAGCCTCCTGGGCATCGAGTGGTTCGCGCCATTGGGCATCGGGATGACCGGGGTCGATCGAGTGACTACAACCGGCTGGGAAGACGACCTCGTCCGAGAATTCCAGGACGTTTTTGACGGATCACTGGGCAAGTACCGGGGAAACCCCATTTCTTTCAATTTAAACCCCCAAATAGCCCCACGAAGAATAAAAGCCAGGCGAGTTCCCTTTGCACTAAAGGCAAAAATAGAGGAACAGCTGGACAAATTAGTAGCCCAAGGGGTTTTAGAACCTGTGGACCATGCCAAGTGGGAAACACCTATCGTCACACCCATTAAACCAGACGGGTCCATCAGAATCTGTGGTGACTATAAGGCTACCCTGAACCACGCATTACAACCAAGCGCATACCCGGTGCCAGTAGTCCAGCATTTGCTTCATTCCCTGGGAAAAGGCAAAGTTTTCGCCAAACTCGACTTGGTACAAGCCTATCAAAAACTCCCAGTAG
Source organism: Laticauda colubrina (assembly GCA_015471245.1). Lineage (NCBI taxonomy): Eukaryota > Metazoa > Chordata > Lepidosauria > Squamata > Elapidae > Laticauda > Laticauda colubrina. The sequence goes on along the minus strand of BLBF01000049.1, from coordinate 1,444,190 downwards.
ACCCAGAAACAGCAGAAGCGCAGACTATTGTCACCCATAAGGGCGCATTCAAATGCCACCGACTCCAATTTGGAGTAAGCGTAGCCCCTGGCGTCTTCCAGAGTCTAATGGAACGCCTTCTAAATGGCATACAAGGAGTCGTTCCCTATTTCGACGACGTCCTAATCTCGGCCAGAGATGAAACACAATTAAGGAACAGACTAAAAAAGGTTCTGACTAAGTTTAGAGAATCTGGCCTCAAGGTTAAAAGAGAGAAGTGCTGTCTAGTTAAAAACAACGTCGAATTTCTGGGCTACTCAATAGACGGAGAGGGCATCCACCCCACAGATAAAAAAGTTAAGGCAATAAATGACGCTCCGGAACCTAGAAATAAAACAGAACTACAAGCGTTCTTAGGATTAATTAATTTCTATAATGTATTCCTGCCAAACAAAGCCACTATAGCAGAACCGCTACACCGCCTGCTAGACAAAAAGGCAACTTGGACTTGGGGTTACAAAGAAAAAAAAGCCTTCCAAAATATTAAAAGACTGCTAACATCAACAAACGTTCTCATCCAATTTAGCGACACTCTGCCATTAACAGTGACCTGCGATGCTTCACCATATGGAGTCGGTGCCATCCTGAGCCACCAACTACCGGATGGCAGAGAAGCACCCGTCGCATATTATTCTAGGACTCTATCAAAAAACGAGCGGAATTATAGCCAATTGGACAGGGAAGCTCTAGCAATTGTCGCTGGAGTAAAACGTTTCCACGAATATTTATATGGGAGGACTTTTCGAATCATAACGGATCACAAGCCGTTAATGGGGATTTTGGCGGGAAACAAGCCAACACCTAACATACTGTCACCGAGAATGACGAGATGGTCAGAGTTCCTGGCGGCTTATTCCTACACTCTGACACACCGACCAGGGAAACAAATTTCCCATGCGGACGCTTTGAGCAGAGCGCCTTTGCCAACAACCGACGCAGACCCGGCACCAGCGATGACAACGCTACAAATCGAGACTTGCCCCGATCTACCCATATCAGCATATGATGTCGCCAGAGCCACCGCGAAAGACTCATTGACTGCCCGCGTTCTTAGCTGGGTAGGTAAAGGCTGGCCGGAGAATCAAAAAACTGAAAATTCCAAACCTTTCCGGTCCAGACAGACTGAACTTTCCATCCAAAAGGGGTGTTTGTTGTGGGGTGATCGGGTAGTAATCCCTGCTAAACTGCAGCCCAGGGTTCTTAGGCTTTTACATGAAGGGCACCCCGGAATGGTTAAGATGAAAAGCCTCGCCAGAAGTTATGTGTGGTGGCCGGGTATTGATAAGGACATAGAGTATTGGGTAAGCTCATGCCACAAATGCCAGGCAATTAGACCATCCCCACCAAAGGCACCTGTTAAGGACTGGGAAACCCCTCGAGGACCGTGGTCAAGAATACACATTGACTTCGCGGGGCCTACCAAGGGGCATACTTTTCTGATTGTCGTTGATGCCTATTCCAATTGGCTTGAAGTAAAAATCATGCCATCAACGACAACAGAAGCCGTAATAAAGCAACTAGACAGCCTGTTTGCCACCCATGGCATACCAGACATTCTCGTCTCAGATAATGGGCCACAGCTAACCAGCATACCATTTGAGCAATACCTAGCCTCCCTAGGTATAAGACATGCACTAACCGCGCCGGCTCACCCGGCTGCGAACAGCAGGGCTGAGAGAATGGTCCGGTTTACAAAAGAAGGGTTGGAACGAATGGACGCTGGAGATATCCAACAAAAAGTAAACCGGTTGCTCACACTCCAGCACATAACACCCAGTACTATCACAAATAAATCACCAGCAGAACTACTCATGGGGCGAAAATTAAGATTTCACCTGGATAGGTTACACCCAAATTTCACCCCAGAAAACCCCCCTGACTCCTCAACACGGTTCAGACAATTCGAAACAGACGATTTAGTTTACGCAAAAAATTTCACCAGGGACCCGGTATGGCTACCCGGACAAATTATCCAGATTACAGGCCCCAAATCCTACCGAGTAAAATTAGACGATGGAAGGGAATGGAAGCGGCATATAGACCAGCTTCGATCTCGAATTATGGAAAGAACCGCGGACTTACAAACATTCACAAAAAAACACGGCGAAATGCAAACCGAGGTGGGGGGGGAAAGGCGAGAAACGAATAAAGAACTATTTAAAAATAAAACTAACATTCAATACGACCAAAAAGAGCCAACAAAAGACTCACCGTTTGAAGAGACCCACGGAAAGAGACCTTCGGAAGGGGCCAGCCAAGCCAGCTCGACCTGCCCCGAGGAAACGGGAGGGAGCGGCAGAACCGCCGGCCTAAGAAACTCAGGCGGCGGTAAAATGGCCGACTCACCCTTCCAGACGGTTCCAGAGAGAAGGACGGACGACACAGCAGCCCCATCCGAACCGGTTGAAGTCTTCACTGAAAATGAACCGCGCAGGTCAAGTCGAGTCCGAAAAAGCCCCACCTACCTGCGAGACTACGTCACCACGTAGGACTGAACTAAGGAGGGAGGGGTGTTCTGTATGTAAAGTGGATGACTCCAAATCTACCATTCTGATTGGCTAAGGAAAAGAACAGTGGATTGGTTCACTAGGAACCAATCCAAAGAGCTGCCAAAAAGGCGGCAAATCCAAATAACTGCCATTGGCTGCAAGCAGGCAAGCCAGCCTGTATAAAAGGGCTGGCCCCGGCTTCAGCCGGCGTTCCGTTACTGACTGGTTATAATAAAAGTATTGTTGTTGGAACCCGGTCTACCTCGTGTGTTTTCCGAACAAAACAGGTGATGCTGCATTTTTATTTTTTATTTTTTTTGTGCTCTTTCTACAGCTATTGCTAGATGCAAAGTAAGTGCTGCACAGCTCCTTTTCCCACTCATCTGCATGATTGTGGCTGCAAGGAAAAAACAGGTAGTCACAACTGAGTCAACTCTACAACATTGCCCATGTGTTGATAAGAGTCATGAGTGAAAGATGAAAGATGTCCCATTGTGAATCGACATGGCATTTACCAACAATATTACCATACAGGAAAAATTAGAAGTCAAGACACTAGATAGCTGACAAAGGGGAGAGAGATCAAAGTGGTTGATGGCTCACAACCATTTTAGATCATCTGGCCCTTAAATGTCTTCTTGTCCCATATTCTAGCCATCTGTAGCTGGTTGTCACAGGAATTAAAGCACCATCACAGTTCTTACCACTGCAAGAATATCTTGCTCTCCCTCTCTCTACACACACACACACACACACACACACCAAAACAGAAAGGGAATAGTTAAAATATCACTGTGGAGATCTCTACAGCCCATCTACTCGCCAAGCAGAGCAGATATGAATTCAAAGATAGGGACTTGGCAGCCACCTAAGCTATTATCCTCCTACTCCAGCACTCTCATATCCCTGAGGAAACCCCTGGATGAACAAACTCACAGCCCACATTCATCCTTGAAAGAAGAAAGAAAAAAATCTTGTCAAAGTGAGCAGGACAGGGAAGAATATTTTATTTACTTGTTTCTTTCTTTCAAAACTTAAGAAAACATGATTAAATCTAATTATTTTCCCAGCTCAGGTCTCAAAGGTTTAGACAAAAGGAAATATAGAATGATGTGGAAAGCCAGTGTAAGTTTGGTTAAGATGTTGGACTAGAATTACGAAGACCTATTTTTGAGTATACACTCATCTATAGAAGCTCATGGAAGATTCAGGGTGGTCATTCTTGTTCTGTCCGGAAAAACGCGAGGTAGACCGGATTCCAACAACAAAGTCTTTATTCCAACACAATCAGTAACAAACAGAACATTGGCTCAAGCCGCGACAGCCTTTTATCCTCTCCTGTCTGCTGGCTTGTAGTCAATGACATTCATTTGATTTTGCCGCCTTTATGCGGCTTCGAGGATTGGTTCCTTTTGAACCAATCCCTTTTAGTTTTTAGTAACCAATCAGAATGAGTTATTTGGAGCCAACTATTTTATAGAGAACACCCCTCCCCTCTTAGTTCAGTCCTACGTGGTGACGTAGTCTTGCAGGTAGGTGGGGCTTCTCCTGACTCGACTGGACTTGCGCGGTTCATTTTTGTTGGAGACTTTGACTGGTTCGGATGGGGCTGCCGTGTCTTCCGTCCTTCACCCTGGAACCGTCTAGAAGGGTGAGTCAGCCATTTTACTGCCGCCTGAGTTGCTTAGGCCGGCGGTTTTGCTGCTCCCTCCCGTTTCCTCCGGGCAGGTCGAGCTGGCCTGGCTGGCCCCCTCCGATGGACTCTTCACGCAACTTTCTTCAAACAGTGAGTCTCTATTTTGCTCTTTTTGTCTGTACTCATTTTCGGAGTTTGATTCAAACGGTTCTTTATTTATTTCTCGCATTTCCCCCCCCTCTTTGGTTTGAATTTTGTCATTTTTGTATATGCATGGTTGTGTTTTTTCATTTCTTTCTAAATTTTGGGAACGAAGCTGGTCTATGTGCCACTTGCATTCCCTGCCGTCGTCTACCGTTAATCGGTAGGACTTGGGGCCTGTTATTTTTGTAATTTGTCCCGGTAGCCATAATGGGTCCCTAGTGAAGTTTTTAGCATACACTAAATCGCCAATTTCAAAACTCTTGAATCGCGTAGAGGAGTCGGGGGAGGGGGGGTTTCTGGTGTGAAATTTGGATGCAGCCTATCTAGGTGCGACCTTAGTTTTCTCCCCATTAGTAGTTCTGCTGGGGTTTTGTTGGTTGTGGTACTTGGTGTTATATGTTGGAGGGTGAGTAATTGGTTTATTTTGTTTTGGACATCTCCAGTGTCCATTTTCTCTAAACCCTCCTTGGTAAACCTGACCATTCTTTCTGCCCTACCATTTGCAGCCGGATGGGCCGGCGCGGTAAGGGCATGTCTTATACCTAGGGAGGCTAGGTATTGCTCGAATTGTAGGCTGGTTAATTGTGGCCCATTATCGGACACTAGGACGTCCGGTAGGCCATGGGTTGCAAAAAGTTTGTCTAATTGTTTTATCACGGTTTCTGTTGTCATTGATGGCATAATTTTTACCTCTAGCCAATTAGAGTATGCATCCACAACAATCAGAAACGTGTGCCCCTTGGTAGGACCTGCGAAATCGATGTGGATTCACGACCAGGGGACTCTTGGGGTTTCCCAGTCCCTTACGGGTGCTTTTGGTGGGGATGGTCTGATTCTCTGGCATTTGTTGCATGAGTTTACCCAGTATTCTATGTCCCTATCAATACCCAGCCACCAGACATAACTTCTAGCAAGGCTTTTCATTTTAACAATTCCAGGGTGGCCCTCGTGCAACATACCTAGTACCCTGGGTTGCAATTTGTTAGGAATAATTACCCGCTCACCCCACAATAAATACCCTTTTTGGATTGAGAGTTCAGTTTGTCTGGTCCGGAAAGTTTTAAAAGTCTCAGTTTTTTGGTCTTCCGGCCAACCTCTACCTACCCAGTTAAGGACGCGGGCAGTCAATGGGTCTTTTGCGGTGGCTCTGGCGACATCATTCGCAGATATGGGTAGATCGGGGCAAGTCTCTATCTGTAGAGCAGTCATCGTTGGTGCAGGGTTGATGGCAAGGGTGCTCTGCTCAAGGCGTCTGCATGGGAAATTTGTTTCCCTGGCTGATGTATTAGAGTATAGGAATAGGCTGCTAGGAACTCCGACCACCTAGTCATTCTTGGGGACAGAATATTTGGTGTGGACTTGTTTCCTGCCAAAATTCCTAATAGCAGTTTGTGGTCTGTTATGATTTGAAAAGTCCGCCCATATAGGTACTCGTGGAAACGTTTTACCCCAGCGACGATTGCTTGGGCTTCTCTGTCCAATTGGCTGTAATTTCGCTCGGTTTTTGACAGGGTTTTTGAATAGTATGCGACGGGTGCCTCTCTTCCATCAGGTAGTGGCTCAGGATGGCACCGATTCCAAATGGTGAGGCGTCGCAGGTCACTCTCAATGGTAGTGTGTCGCTAAATTGAATGAGAACGGTGTTCGATGTTAGCAAGTTTTTTATTTGCTGGAAAGCTTTCTTTTCTTTATAACCCCAAGTCCAAAATGCTTTCTTGTCCAGTAACCAGTGCAATGGTTCTGCTATTGTAGCCTTATTTGGTAGGAATACATTATAAAAATTCATCAGCCCTAGAAATGCTTGTAACTCGGTTTTGTTCTTTGGTTCTGGTGCGTCTTTAATGGCTTTAATTTTCTTTTCGGTAGGGTGTATACCTTCTCCATCTATTAAATAGCCCAGGAATTCGATGCTCTTTTTTATTAGGCAGCACTTTTCTTTTTTTACTTTTAGGCCAGATTCCCTGAATTTGTTTAGAACTTCCTTAAGTCTCTTTCTTAGTTGGTTTTCATTTTTTGCTGAGATTAGGACGTCGTCGAAATATGGTACGACTCCTTGTATGCCATTTAGGAGGCATTCCATTAGGCTCTGAAAAATGCCTGGGGCTACACTCACTCCAAATTGGAGTTTGTTACATCTGAAATCCCCCTTGTGAGTAACTATAGTCTGTGCTTCTGCTGTTTTGGGGTCTACTGGGAGCTGTTGATAAGCTTGTGCCAGATCGAGTTTGGCAAAAACTTTTCCACTCCCCAGGGAATGTAGTAAGTGCTGCACTACTGGCACCGGGTATGCGCTCTGTTGCAGTGCGTGGTTCAGGGTAGCCTTGTAGTCACCACAGATTCGAATGGACCCATCAGGTTTAATAGGTGTAACTATAGGTGTTTCCCACTTGGCATGGTCCACAGGTTCTAATACCCCTTGTGCTACTAGTTTATTTAGTTGTTCCTCAATCTTTGTTTTTAAGGCAAAAGGAACTCGCCTGGCCTTTAGTCTCTGTGGGGTTACTTGGGGGTCTAGACTAAAAGAAATAGGGTTTCCCCGATACTTGCCAAGTGAGCCATCAAAAACGTCCTGGAATTCCTGGATTAGGTTTTCTTCCCAGTCAGTTGCAGCCACTCAGTCTATCCCGGTCATCCCGATGCCCAATGGCATGAACCATTCGATGCCCAGGAGGCTTGGTTGGTCTCGGTCGACTATGGTCAGCGGTAGCACTTCAACATGATGTTTGTAAGTGACTCGGAATTGTCCCATGCCGACTACAGGGATTCGGTTTCCCTGGTAGTCTTTGAGTGTTAGCCGCTGCTTCTGGAGTTCTTTAGGTTTGATATCTGGGACTAGTTGTTTGAGGGTGTCCCAAGATACCATGGATAGGAAGGATCCAAGTCTACTTCCATTTCGCAGGGCTTTCCTTCGATTTTCACAATTATCTTGACTTTCTTTCCGCTTTCCGTCTGAGCACTTCCTATAGTAACAGTCTGATGTGTATTCTCTCGGTTAGAGGTTCGCTTGCTCTGCTGCCACTTTCTCTCAGCTCGCCTGGGCTCGGCCTGTGCGGGGGAGTTGCTGCGTCTCGTTAGGCTGTAGTTTTTCTTGTTCCTGCAGATTTTCTCGATATGCCCTCGTTTCTTGCAAGTTCTGCAAATGGCATCGAGAAACCTGCATTCGGCTCGAGGATGATTTCCTCCGCAGCCAGCGCATTCCCGCCAATTTCTCCTTTCGCGCTCTTTCTTGTTGGCGTACAGACGGTGGACCTTGTCATCTACTTCATCTGATTCGGACGTCTCACCATAATCTTCGTGGTGAGTGGTAGCGGGAGACTGTTTTTTTCCTCTGGCCAGGCTTGTTTCGTCTCCGTTCGCGTTCATCTGCTTCATTTTGACAGCGGATTTTTTCGCGGCTTCAGTGGCTGTGGCTTCCGCGATGGCCTCGGCTATGATTATGTTGGGCTTGTTTAATAGTTTGCTCTGTGTTGTCGAGTCTCTTAAGCCCAACACTAGTTGATCTCTCATGGCCTCATCTAGGGTTAGGAATTCGCACTCTCCCCCTATTTGTCGGAGAGCGGCTATGAAGTCAGCGATGGTCTCACCTTCTCTCTGGTCTCTTCGATAAAATTCGTGTCGCTTTATAAGGTTGGACACCATCAGGGTGTAGTGAGCTTTGAGCAGCCTCTGAAGTTCCAGCCACGTCAATTGCTTGACGTCTCAGGGCTTCGCTAGGGCTTTGGCCATCTTGAAGATTGTAGGCCCACAGTGTGTTAAGAACACAGCCCTCTTGCGCTGATCTGAGATTCCCTCCATCTCATTGCTTTCCAAGTACATCTGGAAACGGTCTACATAGGAATCCCAATCCTCTTCGTTGGGATTAAAAGGTGCGGACGGTGCATTATTCCTGGCCATTCTGTTTGCCGTCTGGAATTCTATATCACCGCGTGCTTGGTCTCGCGTTTAGGACAATCCCATCCTCATCGCCAGTGTTCTGTCCAGAAAAACACGAGGTAGACCGGGTTCCAACAACAAAGTCTTTATTCCAACACAATCAATAACAAACGGAACATTGGCTCAAGCTGCGACAGCCTTTTATCCTCTCCTGTCTGCTGGCTTGTAGCCAATGACATTCATTTGATTTTGCCGCCTTTATGCGGCTTCGAGGATTGGTTCCTTTTGAACCAATCCCTTTTAGTTTTTAGTAACCAATCAGAATGAGTTATTTGGAGCCAACTATTTTATACAGAACAATTCTCTCAGCCCAGAACTTCCCTCAGAGCAGGGATGGGCAATTACGGCCTTTTTATGACCTGTGGCTGCCTCAGGAATTCTGGAAGTTAAAGTCCACAGGTTATAGAGGGGCCAAAGTTGTCCATCCCTGCCTCAATGATAGTTGCCAGAAAAACTAATAAAGATATGTCTTAAAAATGAAGAATAGGAATAAATACATTTTTTGGCAAACAGGGTTAATTACTGGATATTTTCTAGACTCAAAAAATCCTGGACAAAGTTACCACCTGAAGCTCAAATTTCAAGCCTACGTGAAATTGCAAAAGGTGAGTCACCACTGCTCAGTGCAAAGCAAAAAAAAAAAAATTGGAATGGCTTTATCTAGCAACTAGCCTTACTTCAATTGATTGAGTTAAAGACTGTTGCAAGAAAGTCGTGTCCAGGCTATGCCAGAGAGCAAGATAACTGCCTTTATGGTTAAAAATATCAAACTGATTAAAAATTTTTTAAATGTTTCTGAGAATCATAACTATGAGGAGGAACCACAGATTTCCTGTAGAAATTATGTCCAATACTTTCAGCTCTGCTGATTCATACTGAACAGTTTATAAGCCACTGTAGTCCAGCTCATCGTGTTGGTGAATCATCTTAATTTCACTCATCAGCATCCATCCCATCCAGATTATATATCCAGATTCTCATCTGTCTCCAACCAAAACAAATACACAGCATAGTAACAGCTTGGTTCAAGAGAACAGCAATAAAAATATGTCAAAGTGAATATCCCAAAGGTGCTTTTTCAAGGGGCAACTTGACTTTCTGGTTTTTCTTTGAAGATGTTTAACTTCTCATCCAAAAAGCTTCTCCAGTTCTGAGAACTGAAGAAGCTCTTTGGATGAGAAACAGAACACCTTCAAAGAAAAACCAGAAAGTCCAGTTGCCTCTTGAAAAAGCACCTTTGGGACAGCCATGACCCAAAGGTATCATGACTGAGAATCTCCACAGACAGACTGAATATTAATCTAAGCCCCATCTTGTTTTAAAATAAGCTTGTAATCAAGACAAGAAGCAATGGATGGAAACTAATCAAGGAGAAAAGAAATCTAGAACTAATGAGAAATTTCCTAATGGTGAGAAATATTCTCCATCCAGATCTCTACAACCTCCAGACACTGAAACAGAACTTTAATAGCATCACTTGGAGGGCCTAAATTTGAGACCTCTGGGAATATCTAACCACAGACTGATGGATGACTTTCCTTGTGATCTTGTGAAGATATTAAATAGGATTGGGGAGAAGACTGAGTCCTAAGACTTCCCTTAAAGTCTAGACTTCTCCCCACAATCAACACAAATTGGACCCATCCCAGAGGAAGGAGGACAATATCATGCTTCCAACTCCCAATGTCCCGAAAAATGCTATAATCAATGGTAGAATAGAATAGAATATAATTCTTTATTGGCCAAGTGTGAGGAATTTGTCTTGGTGCAAATGCTCTTTGTATACATAAAAGAAAAGATACGTTCGTCAAGAGTCAAGAATCATAAGGTACAACACTTAATAGTCATAGGGTACAATAAGCAATCAAATCATGCTAGTATCAAAGTGCATTGAGAGATCAAGGAGTATCGGTATAATTTTGCTTTTTTATCACCATCACATCTCTCTATATACTAAATATAACACAAGCATACTTATTTTTGCCTGGCAACTGTGCTGTTATTTGTACTTTCTCCTTCAGCCTTTTCCAAAATGTGGAGCTTTGAGTCTCATTCTTCTTTCTGTGTAGTTCTTCCTCTGAAAATAATTCTTGCTGATTTTTGTCTGGATTCCTAACAACTGCCACTATTCTTGCTGCTGTTATTATTATTGTTCCTGAAGATTAATTAGTCCCTGCAACAAAATTACCTTATGCAATTAAAAGCCTAATTTGCTCAGAATGATTGAGATGATAATACAAATTTATCACTAAGTGGCTTGCAACCCCTCTCTACTAACAATTTGTTGCCGATGTCATTGCTTGCCCTGGAGGGTAGAAAAGCACAGTGGATTAAAATATACTCCAAAATTAATCTACTGCTTTCAGTGACTCACACTTACTTGTCTTTTGACTTTGGAGACAGGCAAAGATTGTTCTCTGCATTATTTGGGAGCTGTTGATGGAAACTGTTGATACTGAAGCAAAAGGGCAGTAGAGGAGTGGAATATCTTCTATGTCTGTCTGTCTGTCTGTCTGTCTATCTATCTATCTATCTATCTATCTATCTATCTATCTATCTATCTATCTATCTATCTATCAATCATCTATCATCTGCCTGTCTGTTTCTGCCTACCTGTCTATTTTTGTTTTATTTATTTTTTATGTTATTTGTTTGTCAAACATGTACAAGGTAGCAAGTATGAACACAAACATGAACAAAGGAAGTAAATATAGATAAATGGGAACAGTAAGATTTATGCATGCCCCCTTTAAGGACCTCTTCAGAATGGGGTGAGATCAGGGGTGGGATTCTACAGGTTCACACCTATTCTCTAGAACTGGTTGTTGACATTCTAAGCAGTTTGGAGAACCAGTTGTTAGAAGAAATTACTGGCCTAATCCTGTAAGGAAGGCAGGAAGGAAACATTCTGGTGTTGCTTACAGAAACTGCCTCTCCATTAACCCTTTTTACATTCTTGGCGGGACTAGACTTCCTGTCTCAGGAATTTATCTGGAGTTTTTCCCCCTCCTTTGCTGGTATTTTGCTTGTGTGTAACCATTCAAAGTTACAATGGCACTGAAAAAAGTGACTTAAGGCCATTTTTCATACTTACAACTGTTGCAGCATGCCCACAGTGATGAGAGGCCAGGCGAGAAGATGCATGCTTCAGTGTCAGTGATATTGTGTTGGCCACACCCACCCAGTCACATGACCACCAATCCATGCCCACCACCTAAGCCACACCCACAGAACCAGATGTGAAAACATTTGAATCCCACTTCTGGGTGAGATCTATGGTAGATAGTTTGAGATTGAAGCTATGAGGATTGGGGGCTATAACAATGGAGTTGGGTAGAGTGTTTCAGGCATTGACCACTCTGTTGCTGAAGTCATAGTTTCTGCAACTGAGTTTGGAGCGTTTTACTTTGAGTTTGTATCAATTGTTTGCCCGTGTTTTATTGTGGTTGAAGCTGAAGAAATCGTTGACAGGCAAGATATTGTAGCAGACAATTTTGTGTACTATGCTTAGACTGGACTGCAGGTGGTGCAATTCCAGATTGTCCAAGCCCAAAATTTCAAGCCTGCAGGCATAGGGAATTCTGTCTATCATCTGTCTATCCATCCATCATCCATCTCTCTCTCTCTCTCTCCTCTCTCTCCCTCCCTTCTTCCACCTATCTACCTACCTACCTATCTTTTTATAGATAAAATAATATGATGCAACAGAGGTTGTTGTCTTAGTGAAAAAGTCATATGAATCAGCTCTCACCAGTTGAACTGCCAATTATGCTCAACTGCAAGTGTTTCAATGCTACATGGCAGAAAGAACTCATCTGAGCAATTCAATGGTAGAGAGGGGGGAGGGAGGGAGGGACACAGAGAGGGAGGGAGACAGAGAGAGAGGGAAAGAAGGTACACTGGAGTTCACATCATGATACTGATGGGTCAGCTGTCTACGTGAGCAAACAACTCATCTTTGCCAAGATCTTTCCAACTTTACATTTACTAACAATCAGTTCTGGAAATATAGGCATTTTTCACCCTGCCAGGAGTCACAAGGAGAAAAATTGATCGACAGAGTTATCTAGATTGTAGTAATTAAATCAGGGCAGACAAATCCCAACTCTCATTATATTTGAGACACGTCTCCACCAAGAAAAAGCAGAAGTGAAAAATGATGGACTGTTTCTTGCAGTTTGAAAGGCTGCAACATAAATGGAAGCATGTTTCCACAATGCATACAGATGGACACAGTCACACAAGATACAGAGTTTACAGCAAATGTCCAACATTCAATTTCTACCAAGGTTCTAGGAGAACATTTTAAAATTACAAAATTCCGGGTGAACATATTGAACACTTATAATAATTACATATTTCTTGAATTTGGGGATTTACATCTGAGTGCTTGCAAAAGCCTTTTCGATGATAACAGTTTTGTGCTTTCTTTAATTTTCTTCCATGCAGAAAATTTACCTTTTTTTGTTTTTGGCGCATGTTTGAAATGTCCTGTGTTTGGTAGGAAAGGAAAGAAAGTGCTTGAAAGTTACTTACAATAAAGTCTGATGTGGAATCCATAAATTAGATCTGGAGTGTCAAACTCGATTTCATTGAGAGCCACCTCATGGCTATGTTTGACCGTGGGGGGTGGCAAGGTGGGCGTGGCCAGGGTGGGCGTGGCCAGCTCAACATCACTTTTGTGATCAAATGTCACTTTTGGTCATAGTTTGTTTTGCTAGCACTCTGCCAGTGAAAATAGAGCCAGTGAGGGCCACGTACAGCCCTCCTAGGCTCTGTTTTCAGCTATGATGGTCTCCTGCAGCCATCTGCCAGTGAAAACGGAGTCTATGAGGGTTACATGGCCCTCCTGAGCTCCATTTTCACTGGCAGAGGAACCGTGGGCTGGTCTTTCACTGTTTCCAGGGCAACTCCATGGGCCAGATCTAAGCACCCCATGGGCTAGATCAGGCCATGGGCCTTGAGTTTGACATTCCCGGATTAAATTGTCAGATTGAATTCATTTTCTAAGCACGTTAATTTTAAATATGTGGGACAATTATTCTTAAGTTAGGAAAGAGTTTAACAAGTGAAACGTAGATGAAAGTGATACTTGCCAAAATTTTATCATCTGATTCCACTGAATGTTATAAAATAGACTTCACTTGGTGCCTTTGGCAAAGAACAGCTCTTCTTGAAGAGAGAAAATATGGGGGAGAACCATTTCAAGCTAAAACCATGGCATCGAAAGGAGTCATTTAGCCTTGAAATAATTAGCTCATACTGCATGCAGGAATCCAGATTGAATATCCCTCACTACACAACTGCTTCTGTTATGAACCTTTTTCTTCCTATTGGGCAAATGGAAATAGCTTTCATGTAACTTAACACACGGACAGCTTTGAATGTATCTGAAAAATGCTATATCCCACATCACTCAGATTTTGTTAAGGTGAAACATACTCTGACTAATTTTCTGTTATTATTAGTTACTATTATTTTTATTGTCATTGTTCCGAGTAATGAACTTCAGGAAGTCAGGACTCATCATATTGGCATTTGAAAAGGTGAAGCTAGCTGTAAATTATTCCTGTGCTTAAGATTAGTTAGTTAAAACAATAAGATCTCCTCACCCCCCCCTCCCATGTATCTCAGGTCACATGGGCCAATCAGTCTAGGTGTAGGTTCCTGCTCAACTTCAGCAGGCGTCTGTTGGCATGACCTTGGTTCTCACACCAGGTGGTAGACGAGGAACCACATTCCTGAGTCCCCCCCTCCCTTTGAATGGCAACCAAGAAACAAAGCAGAAATAAGCATTGCTTCAACTGAAATCATTCTGCAGGCTGATGTTTATTTTATAAAAAAATAATAAATAATAATAACATATGAAAAAATGAATTTTTGTTTTGTAATTATTGTGAATCCCAACGTGTTTAAAATGTGAGGTTGATGCACCCAGTGCCCTCAAAGGCTCTGCTGCAGTTGAGAGCTTGATGGTTTCCATTGCTTCCTAGTGCTCAGAACCATGGCTCAACTTCTTGGGAGTAGCAGCTGTCTGTAGCACAAGTGGATGAATTTGTATCCACTTATCCAGAGAGGTTCTATTAAACCAGCTCACTGATCCTGACACTCAACATTTTAGAAGTAGGATGGAAACCTATCCAAAAATCAAGAGAGCATGGGTGAATATTAAGCGCTGGTGAGTAAAAGTGCATGCACGTTCAAATATTTCATGCCTCATATAACTTTTTGCTAAATTTTAAAATGGAGAATGAACAAATAAAAGACACAATGGTACAATGGGAAAAAACTTTGGTTATAATGTAGAATTAGTGAAATGCCATTTTTTTTTAATGGGAAAGGAACTAGAGATTAACAATGGCAACTTTTTATAAAGAAAATTTATATAAAATGTCTTATAGATGGCATTTACCACCTGCTATGTTAGCTAAAATGTTGAAAAGTATGTCCAGCAAATGTTGGAAATGTAATCAAAAGATGGCATATTTTATCACAAGTTTATAAGTGGTGGACTTGTTTTAAAACAAAAAAAATTGGGGCAAAAATACATAGATGGCTAGAAAAGATAATAAGGAAACATATAGATTTTAAACATGAACTGTTTTTATTAGGGATGATATCAGAAAAAAAAAGATAAAAATAGTATGTATTTAGTATTACATGTTTTCACAGCAGCACAATATTGGAAAGATGAAGAAACACAGCAAGATGAAGAGATAATTAAGAAGATATTAGATTGTGCAAAAAAAATGGATAGACTTACATTGAAAATCAAACAGAAAGAAGACACAGAATTTTATCCAGCATGGAATTTATTTTAATAATGTGGTTGGAAAAAAGGGGTAGAGAGTGAGAATGGAATCTGTATTGTTAAGCAAATTAAATACCCAAACAACGTGATGTTTATTTAGCACTAAGAAATGTAATTAATATAAAATTAATAAAATTTATTTTAAAAAAAGTTATTTTATGCCTCATGGAGCACTACCTTTTCCTGGATGACATCACTGGAAACGTTGCTTTTTTAGAGTGACGTTATTAGTGCTACTTTTAAAGAAAATGATGACAGTGATGGCTTGCCATTGGTTACAGCTAAAAAGATTAAAAGATTAAAAGAAAAACAAGGGTCACTTAGCTACTTTAATGTAGGAGTTACTAACAGTCTGATGCTCTGAAAACCTTCCAGACACTACGAAAAAGATAGCTTTTCAAGGAAGCCCAAATACATAGCAATATACCATTTCATAATGCTTTACAGCCCTCACGAGGTGATTTACAGAGTCAGCCTATTGCCCCTAAACAGTCTGGTTCCTCATTTTACTGACCTTGGAAGGATGGAAGGCCTTGAGCAGGTCAGGATTGAATTTTATATTGAATATTGCAGGTTAACCACCATGGTTAACCACTATGGAAAATAAATGATTGTGGAAGGTATATTGTTTTTTATTATTATATTTAATGAATTAGTGTATTTAGATTATTTATCATTACCGTATTATTGATATTTTGAGAGCTAGGAGGGTGTATGGCTTAAGGTGATATCGGTAGATTGAAGCAGTGATACTAACAGATGTCAGTTAGTTGACTTCAGACTGCTCACTTCTTCTCAGTTCAGATAAGTGTCAAGCTCTGTGACAAGCCAAATGAAAAATAGCCCTTCTTGTTGCATGCATTGATCAACCTGGTTGTAAAATTTAGACAAGGGCAAAAAGGCAGCACCTGCAAATAAGCAGGACAAAGTTTATGAAAAGCCATAATTATTATTGATACTTTATTCATTGTGTCATTAAAATTTATTCTGGTTTATTTTGGATTGAAGCAGTGGAAAATTGTATCAATAAATGAATAGCAAATAGTAAACAGCACTCCATCCCTCCAGACATTATGAAGATTGGATAGAATGGCTAGGGATTATGTTTTTACATACATCCTACTGAATGAGTAAATATTGGGTTCATTATTATCTTACTACAATATGCTTTTCTACTTCCCAGATATTTTGCTTTGTTTTTATTGTTGTATCAGTGATAGTAAGAATAAAAAAAATAGGTCATTATCAGTTATTGGAAATGACTGAAAACACAAACTATAAAACTTTTTCCTGACTGTATTGATTCTCAGAGATTTTACCAAAGAGATCTTCCAGGTGATTTATAGTTACTCAGAGCAGCATTAAAAAAAATAAAATAAAACTATTGAAACATTTTTAAAATAAATTTAAAAAAAAACAGTCATACTAAGAGGCAAGTTGTGTATTGCAATGATTAACATTCAGATATAACACCATAAGACTCAGCATTTTAAGGAAACATATAATCCTTGGGCCTTCTTCTCCACTCTTTCAGAAGTAAGGGATTACAGTTAATATCAGTCTCAACTAACACATTCTTTGGTGTATAGAGATTATGAGTTGCATTAATTGAGGGATAGAATGAAGATCACAGGAAATGTTAATACCCACTTTATAATGCCTTGGTAAGGCCACATTTGGAATACTGCATCCAGTTTTTGGCCACCATAATGTAAAAAAGATGTTGTGCAGTTCTCAACAAAGCAACAAAGATGTTTAGGGCACTGGGGGCTAAAACAAGTGAAGAATGGTTGCAGGAATCGATTATGTCTAGTTTAATGAAAGGAAGGACTAGGGGAGAGATGATAGCAGTGTTCCAGTATCTCAGGGTTTGACATAGAGAAGAGGGATCAAAGCACATGAAGGCAGGGCAAGAAGCAATGGATGGAAATGAATCAATTTAGAACTAAGAAGAAATTTCTTGACAGTACAATTAAACAGTGGAACAATCTGCCTGCAGATGTTGTGGATGCTCTAACACTGGAACCTTTAAAGAAGAGATTGGACAATCATTTGTCTGAAATGGTGTAGGATTTCCTGCTTGAGCAGGAAGTTAGGTTAGAAGACCTTCAAGGTCCTTTCAACTTTCTTATTCTGTTATTTGTTGGATGTTGGAAGATGTAATCTATACTAGCATTACCAAGTGCTCAAGGCTGAATCTAAGATAATTCAAAGCCCCCATGGAAAAGCACTTCAGAGGCTAGGCATTTTCCTCTGAGTAGCACATGAATAATTCTTGTTTATGGGAATCCTAAACAGGACTCTAGCTGGCATAATGAAACTGTCAGAGAGCAATGTCTTAATTTGAACTATTGATATAATTAATATTGTGCTAGACCATCAATAACTTAAAAAAAACCAGGAACTGAACACAATAAAACCAGCTAGATGTGCAATCTGAGGCTTTTGATTGTTTTACAAATCAATACATGATGCAAATCCAGAAAGTGGGTTGATTCACCATGCACAAATAAGCCCTTTGTGCAAATGCAATCCACACATTAGCAGTTGTGATTGGAAAAACACAACAGTGATGGTAAATACAGTGGCCCACTGTCTCTTTTCTTATTGATCACCTATAAAGGAGGCTACCTAGGAACCATGGTGACACAGTGATTAGAATGCAGTATTGCTGGCTAACTCTGCCATAGGCAGGAGTGATCCTGACCATGTCAAGATTAACTCAGCCTTCCAGTCTTCCAAGGTCAGTAAAAAGAGGACCCAGATTATTGGGAGCAATATGGCAATATTAAAAACTACTTAGAGAGTGCTGTAAAACAGTATACAGTGGTATATAAGTCTAAGTCTCAGTGGTAAATAGCTATTGCTTTAGATCCTTCCATCATGGTTCCATGATATTAGGCTGTACATTATGGCGATCTCAAAAGAGTGAGAAGATGTCTTCAGAAGTTCCAAGTTCCATCTCTCTACCGAATTACTTCTGCCCTTCTTTTATGTGTCCTTGCAATGAATACACTATGTTCACCTAAAAGAAAGATGACTCTGATCTTTATGTCCTTCCTCCCAAAGAAAGTGTGTTTGCATCTGCATGTCTATGTGTACAGTACAAACATCTAAATAAAAATATTGTGCAATGTTCTGCTACCCCACTTTGCTGACCCAGAGTTGCCAAACTCAGCTAATCCCAGTGATTTTCATTTAATAAATGAATGCATATGAAAATATATATTACATGACATTAATAGCTTCTTATTAAAATTAACCACTTATCCACCATTTACAAAAACAATGATCTCCATTCACTTGCACATATCAAAATATTTTGGTCAATGGAAACCTTTAGGGACACACACACAAACATTGAGTTGAAAAGCTCATTTCCCGCTTGTTCATTTCTCTTTGTATTTGATTGATCACTATGAGAACAGAAACCTAAACTGGAAAAAAGAAAGAAGCAAGTTTCTTCTTTTAAGCCCCTCAGTTTCCTTCAAGTTGGTCAATGTATAACTTTCATTATACCTCTTCAATGAAATAGAATGGGAACAATTCACTTGAATGGGAACAATTTTCTCACTGTTTCCAAAGTTCCAGATCTTTCATACTTAATACAGAGAAACAAATGATTTAAATGGCCACTCTCATTCTAAAGAATCATCCATTCTAGCCATAAAGCCACAAAACAAATCAGAAGTTATAAACATAGCTTTGTGGAAATGTTTACATTGTTGAATACAGGGATTAATATTGCCAAGTTTGTCCCATCAAAAGAAAGAGGAAAAGCCACAGAATGAATGGTTCATCACCAAATATTTACTCAGCTGTAATGGCCAATAGAGGGGGGAAAAGTTCTAATAAAAAGAAGGGAAAAAAGGAAATTGTTGCAAACTATGGGCTGATTCCCCTTCCCCCCTCTATTTGGCAGCTGAATAAAACTGTCACTCAAATGTCAACTGTTGGGGGTACTTTAAATTCATGAGGATTTTTTCCCCAGTATTTTTGACTATCTCAGGAATGGTGAAGGAATTAGTTTCTTCTAATTGTAGAGATTGTAAAGCTTTGAGATTGTAGAGCTTTGAATTTCATCTATTCATGCAGGAATAGGAACTGTAGGAATCCAGCAAACCAATCAATAAGCAATACCTTTAACACCATTGAACAATAACATCTGCCTATCTTGGGAAGGACTTGATAGGTGTATAAATTGCCATATCCACTCTAAAGATCTGGCTGACTGTGGGGCAAACTATTCCCTGCTTAGAACAGCCTATATTAGATCCTAATTTAATAATCCTTAAATCTTTGTCCACCAGTCTTAGACTCTGAATCTAACTGTAGATTACCCAAACATAATATTTCACAATTCTAGCTGAGTCCAGTTCTTGTATCCTAGCTTCTGGAGAGGTTGTGATTCAGATCAAGCTCATTGCAAGGCAAGTTTTAAAAAGAGACCCAGGGGAAATCTCGGAAATTATAAGCCAGTCAGTTTAATATCTCTTCCAGGCAAATTGGTAGCATCAAGCAATCAAGGAAAATAATTAAGCATTTAGAGAAATAACCTTGCTGAAAGAAAGTCAGCATGGATTAAGCAGAGGTGAATCCCGTCTTAACAAACCTTTAGAAGGTTTTGGGAAGTGTCAATAGGCCATTGACATTGTGTACTTGGGTTTTCAAAAAACTATTCACAAATGTCTTCATCAGAGGCTCTTGAGTAAATGCACTGGCCATGGAATTAGCAAAACTGAGCATAATGCATATTGGGGCAAACTTCTCACTCAGGAAAAGGTCTTGAGTTCATAATAGCAGTACAATGACAATGTCAAAACAATGTGACAAATGACAGGGAATGCAATGAAACAACAACAAAACCCTTGTTCGCTGTTATCTCTGCATCTAAGTACATTCTGGTTATCCCATTTAATGAAGACAGAGCTGAAAAAGTGCAGAAGAGGGTAAGGGGAAAGATTGGAAGATTGAAAAGGCCAGAATGTTTGAGACCTTTTAGTTTGGGGGGTGGGGGGAATAATTGGGCTGGTGCAAGGACATAACTGTGTTGTATAAAATCATGCATAGTATGGAGAAAATTATCAGGGACAAATTTTTCTCACTCTCTTTAAATTTCTCTTTATTTCTCCTATTCCTCTTTAAAGGAATAGGAGCCACCCAATAAAGCTGACTGGAAGGAGATTAAAACAGACAAAAAGAAGCACAGTGCATAATTAACCTTTGGCATTAATTATCGTAAGACATGGCGGTGGCCACTAACTTGGATCAGGGGAATTTAAAAAGAGATTGGATAAATTAATGGAGAAAAGGCTTATCAAGGCTTATTGGTCTTAAAGACCTATATTATTCTTGGACCAGGGTGTTTGTGGGAATGTGTAGGCTTCCAAGTATCAGCTACATAGGAGCAGTGGTTGAGAAGGATATTCTTTGATCTTCTGCATGTGATCTCTACAATTGGCCACTGTGAGAAACACAATGCTAAATGAAGAGGGCTCTTCGGCTGAACCAGCAGGATAGCTATTGTATTCTTTGCTTTTTTTCTTTGCAGGGTAGTTTTTTCTTCTTCTTTTAATCAGGGGAAAACAACTTATATGGAATAGCAATAGAACTTAGATTTATATACTGCTTCACAATGCTTTACAGCCCTCTGTAAGCAGTTTATAGTCAATATATTGCCCCCCAAAACTGGATGCTCATCTTACTGACCTCCGAAGGATGGAAGGCTGAGTTAACCTTGAGCTGGTCAGGATCAAACTGTTGACAGTTGGACAGAATTAGCCCTCAATACTGCATTCTAACCACTGCGCCACCACAGCTCTGGAATCTATCTATCTATCTATCTATCTATCTATCTATCTATCTATCTATC
>BLBF01000049.1:1387613-1400626 GCA_015471245.1 Laticauda colubrina | reverse complement strand
TGTTTAGCTTGTCTACCTAACCCTGGTTGGGGAACCCAGGCTTAACAGTGATTATTATAATTATAATAATTTTTATTGTTGTTGTTGTTGTTGTTGCTATCTCTTTTATTCATTAAACATGAAACTCAGTCAACCGAACATTTAAAAATGTATCACTAATGCCATTGAGTGGTGCTAATGGTTGATATGGGTTGCTGCCAGCATCCTAGGTATCAACCAAGTATTATTACTACTATTACTTATTATTCATTGCACAGCCTGATGTTCAGAATGGGTTTGGCATTTTTGTCTACCTAACGAGTCCTTACCAAGGACCTGGGATAGGCAAATCTGGATGTTTGATGGTGTTACAGATTTCACCGCAGGATGGAAGCTGTGCCAAGTATAGATGATGATGATTACTTTATTCATTAAACATGAAACTCAGTCAACTGAACACTTAAAAATGCATCACAAATACCACTGACTTGTGCTAATGGTTGATATGGGTGGCTGCCAGCATCCTAGATATCAACCAAGTACCTTCTTAAGATGTACGATGTTTTAATATATTAATGCATAATACATTCAGATCAGAGGTGGTATTCAGCAGGTTCTGACTAGTTCTGGAGAACTGGTAGTGGAAATTTTGAGTAGTTCGGAGAACCGGCAAATGCCACCTCTGACTGGCCCTTCCCCCATCTATTCTCTGCCTCCCAAGTCCCAGCTGATCGGCTGGGTCTTTTTTTTGTTGCCCTGCACAGGAGAACGAAGCTGGAAAGCAGGTTAGTGGGGTGGAGAGGGAATGGGGATTTTGCATAATCCTTCCCCTGCCATGCCTACCAAGCCACACCCACCAAGCCATGCCATGCCCAAGCCACGCCCACAGAACTGATAGTAATTTTTGTTGAATCCCACCACTGATTCAGATATATTATTGTTGTTGTTGTTGTTATTTTGTTGCTTTGCATGTATGCTGAGTACTTTTGTACTGGAGACAAATTCCTTGCGTGTCTAACCACATTTGGCCAAATAAACTATTCAATTCAATTCAGTTCAATGATTTGTCACTGGGCTGGCACTTCAGGATTTCCAATGATTGTTGGTGAAATCAAATGTATCCACTTTGGTCCTTTTTTTCTTTCCTTATATGATTCCCAGTGTTATAATAGATTTCTCAAGAAAGCTATCTTTAAATAATGTGTCCAAAATATGATAATTTCAGCCTGGCTATTTGTATCTCAAGTGACAATAACAGTAATAATTATAGCTATGTAGTAATAATAGCCTTCATTCATGCACTTACAGGCCAACCAACTCCATAACATTAAGAAAATAATAATAACAACAAACTAATGTATAATATGGAACTCTTTACTATCCTGCGAGATTTTGACAGAGAAGATGACAACAATATATTTCCTTTGGTGTTAAGAGAAGTGTCAAAAGTCAAGGAATCTGGAAGCTGCTGAACATGTTTCCAATGAGATGAAGGACATTTCTTGTATGCTCACCTCTTAGCTACCTCATAAACCAAATAAATAGAGCATCACACTTCATCCAAGAAAGTTTCTTAAAATTCTCTCATACCACTAAAATAATTGAGACCAAATTAAAACAAAAGTTAAAAACAGTCCAATCACTTAAATGTGAGCCAGCAGTGTGATGCAGCTTCCAAAAAAGTCCACATAGTTCTGGCCACGTTAATAGAGGGATAGAGTCAAGATCATGTGAAATGTTAATAATACTTTATAATGACTTGGTAAGACCACACTTGGAGTACTACATCCAGTTTTGTTCACCACAATATAAAAAAGACACTGAGACTCTAGAAAGAGTGCAGAGAAGAGCAACCAGGATGATTAGGGGACTGGAGGCTAAAACATATGAAGAATGATTGCAGGAATTAGTTAAGTCTAATTTAATAAAAAGAAGGATTAAGGGAAATATGAACGCAGTGTTCCTATATCTAAGGGGCTGCTACAAAAATAAGGGATCTAAAACATGTGAAGGCAGGACTAGAAGCAACAGATGGGAACTAATTAAGGAGAAAAGCAATCTAGTACTAAGGACAAATTTCCTGACAGTTAGAACAATTAATCAGTAGAATGACTTGTCTCCAGAAGTTGTGGGTACTCCAATACCGGAGGTTTTTAAGACAAGATTGGACAATCGTTTATCTGAAATGGTATAGGTTTTATTGCCTGAGCAAAAGGTTGGACAAGAAGACTTCCAAGACCCTCTCCATCTTGGTTATTCTGTTATTTTGCTATATTTCTGGTACTGAACAACAAGAGAACATCTCTATTTATTACTGGATTTAGATTCCCATTAACTAAAACTTATATTGGATGGATGGATGGCAACTGAAACTCAACAATATCTGGAATATTTAGGCACTCAGTATAAGACAGTTTTAGAGATGGAACCAATTTTTTTATATCATGACAAATCTGCATGGAACAGGATGCAATACGCGTTCTGAATTTGTTTTTTTTAAATGAAGAGTCTAAATTTTTTGAGTACTCAGGAAGGCAAAGGAAAGTCAGTGAATACACCTGTGATCAACCAAATCAGATATATAGTGCTTTTGTGCATGAGTGCGTGTTTCTAAGCATGATACCCAGAATAATTTGTTCTCTTGCTGAAACAAAGAGAAGGGCAAGTTTCCAGGAGAGGCCAGGAAGATGAAACATGAAAAGTAGCTTACTCATAACCCTCTCCATTTCAGAGACCTTTTGGAGAGGACATGCTTATTTGATGAAGTCAGGAATCTTTTACTGTTTAGTCATAAATAGATGAATCCTATAATAGCCTTTGTTTTCTGTGCTACAGGAGGTCTGTATGATTAATCAAATCTCCTGCAGTCAATGCCAACCCAAACAGATGAATGCAAAATGCATCTGCTGTAGATTAAACATTTGGAAAAACCATTTGATAAATATTTTTTCCTCAAACAACACATCCATATGGCATGTTAACTGGGGTCTATATTTAAAGCCCTCTGTGTACACTTTTTTAGCCTTGCTCATGTAATTTGTCATATAAGAGTCTAATATGGAGGGTTGTCATTCTGTGATCCATCCTTTCGTATTGCTTCCTGTTTATATTATTTCAGGCTGGTCTTGCAAAATATCTGGAAACTTTAGCAAGTGAAAAAGGCAACCTTACTTTGCCTTATAATAGTATTGGCATTTAATTGTAATGTTTTGCCAATTTTTCTTCTCTATTTGCTACAACATTCCCAGATGGACAACAAAGATTTGATCCGAGAGACCTGAAAATTGTATTCAAAGTGGTTTGGTCACTTTGTTTTGAAAAGGATTGAGGAGCAGCTGATGGTCCAAAGGGCATCACTGTTTGATCACTAGGCTACCAATTTATGTCTCCTATTGGGATTATATATAAGACTTATTCAAAAAGTTTATCTGTTAAGTTTCAGGGTCAATTAAAATGTCTATTCATTTACAACTGTATGATTGCAATTTTAAGGAGACAGATGAGCGAGGAGATTCAACTTTAGGAAAACACAACTTTAGCCCTCCATGGTTAGACATAAAATCCCTCCTTAAAAGAAGAAAGATCTCTGTTCTCCAATGCCTTCTTCCAAATGCTCTAAAAAGGAAAATTGATGGAGAATAACAGAGTTGGAAGGGGCCTTGGAGGTCTTCTAGTCAAACTCCCTGCTCAAGCAGCAAATGCTATACCATTTCAGACAAATGGTTGTCCAATCTCTTCTTTAAAAGCTCCAGTGTTGGAATACCCACAGTTTCCAGAAGCAAGTTCTTCCACTTAATTGTTCTGTCAGCAAATTTTTTGTTAGTTCTAGGTTGCTTTTCTCCTTGATTGGTTTCCATACATTGCTCTTTGTCCTGCCTTCAGGGGGCTTTGTTGAATAGGTTGACCCCTTCTTCTTTGTGGCAACCTCTTAGATATTGGAACACTGCTATCATGTCACCCTGTCCTTCTTTTTACTAGACTACACATACCCAATTCCTGCAACCATTCTTCATATATTTTAGCCTCCAGTCCCCTAACCATCCTTGTTACTCTTCTCTGAACTCTTTCTAGAGTCACAACATCTTTTTATATTGTGGATGCAATATTCCAAATGTAGTCTTATCAATGCATTATAAAATAATATTAACACTTTATGTAATCTTGATCCTAATTCTCTCTTTAATGCAGCCTAGTATTGTGTTGGCCTTTTTTGGCAGCTTCAGCACACTGCTGACTCATATTAAAGTGATTGTCCACTAGGACTCCAAGATCCCTCTCACAGTTACTACTATTGAATCAAGTATCACCTTTTCTATACCTATGCATTTGGTTTTCTTGCCTAAGTGTAGAAATTTACTTAGTTTTTAAAAATTTAGTTTTGATTTGATTTATGTTAATACTGTAATCTAATGATAATTTATAATCAGATCAGTTGATAGATTTTTAAGGTCCAAAGAATTGGCCATTGATGTGGTAGATTCTATAATCCCCTGTTAGAGGAACAACTGAATGATCATCTTAGGGTCAGGGTCTAACCACTAATAACAGATACATATAGGACATAAAAATCTAGTTATCTCGAGAGGCCAAATAAAAATGATTATGGGCTGGTGACTAATCATCATAAGAAAATGAATCAGACAATGAATTAGAATGAAAAGCACAACAGATACAATATGTAAACTTTTATGTCAATTAAGATCTGTGAGAGCATGTTGTTCTTTGTTCCTCAAGGCATTTGTTATCAAAGTCCTGGAATCAAAGAACACCAGGGTAATGAATAATGTGCAGTGAAATGCCAAATTTCAAACCACAATGAATGTGTGAATGAACAAACCACACTTTGTACAAATATCTGGAGAGCTCAAATGGAAAGCCTTTGGGGCAAAAATCTAACCTCTCCTCAGTTGAAAGTTCCCCAATGCAGAGGACTGGCTTCTTGTTTTCATAAGTAAATATGTGATGTGCTTGACCATCAAAAGAGAACTTGGATAGATCACTGTGTAGAATTTCATATAATTCACCATTGAAAGTGGATTGCCATTTCCTTATAGGTGTTTCTACCATTAGGGGGAGAGAGGAAGTAGAGAAAATAAATCCAGAAATACATCCTCAACATCAGCATTTTTGTTGCTAAGCATTCACTGAATTGTGAATTGTTTTATGTTTTTTTTTGGTCACAATTGTTAAGTGAAACACTGCAGTTTTTCATTGAATCATGTGATAGTTCAGCAAATCCAGCTTTCCCCACTGAATTTTCTTGTTGGAAGCTGGCTGGGAAGATTGCAAATGATAATCATGTAACTCCAGGATGCTGCAACCATCATAAATATATGGCTGTTGCCAAGCATCCTAGTTTTAATCATATGACCATTGGGCTACTATGATGATCATAACTTGACCACCTTTTTCAGTGCTGTTGTAACTTCCAATGATTGCTAAATGGATGGTTGTAAGTTGAGGACTACCTGTATTCTTATCTAGGATGCTTGTGCTGGAAGAAATTTCCATCTGGTCAGTTCCAAGCCAGGAGAAAGGCACTGGAAACATGGAGGGTGATTAGAAAGAAGGTTTAATGAAGCAGAACCACCAAGCACATGTGATTCTGGTGCAGCTGGCCACATGGAGTTGAGAGTGGATGGCTTTTATAACTTCTCTTGGGCTTTGCCTTTGAACTTCCTATTCTTGTGCAAGAACATGCATTCTATTGACTGTTGTAGGAGTCATAGCTGGCTCTGTAGGTTTTCTAAGTTTGGTTGAAGTTTGGAAGGTGATGCAATGTCCTTAGGAGATTGTACAATGTGGTGAGCTCTGCTGCTAGATGGTAGTGGGTTAATCCTATTATGTCATGAAGGGTCATGTCTTAATCCTTTCAACCTGGACCTGAAGGTCTTTTGTTTTGTAGATAGGCTGGCCCAGTCCTTCTCAACTGGCATAAAATATCTGCCAGGTCTATTAAGGAAGGAGGGGGCTGCTTTCCAAGAGCATGTTTCTCTATTCCTCCTTTAGGAAAATATAATATTCTTCCTTTTTAATATTTCTCAAAATATTTCATTCTTCTAGGATGAGTGCTAACTTTCTATACTTGCAATTGCAGACACTACTACATGGGCAAGTATGCTAACTAATTCATATTATTAATAATCTCAGTTTAAGCAGCACCCATCTATATTTGGATGTTCTCAAAATTAGGTATGGTCAGCTCTAATTAGTACTCAGATGGGGGATCACTTGCCTGGACTTGAAAATCAAAAAACCACAAAGCCCTCCTAGAAGAAGGCATTTCCATTATATGGTCAAAGAAAAATGTATAGATGAAATTAACAGGAGTCAAGCTTACCTTGAGGGCATCTTTATATTTTATCAGGCAAATGGCCTTTGATAAATACTGTCACATTCTTGACATTGTGCAAATAGATAACGGCAAAATGCCACAAAGTGCCATTTTTGATATTTTTGTTGATTCATTTAAAAAAACAGCTTATGGCAAATTTTGGAAACTTTAATGTATTTATTTTACTGCTAAAAGAACTCTGCTGAAAAGTTTTTTAGTTTACTTATTGGCAGTGATGGTTAGCTGGTACATGTTGACCTAGCTAAAGATTATATTTCTTGGTTTTCGATGACTGTAATTTTTTGTTCAAATGATGATTTATGACTGATGAGTAGTGCATCAGGAGCATGGAAAAATAACTGGGGCACAAAAGAGAAAAGAAAAGGACTTTTTCCAAGGGAACAAAGCTTGCCTTAGTAAGAATGGTGCAAAATCATCTTATTACTATCTGGATGCTTCCTGTTTCTATAGGTTTAAATTGATAAATAAATACTTAAAATACATTTTTATCTTTTTTTATCATTGTCTTTCAGCTGTTGTTGAAATGTACTGAACAATATTTTTTTATTTAAAAAGTCATCATTTTATTTCTTCTTTACAGGTTAGCAAGTCCTTTGGCCTCGCTCTATTATGATATTCAAAGGATGATGCAGAAATAATTGGTATGCAGGTTTAAACATGATGCTTTTCTTTTTCTTTTCATGGTTCAAAATTGTGATAGTTTATCAAAGCATAAAATACAAACATATAAAGAAAAATAGAAATATAGGTAAAATAAGGGGTGAAAGGGGAGGAGAGAAAAGGGTATCAGGGCTCCAGCAGTTAAATCACGAGCAATTAAATCATGAGTCTCAAGCCAAACTTCAAAACTTAAAAAGGATTTATTGGGAGTTAACATGCTGGCACTGCCTGGGTGTAGCCGACTCTGAGACATATCATTCATTGCCACCCTTGACCCTGTTTTCCCCCCACCTTCATATTCTCCAATGGGACACATCCATAGCCAAGAGCCTTCAATCATGTTCTCCAGTTAGAATTTTGTGTGGCAGAAACTTCATTCACCTAATTACTATATTTGAAAACATTTATGGAATGTAGTTTAAGTTTGCAAGTGGCTGCATTGCTTCCCCCTCCCTTTCTGTTGGCAACTCTAAAGACCATAGAAATATTTTATGAGTTGACAAAGTGTAGGATAGAGGGGGAAAAAAAGGACTACTCCTTTTAGTGCAGTAGAATAAGGCAATACCATAAAACCTCAACTTTTATATAATAATAGGTACAGGTAGTCCTTGACTTATGGCCACAATTGAGCCCAAAATTTATGCTGTTAAGTGAGACATTCGTTAAATAAATTTTGCCCCATTTTACGACATTTTTTGCCACCATTGTTAAGTGAATCATTGCAGTTGTTAAATTATTTACACAGTTGTTCAAACAATCTGGCTTCCCTATTGACTTCGCTTGTCAGAAGGTCACAAAAGCTGTTCAGGTGATCCTAGGATACTGTAACTGTCATAAATATGAATCAGTTGCCTATCCAAATTATAATCAGGTGACCATGGGGATGCTGCAATAGTTGTAAGTGTAAAAAATGGTCATAAGTCACTTTATTCAGTGCTGTTGTAACTTTGAATGGTCATTAAGCAAGGGCCTACCTGTACTAGCCATTTCTGTAACACCAAACCTATCTAATCAGCAAAATCTAAAATCAAAGTTTCCTTTTTTTTTCCACCTTAGGCATAAAGTCCAAAAGCAGTTTCCAGGTAGAAACAAAATTAATGGTGTCCTTGTCTTTAATCAGAGCAGTCAATTTAGCCATCTCTTGTAACTCCATCAACTTTTGCAGCCATTCGTCTATTGTGGGAATCAAAGCATCCATTCATTTCGGAGGAAGAAAGATTTGCACAGAAAAAAGAGGAGGCATATTTTCAGCCTCTGAGATACTCCAGGCCAGTCTGAATTTGGAAACAAATGTCCATCAAAAACTAGACAGGGAGTTCTGGGATATAAGATGCATATTTCCATAGAATCTAGATATAAAGTTAAGTTTCTGTCAGACCTGTTTGGATACAGATGTAAATATTAGCATTTCTTCCTATTTTGGATCTGCCAAGTGAGAGGGATACATTGGGGTAGGTGACTGAATCTTCTCCCCTAGCTGGAATTGGAGAAATAAGGAACTGACATAAATGCCTTTTTTACTTTCATCTCATTAAACCACACACACTTACTCCCAATGAAAGTTCATACAGTATAGTAGTTCAGAAGGAGAAACGAAGCAGGTTAAAATTTGATGACAACAAATGGAACAAAAGCATAAATAAAGCACACAAATTGCAGGGTTTAAAAGGTGGAAGGAAGAAGAGAGTGGTGTGGGTGTGGGAACAACTGCTATACAATTTACTGTCTATTAGTAAGACAGATCCTTCAGACTGACATTAGAAAATGTATGAAAAATATAAATATTTGTAAGTTACAATAGAGATCCCGTTTGGAGCAGAGGCAAAGGAGGATCTAGGCACTAGACTGGACACCAGGAGACTGTGACTTCTAGTCCCACTTTGGACACAAAGCCAGCTGGGTGACCTTGAGCCCTGGGAAGTATTCAATGGTGAACCACTTTCAGAAAACCTAGCCAAGAAAGCTGCAGAGATTTGTCGAGGTAGACATTTACCAAGAGTAAAAAACTGACTCAAAGGCTCATTTAACTGACTAAAGCTCATTTAAAATGCAAATGTTAGCAAGATAAGCTCTGCCTTTAAACTGCTATCTGGGCACAGTCTTTAATACTGTATCTTTTCATGCATATCTTTTTGCAAATTTTAAACTAAAGAAAATCAAATAGTAAAAACTTTTGTTAGCAGCTTTCATACCCCTGATTGGGAAACCCACCAATCACTACACCAAACAGAATCTATAGTATGCATGAGTATGATCAGTGCTGCATCTCTTCTCATCTTCAGATGTAGGACAATCCCAGGAAAAATGTGTTTTTTAAGGAGTTGCAGATAGGTTCTATAACCCTTTCCCAATGCATGCTGAAGCATCCTTTTCAGGTCAAGGCCTGCCAGATATCACATTTAACACATGGTAGTCAGTATGTGTGGAATCCTTGATGTTCTGAGTTTGCCTGTTTGCTTTCAGACATCTCATTACCTAACTCCGGAACATCTGAGTTGAACATCTGAGCAAATGAGTGTGGGGTTCTAAGTTTAACTCTTTTATATATGTAACAGCAACAGAATAGAATGTATCAAACTAAGGAGGCGGATCCCTTTTATAACGATTTCTTGCAATATTCAAATGCAGATTTGGAGACAGTCCAACAAACAAATTTTGAATTTGTTCAAAGAATAATTCAAGAATGGAAAGTATGCTTTAGCCAAAAAGAAAAACAAATATGAAGTTATAGCTACAACCTAAAAATAGTTTATATTCAAGATGAATTCTTAATTGTTCTGTTCTTTTCTCTGTAGTGATTCTCTTAACAGTAGCTATGTTTATATTGGTTTAGCTATATAACTTTTTTTTTAATTTTATTGATTTTCAATATACAAACATACACAAACAAAACACAAAACATAAAAACATAAAAACATAAAACTTCTTTTTGGAAAGCGGCTTCCCGGGTTACATCTTTTTGTACAGACATAAATTTGAATTCATGCTCACTTTTTATCCCATTTCATATCTTATTTATCATTCAACATTTTCTATATAGCTTCTCCCCTCTTTTCACTCCCTTAATTCTATTTTATTTATTTCATCTCAGTTTAAATCATTATGCGTATATCTTTTGTCTGTTCGATTTCAATTTTCTGTTATCTAAATTTCTCCTGTAATCACTGACTGAAGTATGACGCCTTTAAATCTTTCCCCTAAATTTAACACTTAAAATATTATATACTTTTCATTCTGATTCTGCTTAGTATGTTCTAAAGCTACATACTTTACATTAAAAAAAAGTGATATGTTTATAATAAAATTAAAACAATAATCCATGGCAAATTAAGCTCTATTATTAAATTCAGTTTTCTAACATTATTTCAAATATAAATACAATACAAATGTATTTTTGCAGAATCTCTTTTTTAATCATATTTTTACTCACTAACTCTGAATAAATCTTGTTTCTTTACATCTTGTTTTAAACCTTTGTAACTTCTCTTCCCTTTTTCCCTTCCTTTCTTCTCCAATCTTGCCTTTTTACCCCCTTAATCTCCACCTTAATAATCTCTACCTTCTTCTGTATTTCTC
The DNA here is from genome assembly GCA_015471245.1 of Laticauda colubrina. Classification (NCBI taxonomy): domain Eukaryota; kingdom Metazoa; phylum Chordata; class Lepidosauria; order Squamata; family Elapidae; genus Laticauda; species Laticauda colubrina. Next base: position 1,390,056 of record BLBF01000049.1, on the reverse strand, counting down.
TCCATTCTACATTTTAATTCTATTTTATTTATTTCATCTCAATTTAAATCATTATGCATATATCTTTTGTCTGTTCTATTTAATTTTCTATTATCTTTTCTCATTAACACAAAATTTCTCCTGTAATCACTGATTGAAGTATGACGCCTTTAAATCTTTCCCCTAAATTTAACACTTAAAATAATATATACGTTTCATTCTTTTTCTGCTAAGTACATTCTGAAGCTCCATACTATATTATAAAATAAGAAAGTATAATAAGTTTATGATATTATTAAAACAATAATCCATGACAAATTAAGCTCTATTATTAAATCCATTTTTCTAACATTATTTCAAATATAAATACAACAATATAATCTTGTGTACTTTTGCAAAATCTCTTTTTTAATCATATTTTTACCCACTATCTCTGAATAAATATTGTTTCTTTACATCATATTTTAAACCTTTGTAACTTATCTTCCCTTTTTCCTTTCCTTTCTTCTCCAGTCCTGCCTTTTTATCCCCTTGTCTCTTAAACTCCACCTTCTTAATCTCCACCTTCTTCTGTGTTCCTCTTTTCTGTTGCTTTCTGACATTGTATCGATTTTTCACCTTATTTTTCCCTTTTTTGGTTGTTTTCTTAAGTCTTAAATTCTCCATTCTCTTTCCTCTCTTTCCCTTTTCTTCTCCAGCTAAAGTTGTTTGTTCATTAAAGATGGCTTTTTCTTCACCCCAGTCTTCTTGTAGTTTCTGGTAGGTAGGAATAGCCATTTCTAAAAAATGGAAAACAGATCCAGAAGAGCCCTTCCCTTCTTGTTCCTCTTCTTTTAGCTTTTTAAATTCAATTTTCAGTTCATCAACAAGTAGTGCCATTGTAAAAAGTTTTTTTTATACAACCCAAATGTTTTTAATCTTTCAAATAATGATTTCCAAAAGCCCCAAAGTCACCAAGCAATCCAAATATACACAGACTGTTCCATTTAGCACTTTCTTCTTTTTATACTTTCTCTTCCTGGAGTTATAGTTCAGTTACAAAGCTCCAATTAAAATATATCTTTTAGAAGTCTTGTTGCAGTTTAGCTCTGTTCTTATAAATTTCAAGCAGCCTCCTCCAACAAAATCTCAATATTTATTCTTTTCCTCTCCCTTCCCACTTATAGCAAAAAAGAGTTCTCTTTTTTTTTTTCCACTGATGCTCAGAAATCTTTATTGACCCCTTGGCTTTAGTTTTCAAGATTACCTACTGATGCCAAAACGGGTTTTTCCGATTTCTCCATTCATTTGCTATCACCGTAAGGAAGGAGAGTGAGAAAAACAAACTTTCCCTTTTAACTTTCATTCACTGTTTTTTCCGTCTTCATCGGGATGAAGCTTAAATTCCAGGGTATTTAAATGTTACTTATTATCCCGGTTAGCCAAAAACTTTCACTTTCTCAGCTTCCTCCTGCACATTCTTATCTGGATGAAAGCTTCTTTGTGGCAGCCATTGCTGACCGCCACTCCACCACTTTTGGAAAAGGGAGTTAGGTCAGCTGAGGAGGGGGGTTGCAATTCCCCCGGACCCCTGCTGGATCTCCCCTATCTTCAGTTACCTCTGCAGGGTAACTATAGCCCCCAAATCCAGCTGAATCGAGGGCACTCCAGCGGCGAGCGCAGCAGAAACCACACACAATCGTGGATTCCTGCTGCCACCAAAGCCTTGCAAACCGGAAGTCTCGCTGTATAACTTATTAAGCCACAATTATCACTTAGCATGTTGTGTGAATCCAGCCACAATCTTTTCTTGGCACTAAGAAACATCAGTTGCATTGTTTGTGGATAAAATTATGTTGTAAGTATTCCAGATTATGTTCATTTTTCATTAGTGAACCTATTAATAGTTTTGAGGGTACAATTCTCTTGCTGAATTAAGTATTTCATTTTATTTTATTAGGAACTTTAATTTAGGACTATTAAGGAATCAATAGAATGCCTAGAGCCGAACAGCTAGAGAGTTGTGGTTTCAACATGCACCCCCTTGTAAATGCTTCTCATCTCAGTGCAATTACTAAAAATTTTATATCATGTTTCTAAGAATGAATTATGCAGCCATTTATATGGCTGCAGGATTTTTTCCACTTAATTTTAAAATGGAATGTCCTTGTGTGTTGGATACAGTCTTATGCTGGTTAAAATTAAAGAAATAGATTAACTATACCTTAACTATTTCATTTTTAAAAGTCAATACCTTAACCATGCATTTATTCATTAAACAAATGTATATGGCTGCCCAACTCACACAAATTGTAGGTGACTTTCTACAGCTTAATTTAGGTGCAGATAAATAACTTCCCCCCAAAAGAGGAATGGATGGGCAGTGAGCCATGCGGAGGGCTAGGATTAAGGTTAGTGGTACAGGTAACTAATGCCAATATCTATCTATCTATCTATCTATCTATCTATCTATCTATCTATCTAT
>BLBF01000049.1:1368584-1380914 GCA_015471245.1 Laticauda colubrina | reverse complement strand
GGAGGAGGAGGAGGAGGAGGAGGAGGAGGAGGAGGAGGAAGATTATTCTGTAATGATGTGGTTGCCATTTGTGACCTTTCCAACTGACTTTCAACAAACATAATCAAAACAGGGGGAGAAGCACATGATTAATTAATGTCAGTAATTTGCTTAACAATTGTAATAAAAAAGGTTGTAAAACTGAGTGTGTCTCACTTAACAACTGCCTTGCTAGCAATGGAAATTCTGGTCCCAATTGTGGCAGTAAATGAAAGACTACTTGTATATTGATTTAGCAAAATAGTAAATAATAACACTAGCTGCTACCAAGGCTATGATAGGCACTGTCCAGGTTTCTTCCCTTTAGCTAATTTTCACGTATCTAAGATCATCAATTTTCAGGGAGATGATTTTAGCGAAAAAGATGTTTCACCCATTTAAGGCCAAGATTTTCCAAATGGGAGAGAAAAGAAGTCCAACCAGAAAGGCACTAGTCCCTGTTTACAGTAAATTTTATTTGCTTGGGCAGACCAAGAAAATAATTACAAAAGCTATTCTAGTCATTAAAGTCAAAGGAAGCACTAGTTGAATTATTGTCAGTTATAACTGAAGGTTACAAAACTGATTAGCATTCGGACTGCTTTGAGGAAGGGAAAAATTATGCACATTCTGACAGTTGACAAATTTCTTCCACTTCTTAAAGCTGCATTGTAGGAAGAGAACAAACTGTTAAGGCCCGGTTCCATTGGCTGACGGACACAAAATGTATGCATAAAGGACACAGTGGATGAGCAAAATTTCGGGGGTGGCTCCATCCGTTGTCATCCGCTCCAAAAAGTGGCAAAAATTTGCATAAACAGAACGGAAAAGAACGGAAAAGAACGGATGTGGGTAGTATGTAGTGGGGATGTTAAACGGATGTTCATAGGAAGCCTAGTGGATGAAAGCAGATGGAAGCAGATGGCACCTCCAAAGGGGTTCCAGGGGAGACGCGGATGCATAGCGGAAGGTGCAGATGCATAGCGGATGAAGCGGATGCATCACGGATGCCTATAGGAAACAAAGGGGATGCCGTGCAGATGTATATCGGATGCAAAGCATTCACTGCGCATGCGGGGAGTATGAATTGTGTCAGCTCTGCAGATATAAAAGGATGCAGCAGTACACAGTCAGCATAAAGGGGAAAGATGTGCTGCCAGATACATCTTGCAGGAACACCATGGTTCGTCAGACAGGCAAAAAGAGGAAGCCCATGCCTACTCATTCAAGCCCTGGCAAGGTGAAGAAGGGCAGAACCAGCATCCGACACCCTGGCACTGACTCTGAAGCTGCTGCTGCTGCTGCTGCTGCTGTGGTGGACCAGCCCCAAGGTCCTCAAGCCCCTCAAAGCCCTGCTGCTGGAGGCCCTGCTGCTCAAGACCCTGAAGGCCCTGAACAATCTCCAGAAGGCCCTGATGCTGAAGCCCCTGAAGGCCTTGCTGAAGCCCCTGCCAGAGGGAGGAAGAGGCAAGGGAAGGAGAAGGGAGAGAGGAAACAGTACACCCTTTCTGAGGAGCAGGAGATGAGGTGCTGAAATGGCTGAGGGAGAAAGAGTACCTCTGGAGAAAGGGCCACATACTGTATTGGGACACCAAGAAGAAGCAGGCAGCTTGGAGAGACAAGGCAGAGAGCCTGGGGTACACTGCAGAAATACTCCTTGGATGGTGGAAGCACATGCACACCTGGTATGGCAAGCTACACCTAAAGAAATCCAGGCAGGCTGCTGTCAAGCTCACTGACCGGGAGATGTACGTCATGGCCAAGTGCAGTTTCCTGGAGGGTGAGATCCGCCACCGAGGAGCAGCCCCTCTGACACCTCTCTCCCTCAGACAGCCCACAGACAGCCAGTCCTCTTCCAGCCAGGAGCCAGCTACCCTGTCCAGGCAGGGTACTTCAGAGGGCCCCACAGCAGAGACACCCCCCCGACAGCTGCACTCCCCATGCTGGCGGACTTGGAGGATCCCGTGGAGGATGACGCCCTGCTGTCACAAATGGAGGAAGAAGCAGAAGCCACCAGAGACCAACCCACCCCCACCCCCAGCTCCAGAGGATGCAGTCAGAGAGGCAGACTGGAGGGCCAGGACCACAGTGTGCTGTTGGAGATCAGGGACACAATGAAGACCAGAACAGAATTTCTCTCTCAGCTGGTCCACTTGGACAGAGCATCCTCGGGCCGGAACACCTTCATCACCCACGTGAGCCAGACCCTGGGGGACCTGCCCGAGGCCCAGTACCAGGTGATGAAGCAGAAGATCACAGCACTTCTGCACAACCCTCAAGGCCCAGCTGAAGCTGCTCCTACCCAGTCCAGGTCTGCTCCTCCACCCCAGGTGATGTCACAGCCCTTCCATGGCTTTCAACAGCCCCTCACCTGCCAAGGCTATGACTACCAGGACTTCCCACAGCAGAAGCAGAACTTCCCAGTCCAGGCCCAGGTTCATCACATGTCACAGACGCCACTCCTCACCCAGCTGCAGACCAGACAGCCCCACTACACTCCTCCCAATCCTTCTTCCACTCCACAGCCAAGCCCGTCAATGGACAAACTGTCATCAGTTTTGGGCCTCATATCCCAGGTCCTTGATGATGGGCCTCTCAACCTCACGGGACTGAGTCAGCTCTCAGATAGCTTCCTGAACACACCACCACCTGTTGTAACCTCGGGGCCAAGCACCCCAATGGTGCCTCAGACCAGCACTCAAGCCACAGCCACCTCCACAGTCCCTGCCCACTTAACAGCTGAGACCATGGACATGACTCAGAGTGACTGAGAATAGTGTCAGAGACTGAGTTGTTTACTTGTTAAGTTTATCTTTGCTTAAGACACTTTACTTGGTTCATTTTGCTTATTTAATACAATCATAAAGTTTACCTAAGAAAGTTTATCTTTGCTTAAGACACTTAAAACAGTTTACTTGGTTCATTTGGCTTATTTAACAAAGTCATAAAGTTTACCTTAGAAAGTTAATAAAGGTTATCTTTGCTTAACACACTTAGTTTACTTGGTTCATTTTTTTTACTTAATAAAGTGTTGGTGAAAACTTTGAAAAAATGGTTAAGCCTTTGCATGTTTGTGGGATAGATAAGGATAGTTGTGGAATAGATAAACCTCCAGTGCAACCATAGTGGGAATGTATGGTCCACCATCCCAGTGATCCAGATGATTTTCTCCCCCTTTTTATCGAAAATATCGGTTGTCCGCTCGGTGTCCTTCTACATACTCTAGACATACTGCAGACATCCTAAATATAGAAGATACATCCCAGATACAAACATTTTGTCCATTTTAAATACTTTATATACGAGATGCATATGCTTACATCCTTTCTATTTCCATGCTACTAATGCTGTGTAGACGTTCCGTGTACCCTTTGTTTCCTCCCTCTTTCAGTTTTCAGCTGCAGCGGATGTGAGTTGAGGGGATGGCCAGAGGATGCAGAGAGGATACAGTGGACGTTTAACAGATGATAACGGACATAGAACATTTGCTGCCCATATATGTTGCGGATGTACATCGTATGCGGCGGAAAGTTCATCTGTTCACAAAGTTTTGTGCAGCTCAAAGCTTCTTGCGCGGATGAAATTGCAGTGGATGGATGCTTGACGGATAGAGCGTATGAAACACGTATGCAGTGAGTACACAATGGATGTAACGTGTTTTCCAACGGATGGCAAGCTTTTTTTAACGTTTTACATCCTTTTTGCATCCGTAAGTGCAGTGGGACCGGGCCTTTAGTCTTTGGTGTGGCAAAAAAATCAGGGGTCTGGTAGCATGTTTTTCAAGGAACAAATTTTACTGAAAGAGCAAACATTCATGAACTGCACTGGGTGAAGGTATCTGATGAAGTGAGTTGTGGCTTACAAAAGCTCATAACTTTTAATTTAGTTTGATAGTCGGAAAAAGATGCTGTCAAACTCCAAAGTTTTCTCCATAATTATATACACTCTTATTCACTAAGACAAAGTCAAGAGTTGTCCGGTTGTTAGTTGACTAAGACCTAAGTAATGACTGAGGATGTGTAGCTAATGGCATGACAAAGGTCAAGGGACTGGAATTAAAGTTTGATATTCTAATTTTTAAATGAAAGTGTTACTACTGGTGTCTTCACCTGTCACCTTCATTTACTGAGAGTCTTAGTTGGAGAGGTATATGTGACAAGCCTGTTGGAAAGGAGTGGATTAGAAACAGAGGGGCTGCAATAATGATGATGATGATGATGATGATAATGATGATGATGTCAAAAATGAGCATGCAAAACTACTGTGGGACTTCCGAATACAGACTGACAAAGTTTTGGAACATAATACCCCAGATAACACGATTGTGGAGAAGAAAAATTGTGGATCGTTGACATTGCAATACCTGGTGTCAGCAGAATCGATGAGAAACAGCTTGAAAAAATCACCAGATATCAGGACTTGAAAATCAAACTGCAGAAACTCTGGCATAAACCAGTGCAGGTGGTTCCAGTGGTACTCAGCACACTGGGTGCTGTGCCTAAAGACCAAGGCAAACACTTAAAAACAGTTGGCGCTGACAAGATCACCATTGGTCAGCTGCAGAAGGCCACCTTAATGGGATCTGCTCACATAATCCGCCGATACATCACACAGTTCTAAATGCTTGGGAAGTGTTCGACTAGTGATTTGTGATACTAAACCCAGCATAGTTATCTCGTTTGCTATATACACTGTTGTTTTTTGTGTATAATAATAATAATAGTAATAATAGTCATCATCATCATCATCATCATCATTGCCTTTATTGTCATTGTACATATATACAATGAAAGTGTAATTTATGCAATTTATGTTTCTCTTTGTTGTAAATAGTTGATCACTTAGAGAATGGGTGTATATTCACTTTGGACTTCATTGACTTACTGATTTGATGAGTCATATTATTCATATCTCTCACCGTCATCAAAAGCATACTCCAAAAATAGCGCTCATTGTCACATTAAAAAAAGCACATTGTGACACATACAAAACAGCAGGGATAATCAAAGCATATTTCAGTGAAAGTCATTCTGTGCAATCCTGTATCAAGGTGTCCTTCTTTCAACATGAAGCATTTCTCAATCACTACACCGTGTTTTGCCCCAGTGACCCATCTATAAGGTTACATGACTGAGACTAAAGCAGGTCAAAATACTTGTTGTCCACTGCTGCACGAATACCAACATCGATGTAACTGAGGTGTCAGGCCAATCCCAAGGGAGGGTCATTGTTGCCATCAATTATATCAACATGGATATAAATGTAATTAAGTGCTACTGTAATGTCAGGTTTAGTGGGTGCCCCGTGAGATTTTTTGCATAGACCAGGTCCCCTGTTCCGAATGTGTGGTGCTTACTCAAGGAGTCTGCTGGTTTTTCAGGGCTGTAAGTGGGGTGTAATCTATCTAGGTGCTATCTTAATTTTCTGCCCATCAATAGTTCTGCTGGGCTTTTATTTGTTGTGGTGTTAGGTGTGATGTGTTGTATAGTTAGCATTTTGCAGATTTTTTTCTTATATGTCCCCCATGTCTAGTTTCTCTATAGTCTCTTTTGTATACCGAACCATGTGTTCTGCCCGTCCGTTTGTAGCCGGCCGACCCGGTGCTGTCAAGGCATGCCTTATGCCGTGTTCGGTGAGGAACTTTTCAAATGTCAACGCCGTGAACTGCGGCCCGTTGTCTGAAACCAATAGATCTGGCAACCCATGTGTTGCGAACAGCTTCCTCAGCTGTCTGATGACAGCTTCTGTTGTTGTGGAGTTCATGATGCTTACCTCCAATCAATTTGAGTAAATGTCTACTATTATTAAAAATGTGTGTCCTTTTGTCAGCCTTGCAAAATCTATGTGTATTCTCGACCAGGATCCCCTTGGTGTTTCCCAGACGAGCACAGGTGCAGCAGGGGGTGTAGGTCTGGATTTTTGGCATTGCGTGCACGTTTCCACCCATCTCCCAATATCCTTATCCATCCCTGGCCACCATACATAACTTCTGGCCAGGGATTTCATTTGTATGATACCCGGGTGTCCTTCATGCAAAATATACAGTAATTGTTCTTGGAGTATTTCCGGTATGACTACCCAATCCCCCCATAGTATACAACCTTTTAAAATCAAAAATTCCATCTGTCTGTATCAGAACAGTTTAAAAGTCTCATGCATCTCATTTTCTGGCCACCCTTTTCCGACCCAGTTTAAAATCTGCGCCATCTTTTTGTCTCTTGCGGTTTCTTTCGTGATGATGTCCACTGCAGTTATGGGTAGGTTTGGTAGTGTCTCAATTTGTAGCGTGGATGTGGTTGGTGCTGGGTCACTTCCCAGTTCAGGCAGAGGAGAATGGCTCAGGGCATCAGCGTGTGATATGTCCTTCCCTGGCTGGTGGATTAATTTGTAACTGTATGCGGCAAGGAACTCGGACCACCTCGTCATTCGTGGTGACAGTATGTTTGGGGTGGCCTGTAAGTATTCCCAAGAGTGGCTTGTGGTCTGTAATTAGTGAGAAAGTCCTGCCATAGAGGTATTCATGGAATCACTTGACTCCCATTATCGCTGCTAGCGCCTCTCTGTCCAATTGGCTGTAGTTTCTCTCTGCTTTAGATAGCATTTTGGAATAGAACGTGATTGGCGCTTCTCTCCCATCTGGTAGCATGTGGCTGAGTACAGCTCCGATGCCAAACGGTAATGCATCGCAGGTGACTGTCAGTGGCAGGGTTTCGCTGTATTGAATTAACACAGGTTCAGATGTCAGCAAGCCTTTTATTTTCTGGAACACGGCTTCTTCTCATCACCCCCAGGTCCAGGTAGCTGTCTTATGCAGCAATCTGTGTAATGGTTCCATCGTCGTTGCCTTCTGTGGCAGAAAGACATTATAGAAGTTAATGAGTCCCAAAAATGCTTGCAGGTCTGTTTTATTTTTGGGTCTGGGAGCTTTTTTTATTGCTTTGATTTTCTGGTCCGTGGGGTGGATTCCTTCTTTATCTATTAGGTACCCCAGGAATTCAACTTTAGGGGTGGCTAGCTGGCATTTTTCTTTTTTTACTTTGAGTCCCGCCTCTTGAAATCTTTGTAAGACTTCCCTGAGGCGGCTTTCCAGTTGGTTCTTGTCACTAGCTGATACCAGCACATCACCAAAGTATGGAACTACCCCTTTTATTCCTTGTAATAGGTGTTCCATCAAGCTTTGGAACACCCCTGGGGCCTAGCTGACTCCAAATTGCAGTCTTTTGCATCTGAATGCCCCCCTGTGAGTCACAATTGTTTGTGCCTCTGCTGTTTCGGGGTTGACTGGCAATTGCTGGTACGCTTGTGTAAGGTCGAGCTTTGCGAAGATCTTTTCTCCCCCCAACGAATGTAACAGATGTTGTACCACCTGAACAGGGAATGCACTTTGTTGTAGTGCATGATTGAGGGTGGTCTTATAGTCTCCGCAGATGTGCACGGACCCATCTGGCTTAATCGGAGTCACAATTGGGGTTTCCCACTTTGCGTGGTCTATTTGTTCCAATACCCCCTGTGCGATGAGTTTATCCAATTGCTCATCGATCTTTGGTTTTAATGTGAAAGGGACTTGCCTTGCCTTTAACCTGATTGGGGCTATGTTCGGGTTCAAATTTAATGAGATAGGGGACCCTCGGTACTTGCCTAGTTTTCCATCGAACACGTCCTGGAAATCCCTCATCAGGCTCTTCTCCCAGTCTGTTTCTGTGACGCTGTTGATTCCGGTCACTCCGATTCCCAGGGGGGGCAAACCATTCGAGTCCCAGTAGGTTTGGGTGATCCCGGTCTACTATTGTTAATGGAAGAATTGCTGTGTGCTTTCTGAAGTTAACTTGGAAATGTCTGAGTCTGACCACAGGGATCCTGTTCCCTTGGTAGTCCTTCAGGGTCAGTTTTTGGCTCTCTAGTTCCTTTCTTCATATGCTTGGTATCAGTCTCTTAAGTGTGTTCCATGATACCATAAACAGGTATGAGCCGGAGTCCACCTCCATTTCACATTGTTGGCCTTCGATGTTGACTTGCACATGTACCTTTTGGGCATTGGTTGTGCTTGAATGCCCAATGGTTATCATTTGGTGTGTCTCTTCCTTCTGGTAGGTTTCATTGAGCCGTTTGCTTCTGTTTTCTCAGCTCCAACAGCTCCCTGTCTGTCTTTCTCTCGTTCTGGGGAGAGTGCTATCTCTTTGTCTGGGGCTGTAGCTCTTTCGGTTCTGGCAGATCCTTGCTATATGTCCCTGTTTCTCGCAGTGCCAGTGAACCACATCGAGGAAACAGCACTCGGAATGGGGGTGGTTTCCTCCGCACCCAGCGCACTGGAACCCTGACTTACGTTCTTTCCTCTCTCATCTGTTTCATTCTGATTGGAGTCTGTGTATTTCTTCTTCCTCATTGTTGGTCTTGGACAAGGATTCGATGTCCTCATGGTGCATGGTGGTGGTAGTGGCCTTGTGGGTGCCCTCTGGTTTCTTCTCTTGGGGTTGGCTTGTCTCTGTCAGTGTTTCCTGGGTTGTCTTATTCATTAGCCATATGGTGGCTGCTGATTTTTTTTGCGGCTTTGGCTGCAGTGGCCTCAGCGATGGCCTCGGTGACTGTGATGTTTGGTGGAGTCAGCAGTAGGCTCTGCAAGGTGAGGTCTCTCAGTCCTAGGACCACACGGTCTCTCATGGCTTCATCCATGTTGAGGAACTCGCACGTACCCTCCAATGTCCCTTAGAGCCGCTATGAAATCCCCGATGCTTTCACCTTCTTTCTGGTCCTGTTTATAGAATTCATGTCTCCAGATAAGGCTGGAGACGGTCAGCGCAAAATGGGCCCTCAGTATTCTGTCCAAATCTAGCCAGCCATTTGCTTTACGTCTTCAGGTTTAGCCAATGCCTTGGCCATCTTGAACACTGTGGGCTCACAGTGTGTCAGGAACACGGCTCTCTTCTTGTTGTCTGAGATCCTCTGTAACTCATTGCTCTCAAGGAACATGAGGAATCTGTCGATGTACGATTCCCAGTCCTCCATTGCTGGGTTGAATGGTGCAGGTGGCGAGTTGCTGCCGGCCATTTCATCTTCTCTTAGTTCTTGTTGCCACATGCTCAACTGGTCTCCTTGTCTCAGTATCCCATCCTCATCGTCGAATTAAGTTGCGGGAAAAGGAGACTCAAGACCAGTGTGACTTTCAGCTCTTTATTTAGTTCCTGAATGCTCTCTGACTGCGGAGCCGCGGCAGCCTATTTTATCGCGGCTGCTTGCGGCTGCTAGCGGCCAATGATGGCTCCTTGAATCTCCCACCACTCAGGCGGACCAATCACAGTAGCGTTGAAGAACCAATCACATTGTAGTATAGGTGGACCAATCAGGAAGCGGTATTACAAGTATGCTAATATAGAACAAAAGTGGTTGTGCCATTTTGATTGCTGTCTCCTTCTCCTGTGAGACTTTTTTTGATTTCCTAGTTTATCTCACAACCCTGGAATTCTTTTTGGGATAAGCCAAGGTACAACATTTGGCAACACAGAAGGAGGTAACATGTCACAAGATTGGTCTCTTAACAATGATGTCCAAGCACCTCTATCCTTAAATCAGGGATCTCCAAACTTGGCAACTTTAAGACTTATGGACTTCAACTGCCAGAATTCTCCAGGCAGTTATTCTGGGAGTTGAAGTCCACAAGTCTTAAAGTTGCCAGGTTTGGAGGCCTCTGCCTTTAAATGGTATCCAGTGGACTGAACACTATTTCATTGATTCATTGATCAACTATGTACCCTCAAATCAATGTCAATGCTTAGTGATTGCATAGATGGATTGTCTCCAGAAGAATGCTGCTTAGTTCATATGGTCTCAAAATAGGTGTGTGTGTGGGGGGGACATTATGCTTGGAGGAAAACATTATGCTTGCTGTATAAGTAATTTCATTCTGGGAGTAGAATAAAAATTAAAGAAAGATTAAGGAAAACTCATGGATAGGTGTGTGTGCAAAATATAGATCAGCAACTTTGCTCTCATGAACTTTAAATCGTTGTTCATACTATTCTTCCAAAGAATATTGTCTCTTTGTAAAGAAGTCACCAATATAAAGGCAATCTGTTATACTGCAAAACCTGGTCTTTGTCAGTGGGCTATGCAATTAAAATCCCATTTTAAAGACAGATATGGCATAAAGCCACTAAAGGAGAAAGTCTGTTTTGCCAAAATGTGTCTGGTGGCTTCATGCCTTCTGCTTCCTAGTGTTGAATGCATGCACACATGCACACACATACACACAAACATGCACTGAGAGAGAAAGAGAGTGTGCGCACAAGAGAAGAAAATACAGATGTCTTTTGTTTCTGTGGCTGGCTGCTGCTGATAAAGATATTAGAAGTAATTCTAGAAGCCATGTTTTCTATGCCTTTCTTCTTTTGCTAATTTGCTATTTTGTGCCTGCAGACAGTCTGCCAGGAGATGTGCTTCAGAACTGTCATGGCTTGTATAATGCCATAGGAAGTGTTCTGACCCAGCTCCCCAAACATGACAAACCCTCTGTAGTTAAATCAATTATTTCTTTATTTGGTAAGCCAGAAACCCTGGCAAAAAGTCTCTCTCTCACAGCTGGCTAACAAGTCTGTCTGGCAAGGAGATGAATAGTTGTCTGCCATATCTATTCATCTCCGCCCTCTTCCTTTTATCCTCAGAGCTAGGATGGGGCTTTGCTAGCAGCAAAGGCTCTTTCGTCCCAAGAATTGGCCCACAGATTTCCACTGCTCTCCTCTCCTCTGCCTTCTGCACATCCATGCATCAGGCACTGGATCCAGTGTTCTTCCTCTTCCTCATCAGCCATCTCCAGACCTGGGGGCTGTTGATTCTCCATCTGAGGGCTGATGGACAACTCAAGCTCTCTCTCTCTCCCTCCCTCCTCCCCCCTCTCTCTCTGATAGGTCCATTCCTTCTTCCCCCTCAGAGCTCTCAGGTTGCCTTGATGCTGACCCCAACTCCCACGCCTTCTTCTTATCTGATTCAGCTGCTGAAGGGGCCAGCAGCCAACAAGCCATAACACTAAGAGTAGTTGGATACTTTCATTTTCTAAATCACTATTTCTCAATCTTGGCAACTTGAAGATTTCAATTCCCAGAATTCCCCACTTGGGGAATTTGGGGAGTTAAAGTCCATCCCACTTCAAGTCACCAAGGTTGAGAAACACTGTTCTAAATAACATTCTGGACTTAGCTGATGGCAGACTAGCAGTGTAAACAGAAGTGGGTGTGTTTTACTAGTTTGTTTCCTGAGTGGATAGAACCAGAAGTACTTTGTTAAAAAAATCTGCTTTGCTCAAAATTAAACAATGCATGTTTCCTGGAAATTGAGTAAACAGCACTGGGAAATCATAGAAATGGAACAAGCCTGAAGAAATCAAGAAAGTCTGTTTTGCCAAATTATTCTCTCCCCCCCCCCCCCGCCTCAACAATCAGTAAGGTAATTAAAGAATCTCTGGAGTTTGAAGGAATGGCTTTTCATTTTGCTTCAGTACATGGCCAATAGTATTTGAAAATCCCTAATAGGCCATGCATGGTCAGGCATGGACTAACTGTTTTTGTAAGCAGAACATTGTCCAGTAAACCAAGAAATATGTCATATTTTAAATCTTGTTCAATTGGATATAAAACTTATTATGAGATCAAGAATAACAATCATTGGAGACTCAATGAGGCTGCCCAGCTCTTGTATGTTCAAGTGTCTTTTGACCTGGATTGAAGACTCAGTTTGGAGCACCGGTGTCAAACTTGCATTGCCATCATACATGGTGTGACTTTTTCCCCCTTCATGGAGTTGGGGTGGGTGTGGTGTCCATGTGACACATCTGGTCCACAGGCTACCAGTTTGACACTCCAATCTGGAGCTTTAACTTGTCAAGTTTTTTCAAAGCCACCATGATTGGGTCTTTGGGCAAGACATGATTGAGTCTCAAAACTGTCTTCCCAACTGGTTGACTGCTTAATCTGCTCTTCACCTGCAGCCAAGACAAGCATACTTCTACATATTTTCTGAATTGTGGAATAAACTTTGCCAGTTGGGTAGACCATGCTGCCAGAGTTTGATTTTCTTTCCCTATGGGACTCAAAGTGATACTCAACAATTCATTTGTGGGCTTTGATCCCTGAGTATGTAGTAAGGTCAAAGGCTATTCTTTGTCATTCTCTTTTTTCAACACTTTTATTCTGTGGTTGTTTATGTGGAAGCAAAATGACCTCAGAAACGGCACAGAAACATCCACCAGGTTTTGGAATACTGAATATTAAATATAATATCTCTCTCTCTCTCTCTCTCTCTCTCTCTCTCTCTCTCTCTCTCTCT
>BLBF01000049.1:1318157-1355619 GCA_015471245.1 Laticauda colubrina | reverse complement strand
CTCTGATAGCTCCAACCTAACCCCCCCACCAGGCACCCAGGTGAAACCCAGCTTGCTAATGAATAGCAGCTTGCTAATGAAGAGCAGCCGTCCCTTCACACGGAGCCAAGCTGCACAAAAAGCCTCCAACACAAGAACAGAGTGTTGCCAGCCAATCAAAGCCACAAAACAGACAGAGGAAGCCAGGAACACAAATCAATCAAACTCCAAGTCCAATGAACACAGGTCTAGGCTCCCAGCCAATCAGAATGGACCAGCCTCAAATTTAAAACCAGGAGCTGTAAGACCCATATCCATACAGAAGCCTGAGGATGGCAGATGAGATTCTGCTGAAACGTTGCTACAACTTTAACAGAACTACAATGACGTGGGATAATACCCGAAGGAAGCTAAACAGCACACATGTAAGTACCCGCGAAAACCAAAGAAAACATATATACACACACACACACACACACACACACACACACACACACACACATATATATATATATATATATATATTTGTTTTCTTAAGTTTTCACGGGTACTTACATATATGGTGTTCAGTTTTGTTCGGGTATTTTCCCACGTCATCATAGTTGAGCTTTTCAAGTTGTAGCAACGTTTCGGCAGAATCTCATCTGCTATCATCAGACTTCTGTATTGTGTTTGTCTGTATTATGTTCGTCAGACAAACACAATACATAAGCTTGATGATGGCAGATGAGATTCCCCCAAAACATTGCTACAACTTTAAAAGCACAACTATGATGACGTGGGAAAATACCTGAACAAAGCTGAATACCATATATCTATATATCCATATGTACATTTTACAGCCTATATTGGCAATGGTTAATTTTTTTTTCTTTATCTTTATCATTGACATAATGTGCCTTGTTACAATAATTCCTTCGTTCTTTTAATGTTTAAATTTTTCTTTATAGTTTTTGATTAAATGCATGTCTTCTGTCATTTCCATAACTTATCCAAATATCAAATATTACATTTTCTTTAACCACTCATACTAAATATTCCATATTTCTTAATAGTCACTATCTTGTTTATTTTTTAACAGTTTGGTTAGGCTATCCATCGCAGCGCATTCATGTATTTTTTTAATTACCATATCCTCTGAAGGAATGGAAGACAGGTTCCAGTTTTGTGTTTAGGTTATTCTGGCCAGTTATGATGTGCAAAATTAAATATTGATATTTTTTTCTCCATCTTTCTATCTATCATACTTAGCAGAAAGTTTTCAGGTTCAAGTTTTAAATTTTGTTTTGTTATATTTAAAATCCAATTTCTAACATTTCTCCAAAACTTCTGAGCACGTGGGCAAGTCCACCACATGTGAAAATAGGTTCCTTGTGTGTAGTTACATTTCCAACAGTTGGGTGGTAGGTTGGGAAACATCTTAGCCAGTCTCGCAGGAGGTAAGTGCCAGCAATGAACCATTTTATATAAGTTTTCTTTATACGAGACTGACATGGTCAATTTGTAATTTGTTTGCCAGATGTGTTCCCACTTATCTAATTCAATACTATGACCCACATTTTTAGCCCAAATTATCATAGATTCTGTGACTGTTTCTTCTTTTAATTTGTATTCCAAAAGATATTTATCTATTTTACTAATTGTTTTCTTTTCTTCTCCTAGCCATATTTTATCTAATTCTTGTGGGGTCATATTAAAGCCAAATTGTTCTCTATCTTTTTTATAATGGGTTTGTATTTGTGCAAAGGGCCACCATGCTATTTCCTTGAATTTGTATTTGGTTCCTATTTTTAAGCTCTCCAGTGTCATATAATAAATCTTTATACCTGACAATATTTTCATAATCCAATACATTTGGATGTGTGACTGCTTCCAATGTAGATAGCCACAATGGAAACTTTGGGTCATGGTTTTTTTAATCTTTCCCCAGATATTGAACAACACATTTCATACATGGTGCCTTTGGAAATATGAATATTGTTTAGATTTTCCATTGTATTCTATGCACAAGTCAATGCCAACATGGTTATCATCATGTATAAAGTTATTTACTGCAATGTCCTACCTGTCAATAACTACTTTAGCTTTAACCACAACAATACACAAGCACACAATAGATACAAACTTAAGGTAAACCACACCAACTGCAGGGAATACGACTTTAGCAAAATAGTGGTCATTGCCTGGAATACACTACCTGACTCTGTGGTTTCTTCCCCAAACCCCAAAACGTTACCTTTAGACTGTCTACTGTTGACCTGACCCCATCCCTAAGAGGTCTGTAAAGGCTGCATAAGCACACCAGTGTGCCTACCATCCCTGTCCAAATGTTCCTTCTTATTCATATCCATTTTATGTATTAATAATCATGTTTATACTTATATCTGTTACCTAACACATGCTTGACAAAATAAATAAATAAAATAAATGTCACAGACCATGCAACAACAAAATGGACGACAAACATTACTACAAAACTATTCAGAGGATGATCTCTCAGACCTATTAAGACTATTTTGAATGTTTAAAAATTTCAAAAAATGTAATCCATCCAGTTTTATGTCATTCTCTGCAAGTCAGTCAGATAGAGGTGCCAAGATTCAACTTCACTTCATTCCTACATCCATTTGTTGACAAATTATTGATGAGCACTCTGTATAGTTTTCAAACCATCTGTGGATTCCCTTAAGTGTGATGATATTTACTTAACACCTAATAGTCTTGGGGTACCTTGTCAAATGCATCACTGAAATCAAAATATAACATATCTACATACATTTTCAAGTCTATAATTGAAGTTGCCCAGACAAAAATGTAGTAAATTAATTTGACATGGTTTAATAAATCCATACTGATTTATATACTGGAAATAATTATGTGATTTTTCAAGATCATTATACATCGATCATTTCATGGTTTGTTTGAGAACAGTGCTTGGATTTCAGATGTGTGGACTTCAAGAGTTTCCCAACCTCTTGTGGGGGTTAAAGTTCACACTCATTAAAGTCAGTGAGGTTGAGGAACACAGATCTAAAATCTTCACAAATAGTGATTTCAAACTAAGTCATGTAGTACTTATCTGGGTCTTCTGTTTATTTCTTTCTAAAAACAGTTGAGAAATCCAGGATTTCTCAGAGACAATACATAAGGATTATAAACTATACCATGAACGGCACCAACAAAATCAACAAGGTAAGCCAAAATCCAATATATCCAGAAGATTTATAGAAAAGGGCACAGGTTTTCATTAGCTACAATAGTTGTGGTTATTGAATATGTGTGCACGAGAACCATTTTGCTCTAGTGATTAAGGCACTGGGCTAGAAACCACGAGACTGTGAATTCTGATCTCACCTGAGGCATGAAAACCAGCTGGGTGACTTTAACAGATTAATAGAGTTAGAAGGGACCTTCATCTAGTCCATCCCCCCACCCAGGAGAAGACTCTACACCATTTCTGACAAATGGCAGTCTAATTTCTTTTTGAAAGCTTCCAGGGATGAAGCTCCCACAAATTCTGGAGGCAAGCTGTTCCTTAGAAGAATAAAATACAGAGGAAGTTGGGGTGGGGGTGGGGTTAGATTAAGACACTTTAGAGACATGACCTATATTATATTATTAACTCCACCCAGCCTCACTCCTGGGGTTGAAATCAAAACCAATGTACGCCAGGCAGATGCAGCAAACCAGTAATAACCTTGTATATCATAATTCCAATTCCAATACCAGTTCAAGGAGACATTTTACTTGGGTATCTATCAATGAAAAATAACAATAACAAGAACTGGAGAAGTCTAAATACTATCCATATAAAGGGGCTGTAGAAAGAATTTTCTTCAAGGCGTGCTTGAAAAGTTGCTCAGAGGCTCACAAAATACTTTCCTGGAAGGCATTTCTACAGTCTGGCCAATAAAACGTCTTTTCTCCTCACTTGGCAGACTTCTGACACTATCTAGAGAATGTGCTTAGTATTTGAAAAAAGTTCTGGGATTAGATATTAATTAAATTGATTTGCTACAATTTCCAGAATCCCCTTCCAGCTCATCCTTCTGTTTTCTCCGATCAACATTCAATGGCTATTGAACACTTTATTATCCTCTCACTGTCATCCTTGAAGATGGCCTGACCAAAGCCATTTTGACCACTTCAGTGTTGCCACACTGGAGCTGAGGGATAGGAAGGGGGGATCTGAGACAGAGGGGATCTTACAGCCAAAACAAAATACTTTCTCTTGTGAACCAAGGACATTCTCCCATCTGGCTGGAGAAAGGTGGAGCGATGTTAACCGGTTGTCAGACAGCACCATGATTGGACAATGTGACTGATTATTTTGAGAAAGTAGAAAATCTTTTACTCTTAATTAGGTGAAAACTGCGGGACTCTTCAGAGTCGGTTTTCACCAAATATGTGCCAATATGATATTTCCAATAAAAGTATTATTTGAGGAATTCAATTCATCCTAGAGTATTGCTTGACATAGATTTATTACTTGGAACCCTGACACTCCCATCTCATCCTTTCTCTTAAGTTTTTTGTTGCAACAAGATTTTTTTAAAGGGGAGAGGGTACATTTTGGCCCTCTTGATTTTCTCCCTACTCCATTGATAAAATAGAGGTTCAAATCAAAATAACTGGTTTGACTCCGTTTCTAATTTTTCTAGTCTGATGAATTTCTTCATCAGTCTGTCTACATTATTGCTTCTCAACCCTGGCAGCTTCCAGATGTATGGACTTCAATTCCCAGAATTCCCCAGCCAGTATGTTTTTTATAATACAATATTATGCATGTCTTTACAATGATCCTTGTTCAGCCCCCTCCAATTTGGGCAGTTTTAAAAGAGGTCAAGACAGATGAATGGAGAGTCCTGCTGTCAAAGGCTACTTTGTGAGGATGGGTTGGTTTTTGAAAACCAAAAGTTTCAAGGAGTCTGATTGTATCTTTTAAAACTTTTTTTTAAAAAAGGTTAAATAATAAAATATGTTAGTTTGAAAAGGTCCCACCAGACTCCCTTGCATTTAAGTTTCTGTAGCCTGACATAATTCTATATGTCCATGCAGAAAATCTGAAATATCAGCTGCTGAGGAATTACATGGGAGAAGGTCCTTATCCTCCTATCCAGAATTGTGAAGTTTCTCCATGTATTTTGTTGTCCATTATGAGTCATTTGTCTGATCAGGAAAGGCGTTATGTTCTTAGGTTCTTCATTTGCCTTGGTAAGGCCACACTTGGAATATTTCATCGAGTTTTGGTTGCCATGATGTAAAAAAGATTGGCACACTTGAAAGAATGCAGAGAACAGCAACGAAGATGATTAGGGGACTGGAGGCTAAAACATATAAAGAATGCTTGTTGGAAATGGGTATATCTAGTTTAATTAAAAGAAGAACTAGGAATGACATGAAAGCAGTGTTGCAAAATCTAAGGGGCTGCTACAAAGAAGAGGGAGTCAAGTTATTCTCCAAAGCACCTGAAGGCAGGACAAGAAGCAATGGATGGAAAATAATCAAGGAGAGAAGCAACCTAGAACTAAGGAGAAATTTCTTGTTTTGATAGTTAGCCAGTAGAACAACTTGCCTCCAGAAGTTGTAAATGCTCCAACACTGTGTGATGACTCAGGACATAGAACAAAGGCAACACAGTCAGAGAATAAGTCTGGGTCCCTTTATTAGCTCCAACCTTGTTCCCAATTTCCCAGTTACCTTCCGATCTGGAGAAAAACCCTCCCACAAACCTGCAACAGCCTTTGGCAGATATTCCAATTCAAACACTGTAAACAGAAAAATATAAACTATAAATCAAACAAGGCAAGGTAAGATAATAAATCTGGCAGGGCAAGATAAGGAGCTCCAGAAGTGAGGTAACATGGCAGTAAATCATACCAGTTGGAAAGATGCCAGGAACTCAGATAACAGAAGCCAACACTAGATAAATTCAATGTTTGTTCCCTATCACCGCACCACCCACTTGTCTCTCCTTTAAACACCGCCTTCACAGGTGTGCCTTGTGAAGGGAATCAGGGCCCTTTCCTCCCTTGTAAGCCATGCAACCCATGTTGTTCTCTTCTTCGTTCTTCTCTGCATGCCCTAAGATGAAGAGGGGATGGACCTTGGTCTTACTCTGAACTCCCTCTCTCCTGTTCTCCTTCTTCCCTGCTCTGCCCAGCCTGACTTTGCTCTTCTCCAGTTTCCTCCATAGCCAATGGAGCCACTCTCCAGCTCCCTGTCAGCTATTTGTCTTCCTCCTCAGATTCAGACTCTAATGGGGGCATGACACACTGAAAGTTTTTCAGAAGAGATTGAATAACCATTTGTCTTAAATGGTATAGGGTTTCCTGCCTAAGTAGGAGGTTGGACTAGAAGATCTCCAAGGTCCCTTTCAACTCTGTATATTCTATTCTAAACATGAATACTGAGTTCTACATTGATTTAATTTAATTTATATTTTAAGGCATTCCCTGGAAAGTTTCCAAGATAAATGATCAGTTGAAACTAAAGCTCTGTTGAGCAAAGAAACCCTTGTTCCTCATATGGTTAGATGCCATGAGCATATGGACCAATATATAATGGGAAGAAACCATTTATTTTATCTACATGTTTGCATGCTTTACATGTTGCTTCAATCAGCAGGAGTCTTAAGTGACTTAATTTATTTAAATTAAAAAATGAAGAGTAGAAAGCATGATGTGTTGCTTCTATCTTGAGAGCAGGGCTTTTGAGATTGTCAAATAATCCTAGAGAATTATGGTGTTGGAATAGTTTGACCAACACTTTGGGTGAATTTATGGGGTAACATAGCCCTAGATGGTATTTTGCATATACAATTTAGATTTATTGCTTAGATCCATAACCTGGGCTGGATCCAGATATTATTAACATATTTAGCTCTGAATTGATTGGACTCAAGATTAGTAATTATTATGACCTAACCTATTGGCTTCAAGAAGTCTCATAATTAGGTAATAATTAACAGTAGCTAAGATATATAGGAGAGCTAGTTTTAGACATAGGCACACAATTAAAATGGAAGGTTATGAAAGATTCCTAGATTTGTTTGTGGGTGGGGTGGGTTTTTTTTCTTTCTTCTTTTGCATTTTTAGAAATAGCGCTGGAGAAAAGCCCTCTGTAAAATAAGAAAGCATTGTTGATACAATAGTCTTTAAAAAGGTTTCCAGGTGGATGCTAAGTTGATTTGGCAAAGCCTTTTTTTTTTTTTTAAATAAAATTGTTACCTGTATACTTATTTGAAATGCTTTGGGGGGGTGGGGCATGTGTGACTCTACCGTTCATGGTGAATATGTTGATAGGTCTAATGGGGTAGTTTATTTGTTCCTATCCATTAAAAAGGCCCCTGCAGCTATCTGTATGGCATTCTATTATTAGTGCTCCAGAAAGTATGAGAAGAATTCATTGGTTTAAAAAAGTCTAAAGCTTATTTAGTGGGACTTTTCCTCTATCAGAAAAAACATTCACAGTCTGAAGTTCCTACCCTTACCTAAATGCTAATTAATATGGTTGCTTTTTAACTCTTTGTGATCTAATATGTAAAGCATCTAAAGCATACTTATTTTTATGGGTATATACAGTAAGGATAATATTAGAGTTTTAAATAATTGGGTTCAGAGTGGGGGGAAAATTAAGCTTTTGGTAACCTCAGTTATGGAAAAAAGAAATGGAACAGCTTCCCCACCGCTAATCTTTAATATTTAACAACAGAGTAAGACCTAATGAAATCTTAATAGCTAACAGCCAGTTTGGTGTAGTGGTTGAGTTGATGATCTAGAAATCAGGAGACTGAGTTTTAGGCCTCCATTTGGCATGAAAACTGGCAGGGTCACTTTGGGTCAGTTCCTTGGTCAGCCAAGTAACTATTTTGGGGAAAATAGAGGTAGAGTATTAGGTTTGTTCACTGCCTTGAGAACCTTTAATAAGGCAGAATAAAAGTGTAACAATGATGTTTTACTTGTATGTTAGAGCCATTTCCACATAGAAACTTCATAGAACTTTGGAACCAGTCTGGATCATCTGGCATTCATGTCAACAGTGTTATTTTGCTGATAATGTTATCCTTCAGAAACAGAAGAAGCCAAGATGATCCACTTTCCTGGTTTTGCTGCTGTTCAATAAGGAAAACTTTGCTGAGGAAGTGGCAAATAGAAGAACATTGAAGAAAAGTGGTGAAAGAATGCTGGAATTCTTTATTTTCAGGGAAACTGAAGTTGAGTGTCTTAGGCTTTGAAAAAGTATATTGAATAATCTTGTAGCAATGACCATTAGGATTCCATAATAAGAAAAGCTAATGGGGAGAAAGAGCTCATGATGGGAATTCCTAAAAAAACAAAAACAACCCCCCCCCCCAAGAAATTAAAAAGTACAATTGCAAACATTTCTAATGAGAAAAATAAAAGGACTGCAGAATAAATCAGTGTGGCTGCATTAAAAAATAGTAAAAAGTCTGATAATAAAAAAGAGCATGTTATTATGGATGGAAAGAGGAATATATTACTAAGAAAGAGTACAGACAGGAGTTATAATGTCCAAAACATTTGGAAGACATCATAGGCAATAATCTGTCTTTTTCTTTGGCAACTGAAGCACCTAATAATGGAACAAAATATGTCCTGTTCTTTAGAGATATTTTTCATTTACAGAAGGGAATAATAGTCAGGAGACCTCTGATGCAATTGTAAAATAACTATTATACAAGATTTAAAGTTGAGCTGAATCAACCAACATTTATATTAATTATGGAAAACAAACTAAAGTATTAAAAGTTTAAAAACAGCCCCAGATTTAATTGCTACGCTCTGTTGAACTGAGTGCAAGAAGAAATACTGCAGGAATGATTGTTTTTCATGAAAAAAAATATTTTTCTGGAGGGCAAGTGCCCATTTCACTATTTCTGCTAACAGTTGAAGAACTTCTATGCTTTGTTGAAATGATTGTTGTATCATTGCAAAATATTGTCGTTACGTTTAGCTGTTGACCAATGACTGGGCCTTTGATAAGTTACCTTCAGAGTATAGCTAACACAGAAATGTGGAACTCAAGAGTAATTACCAAAGCAATGCCCCATTCTGAACCCAAGCGTAATTACCCAAGGCAAATGTGAAACAAGAATTAGGGAGCACTTCCATGAATTTGCGTTAAACAGCAAGCTCAAGGAATTAACATCAACCTATGCTCCAAAATACCTGAAGGCAGGACAAGAAGCAATGGATGGAAAATAATTAAGGAAAGAATCAACCTAAAACTAAGGAGAAATTTCCTGGCTATTAGAACAATTAATCAGTGGAACAACTTGCCTCCAGAAGTTGTAAATGTTCCAATGCTAGAGGTTTTTAAGAAGAGACAGAGCATCCATTTGTGTGAAATGGTATAGGGTTTCCTGCTTGAGCAGGAGGCTGGACTAGATCAGGGGTCTTCAAACTTGACAGCTTTAAGACTTGTGGATTTCAATTCCCAGAATTCCTCCTCCAGTCATATTAGCTCAGGAATTCTGGGAGTTGAACTCCACAAGTTTTAAACTTGCCAAGTTTGAAGACCCTTGGACAAGAAGACCTCCAAGGTTCCTTCCAATCAGTGGTGGGATTCAAATATTTTACTACCGGTTCTGCGGGCAGAGCTTGGTGGGTATGGTATGGCTTGGTGGGTGTGGCAGGGGAAAGATACTGTAAAATCTCCATTCCCACTTCACTCCAGGGGAAGGATATTTCAAAATTTCCATTCTCTCCCCACCCCACTAACCTGCTTTCCAGCTCTATTCTCCTGTGCAGGGCAACAGAAGAAGACCTAGCAAATCAGCTGGGACTCAGGAGACAGAAAATGGATGGGGGAGGGGCCAGTCAGAGGTGGGATTCCAAACTACTCAAAATTTCTGCTACCGGTTTTCTGAACTACTCAAAATTTCCACTACCGGTTCTCCAGAACTGCTCAGAACCTGCTGAATACCACCTCTGCTTCCAACTCTGTTATTCTGTTATATTACAAGGCAATTTGAAGGCAATTTTAAATTTTTCTATGAAAATGCCAAGGAATACCTGAGTAGTGGATATAATTTTCCTGAAAACATCTATCAGGACCAAGTGTCCATAATTCATAAACACAGTGTCTTCTGAAAAAAATTGTAATGCAGAGCTGTCTTGCAAACTAAATAAAACTGATTTGGCTATACTATATGCAGAATTTGGCATTGTGGAGTCTGTTGTCAGTTTTCCCAAAGAGCTGAAGTTGCCAGACAGAAGAGGAACTCTATCTCCAATTGTCACTAAGTGCCAAGTCTTCATTAAAGAATACAAAGATAATCAACTCCTACACTTTTTCTGTAGCATGCAGCAATTCTCACACATAGTTTTTGTTCCAGTGCTAACCACTGCTTGGAGAAATGAGCAAAACAGATTGGAAAGGGGAACAGTGAAAGCAAAACTCTAAATCTGCCTCAAGTTTTCAGAAAAGTGTAAAGATATGTACAATATTTTTCTAGGCAACAAAAAGTTGCTGGATCATGCCAGGTAAGAGTATAAATGTTAAAAGTAGCCTATGCAGTATGAGGAATATGTATCTAATGTTTCTCTCTCCTGG
This sequence comes from Laticauda colubrina, assembly GCA_015471245.1. NCBI lineage: Eukaryota > Metazoa > Chordata > Lepidosauria > Squamata > Elapidae > Laticauda > Laticauda colubrina. The sequence continues at coordinate 1,345,062 of BLBF01000049.1, read as the reverse complement.
TGTAGGCTTTTTATAAATCTGAGGTACATTTAAGTGTAAAAAAATTCCTCACACACACACACACAATATAAAGGTGAAATACCACTTGCGTATCGTCACAAAATCTCCAGAATCGTAAAGCCTACAAACTTGAAATTTGGTACAGATGTTCCTCTTGGCTTCTAGGTGCTCACTAAGAAAGATTTTCTCAAAATAACCATCACAGCATTAGTATTTCCTATATTATTATTAACATGCTCTGATGCTAAGGAGTTTTACTCCCCCTCCCCACCTGAAAATAAATCTGTTCCAAATGCAAAACACAAGCAGAGGAGAGGAATTTCAGTTTCAATTTTAGTTTCCCAGCAGCAACCAGCTTTAGTACAGAACAGTTGAACTAAGCCACACCCAGGCTCCTTGCTGTCTCCTTCTTGCTCAAACAGCAAATACTGTTTCAGTTTCCAAACAACCCTCACACACAACTGTCTCACACACTGACAGGATGCTTAGCCAGATGAATCATGATGGATGCTGGTAGGTAGAGGCATAATTTTCAGGTACACGGGTACAGAGCTTATATATAATGGATTTAACTGGAAAGATGGTAAGCTGAGTGCATCTTGTGACCACAAAAATGCAGTCAGTTGTGAGGATGGGGGGGGGGGCAAGTTTTAATTCCAAAGTGTATAGGATTTAGCAATAACACTTAGACTTAGATACTGCTTCATAGTGCTTTTTCAGCCCCCTCTCAGTGGTTTACAGAGTCAGCATATTGTCCCCAACAAACGGGGTCCTCATTTTACTGATCTCAGAAGGATGGAAGGCTGAGTCAACCTTGAGCCACTCAGAATTGAACTCCTGGCAATGAGCAGAGTCAGGCTGAAATCCTAACCATTGAGTATTTCCTGTAGGCGGTTGTCTTCTGACCGCTGGGCAGGGGAATAGTGCTGGGTAAAAATTGGCAAAATCAGGATTATGGTGGAAATTGAGAGGGAAGCAGATTGCTGAAAGAAAGGATGAGGGACCCAAGGACAGCCAGGTGAAAGAAAAATCATATGATATTGTTATTGATCTATTTGCACCTCAGGAGGTCTTAGCTAAAGTGGTTTTGAGTACCCAAAGCCTAAATATTTTCAAGCAAAGAGTCGTTTGTACTACACTTTGTGCTAAGAGGTAATGAAAGTGTAATTGTGCCTAAACTCCTACAAAGTGTTTTCAAGAATAAGGAGGCTGGTACTCTTCAATGTTGCAAACAAATCACAGCTTACCACTAGGCAGATAAAATACCCACTAGCCTCATTGGAATATTCATGCCTTTAATTAGAGAATCCTTTGTAATGTTCCTTCACTCCAGTGCATAAAAATGAAGAAAGCTGCAACGGTGATATGGAATATAAAATTCTACATGGCCCACCCACTTATAATTATTTTTTTAAAATGATCAATATAATAGGCAGTGTGGTTTTAGACTTAAAAGGTCCTAGTGGGCATGATGTAAGCATTCTCGAGCAAGAAAGTTTACAATATAATTTAGCATGCACCATGATGTGAAAAGAAAAACAAAATTAAGGCATCTGTAAACAGAGTGTGTGTCACAATTATGCATGCATGTTAATATACATCTTCTAGTTGATGGGAGGCAGACCACATATTTGTGGTAAAACTGGGCTCTAGGGGCATGTCTGACACACTGAGTAATACTGTCTTAACTATACATGTGTGTGACTAAAGCTAGCAAGCTGGACTACTCCTTCTTTATATGACTAAAGATATTAAATATAGATACTAAATATTAAATAAAGATACTAAAGATAGTCGAGGCCTTCAAATTTCTAGATTTTACTGTATCTCAAGACCTAAAATGGACACCTAACATCAAAAACGTCATCAAAAAAGCACAACAAAGAATGTTCTTTCTGCGCCAATTCAGAAAGCTCAAGCTGCCCAAGGAGCTGCTGATCCAGTTCTACAGAGGAATTATTGAGTCTGTCATCTGCACCTCTATAACTGTCTGGTTTGGTTCTGCAACCCAACAAGACAGACACAGACTTCAGAGGATAATTAGGATTGCAGGAAAAACAATTGCTACCAAACTGCCTTCCATTGAGGGCCTGTATACTGCACAAGCCAAAAAGAGGGCTGTGAAAATATCTGTCCAACTATTTGCAAAGTCTGCATTACTGTTACTATTAATCCTCCCATCCTTCCTTTCACCCATCTTATAACTGTATGACTGTAACTTTGTCACTTGTAACCTAACAATTTTTATTGACTGTTTCCTAATATGATTTGATTGCTTATTGTACCCTATAATTATTATTAAGTGTTGTACCTTATGATTCTTGACTCTTGATGAATGTATCTTTTATGTATACTGAGAGCATTTGTAAATTCCTTGTGTGTCTAATCACGCTTGGCCAATAAAGAATTCTATTCTATTCTAAAGATATTATGGCTGTGTCAGAAGTGAATGCAAAAGAAAATCTGTTGCTACTCTCTTCTGACTTGTGCCACCACCTTCTCCCAGTGTGGTCAACCATATTAAATTTCCCAGAGCAGTGTGGATGTCACAGCTGCATATCTCCTCCCTTGGAGCATTATAGTCATTGACCTTCACAGCATCCTTTTGAGGAAGGAAGGTCAGTGTGCTATTATTCTAGGTTCACGGGATAATGACGTTTCACCCATAGTGAGTACTTCTGAGTCAAGATCCAGATACATATTTCCGATGACCTATGCTATAGTTCAAAGCCGTGTACCTGAGCTGGTGTCTACAGAGGAAGAGGCACCCACCCTGTCCCCCTTTGCTCTCCACATGGTTGCAAACATTCCATATACACATATTCATCCTGTCATAAGACCTTTTTCGGGTTTCTTTTTTCAGATCAAGGCCAATAAGCATAGGTGATATGGGATGATTATCTGCCTCAGCACTTCCTTTTATCTGATTTTCCCCCCACCACAATACATTTTCAGAAAACTGAAGGCTGCTCTTCCCTTGTGATATGTCTCTTAGCATCGTTCAGAGAGGTGTCTGCTTATTGCCCACAGATTAAATTTGCTACCGTTCATATTAATTTATTTAGTTCCAACTGTCAGGTTTACTACTGATCTATATAATCACTAGATTAACTGATAAAGTGCAGCTTTCTTAGCAGTCTCTTGCTTTCTTAAAAGGGGAAAGGCAAAGTGGCAGATTGTAAGAGCAATATCCCGAATGATTTCATTTAAAGAAAATAATTAATCTTTCCTATTCTCCATGCTCTGTATCCTAAGCATCTTTTCTAGGTAGTGTACTGCTGAACTTTTAACTTTTTCTTTTTCCTTTGTTTCTGTCAGCCCTGCTTCCCATTCACTTACAGTTTTTGTCTTCTTTTGTTCTTCTTTTGTCTTGTTCTTCCCTTTCAAAAGTGGGGGGTGCATGTGTGCGTGTCTGTATAAGGACCTGTTGGTTTCCCTAGTTTTGTAACACCTACTGAATAGAACTTAAATGGCTATAAGTTGCCTTATATCTGGCCTGGCTGTCCTCAGAGTCAAGGACTTTGGAGTTCTCATATTGAATGACCTAAGCACCAAAGCTCACTGCAACAGTATTGCCAAAAAGGCTTTAAGAGTTGTTAATCTAATTTTATGAAGCTTCTCCTCTGGTAATACTGATTTGCAAACTAGGGCATTCAAAACTTTTGCTAGACCAATACTTGAATACAGCTCTGCTGTCTGGAATCCGCACTGTATATCAGACATAAATACAATTGAGCAAGTCCAGAAGTATTTTACCAGAAGAGTACTACATTGTTCTGTTCGCAACAGAATACCCTACAGCACCAGACTTGAGATTCTAGGGTTAGACAACCTTGAACTACACTGGCTAAGATTGGACTTAAGCATAGTACATAAAATCATATGTTACAATGTCTTACCAGTTAATGACTATTTCAGCTTTAGCCAGAACAACACAAGAGCACACAACAGATATAAGCTTAATGTAAACCACTCCAAATTTGATTTCAGGAAATACGATTTCAGCAACAGAGTGGTCAATGTCTGGAACTCACTACCCGATTCTGTTATCTCCTGCTCAAACCCCCACTCCTTTACCCTCAAACTAACCTCTATTGACCTCAGCCCATTCCTAAGGGGTCTGTAAGGGGCATGCATAAGCGCACAATCATGCCTACTATTCCTGTCCTATTATCCCCAATTATTAGTTCCTATTTCTTATATTTAAACTTAGGTTTATTCTTATTTCTATAATATTATAAGCAAAAATAAAATATCTCAAATATTTCAGAAGCCTTTTTCATTATTGCTGATATGTGTTTTTACTTGTATGTACCAAGATATATATTAAAATTGGAAAGTTGTTTTGAAATCACCTGGTGCACAACATCCCATCCACCTTTTATGAAGAATTTATAATGCCTGTTTGCATGCTAAAGGACTCAGTTTTATAAAGTTTGTGTTGTTGCAAAACTCTTGCTTATGGATTATATCAATGCTTTAAAAATGGTACTGCTCCTATATATAAGCTACAAATGCATACTAGTTGTACTCTGAATTGATAGGTTCGTTGATGTAAAATGGTTTAAAGCTTACTAATAGTAGTTTGGTTATTGTTTTGGAATGAATTTGTGTCAACCTGTTCAAACTCTTTGAAGACACTGTTTGAGTGTTTAATATGAAAATACAACTTAATGTATTTGGGGATTGACTAATGACAAGTTAAGAATTGGAAGGGGAGAATTAGTTTGATAATGGACACTTCTCACCAATTTTTAAGCATAACAGTACAGATATCCATAACAGAGTATAGTTAACAGAGTTGGAAGGGACCTTAGAAGTCTTCTTGTCGAACTCCCTGCTCAAGCAGGAAACCCTAGACCATTTCAGACAAATAGGTGTCCAATGTCTTCTTAAAAAGTTCCAGTTTTGGAGTACCCATATTTTCTGGAGGCAAGTCATTCCATTGTTTAATTTTTCTACAGTAACTGCCAGGAAATTTCTCCTTAGTTCTAGTTTGTTCCTCTCCTTCATTAGTTTCCACCCATTGTTCCTTGTCTTGACTTCAGAATCTTTATAGAAGGTTCCTCTTCTTTGCGGCAGCCTCTTAGATTTTGAACAGTGCTACCACGACACCCCTAGTCTTTCTTTTCATTAATCAAACTTACCCAATTCCAGCAACAATTCCAGTCTCCTAATCATCTCTGTTGTTCTTCTCTGCACTCTTTCTAGAGTCTCAACATCTTTTTTACAACATGGCAACCAAAACTGGATGCAGTATTCCAAGTGTGTGGTCTAACCAAGCATCATAAAGTAGAATTGACACTTCACATGATCTAAATTCTATTCAGGGGTGGGATTCAGCCAGTTCAGGCAAACCAGATGTTAAATTTACAACTGGTTCACCAAACTGATAGTTCAACTGACCAGCTGGCCCTTCCAGAAGTTCCAGAACTCCAGAAATGGGCCTGTTTCTGGCTTTCAGAGGAGGAGGTTCAGTGGTGGGATTCAATTTTTTTACTACCGGTTCTCTGGGCATGGTTTAGTGGGAATGGCAGGGGAAAATTACTGTAAAGTCTCCAGTTAGAGATGGTATTTGCCAGTTCTCTGAATTACTCAAAATTTCCACTACCGGTTTTCCAGAACTGGTCAGAACCTGCTGAATGCCACCTCTGAGGAGGCTGCTTTCACCCTCCCAAAAGCCTGAGGGAAGCATCCAGACTCTGGAGAAGATGAAAAATGGTCCTCCCAGAAATTCCAGTAGGCCACACCCACCCAGCAGCTCGGCAGAGAACTAACTGTTGGGATATTTGATTCCACCCTTGATTCTATCCCTCTGTTAATGCAGCCTAGAACTGTGTTGGCTTTATTGGCAGCTGTAGCACACTGCTGGCTTATGTGCAAGTGATTATCTAGTAGGACTCCAAAAATCCTTCTTGCATTTATTACTATTGAGCCAGGTACCATCTATTCTATACATTTGAAGATTACAACTGTGCACTAACCAAGGAGTAATTTTATTCTGATTGTATTTAAAGCACCCAAAGAACAAAGATCAGTGTCAAAAGATGTACAACTACATTGCAACTCAGTTTCCTCCTTTTATGTTCTTACATGCAACACTATAAACCAAGAATAAATGGGCAGCACTTGCATGAAAAGATCATGATGTTCCTTCTGTTATTTCGCCATTATTGAGGTTAGGAACAGGAACTTTTGCTGTTTGTAGTCTATGGAAAGACATCCAAAAGCTTCAGAAAACACTGGCTGCAAATCAAAGCTTAATGCTTCTTTTTTAGGCACAAAGGCCACAGTTTATCCATGTAAGGTGCTTTGTGTCATTCCAAGGACTTTCCTTGGCAACTATAAGAGCCAGAGCTGGCTTCTGTGTGTGTACACAAGCTCCCTCCTGCTACTAGACACACAATAGAAAACAAGTGGAGTGGGATGGAGTGGAGTGGAGTGGAGTAATATAACAACTTTACTTCTCTCTTTAGAAAGAAGGGATCATGTTGCTTCAAGGAGCTTCATTCAATGCATTGTCAAAGCCAAACCCCTCCACAACTCTACTTATTGTGGATTCCAAGCCAGAGTGGGCTGCTTTCTGTCTCCAGAATGCACTACAGATACATTCAAGGGGGTCAGCCTCCAAATGCTATAATCCTCATATTCAATTTTAGGTAGCTAAACATAAATATAGCTGATCTATATTTGTAAATAGAGGAATAGGGGTGTTTTTAATTGCTTATTTATCTCTTTATTTTATTAGATTGTAGATGCATCATTCTGTTCAGGAAAAAAAAAAAAAACCACTCAAAAAAGATTAGAGTTAAAATGACACAGACAGATGGAAAAGTAAAAAATAAATGCAGGGTAATACAATATTAATGCTTGTTGGTCCATGGAGGAATCCGAAATAAAGCATCTTAGACTGATAACTGACTAGCTTCCACCTGAACACATCCAATGAATGGGAGGTCCCTTGATAATTTGTTTCCACTGTTGAGCTGCTTTTTATTATTGAGAAGTTTTCTCTAACATTCACTGGGGATCTGCCTGCAACTTAAGACCATTATTCTATCTCCTGAGATAAAAAACAACAACAGCTTCTGAACTTCTGTTGAGTCACACCCCCTCAGATATGACGATATGATATGATACAATATGATATCTAAAACTATTCAACACCATCATCAATGCTACTGTCCTTCAAAAAGACCTTGATTTGATTATATATCTGAATGGTCTTACAGTTGGCAACTCCAAATCTCAACCAACAAATGCTCTGTCCTACACATTGGTAAAAAAAATCTATATACCAAATACAAGCTAGGTGGATATGACCTTGTTGATGACCCTCACTTTGTCAACGACCTTGGAGTTCTCATATCAAATGACCTAAGCACCAAAGCTCACTGCAATAGTATTGCCAAAAAGGCTTTAAGAGTTATAAATTTAATTTTACGAAGTTTCTCCTCTGGTAATACTGATTTGCAAACTAGGGCATTCAAAACTTTTGCTAGACCAATACTTAAATACAGCTCTGCTGTCTGGAATCCTCACTGTATATCAGACATATATACATATACTGTATATCAGACATAAATACAATTGAGCAAGTCCAGAAGTATTTTACCAGAAGAGTACTACATTGTTCTGTTCGCAACAGAATACCCTACAGCACCAGACTTGAGATTCTAGGGTTAGACAACCTTGAACTATGTTGGCTAAGATTGGATTTAAGCATAGTACATAAAATCATGTTACAAGATCTTACCATTTAATGACTATTTCAGCTTTAGCCACAACAACACAAGAGCACACAACAGATATAAACCTAATGTAAACCACTCCAAACTTGATTGCAGGAAGTACGATTTCAGCAACAGAGTGGTCAATGTCTGGAACTCACTACCCAATTCTGTTGTCTCCTGCTCAAACCCCCATTCCTTTACCCTCAAACTAACCTCTATTGACCTCATCCCATTCCTAAGAAGTCTGTAAGCGGTGTGCATAAGCGCACAATTATTGTCCCCAATTATTAGTTCCTATTTCTTACATTTAAACTATGTTTATTCTTACTTCTATTGTATCGTAAGCTTTTGACAAATTAATAAATAAATAAAAATATTGGTGGGATGAAATTTTTTTTACTACCAGTTCTGTGGGTGTGGCTTTGTGGACATGGCTTGACTTGGTGGGCATGGCTTGGTGGGTATGGGAGGGGAAGGATACAGAAAAATCCCATTCCTCCTCCACCCCAGTAACCTGCTTTCCAGCTCCATTCTCCTGTGCAGGGCAACAAAAGAAGACCCAGCTGATCAGCTGGGACTCAAGAGGCAGAGAATAGATGTGGGAGGGGCCAATCAGGGGTGGCATTTGCCGGGTCCCCGAACTACTCAAAATTTCTGCTATTCTCCAGAACTGGTCAGAACCTGCCTGAATACCACCTCCTTATGATATAATATATCCACACAGACCCATACATGAACATACAAACACACTCTTCAAGTGTGTTTGTGTGTGGGGGCATAAATACTCCCTCATTTTTCTCTTTTCAAGGCTGATATATTCAGGGCCTTCAAACTCTGCAGGACAGAATTTTCAGTCATAACAGGTTTCAGGACCTTCTGGGAAATTAAAATGGTGTGCTGTTCTCTAGAAACAATCAAACTGTTGTCACTGCCAATCTGGGATATATGAACTGCCACAACTTCAGTCGATTTTACAGTCCAAAACTTCACAGAGCAATGTTCTTGGTCTAGTTTGTTTTTTTGTTTTTTATTTAATTCAGGAGAATTGCTTTCAGTTCTAGAAAATGTCATAGCCATTTACAATTTGTAAATCTTTTAACTTTATGCACTTCCACCCCACCCCACCCCACCAAATTAAACAATGCAATTACTTTCATCCTCTGATCCTGGCTTTTAAAATGAAGATTTCAGTTGCTATGGAAGAGGTAGTTCTTTTTTAATGTCTTTATTATTTGCTGTTTTGTATGCCTTGCAAGATTTTTGATCAGAGAAAGAAAATTTTATCTATTGGCTTGCTTATTTCCAACACTTTGTTTGCCATTTATTTGCCAGACTGTACAAATACGACAAAGTCTGCTGAAAAAGAGAGCATCCAGATTCAATATCTGAAAGACTGTCACATCCTCCAGTCAACTCTACTCACATCTTCCAGTCAGCTCTACTCACTAAGGCATGGGTGTCAAACTTGCAGTGTCACATTGCCATCACATGAAGTTTCCCCCTTTGTGGAGCTAACAGATAATTTTTCAGAGTTGGAAGGGACTTGTAGGTCATCTAGCCCAACCCCCTCCCCAAGCAGGAGACCCCATACCATTTCTGACAAATGGCAGTCCAAACTCTTCTTGAAAGTCTCAAATGATGGCGCTCCCACAACTTCTGAGGGCACGGTGTTCCATTGGTTGATTGTTTTCACTGTCAGAAAGTTTCTCCTTATTTCCAGGTTAAATCTCTCCATGTTCAGTTTCCATCCATTATTCTTTGTCTGGCCTACAGGTGCTTTAGAAAATAACTTGACCCCTTCTTCTCTGTGGCAGTCCCTCAGAGCCAGGGGGCATGGCCTATGCATGATGCATCTGGGCTGCGGGCCACCAGTTTGACACCCCTGCACTAAGGTGTGCCATTGGTGTAGCAATTGGTCTACCTGCATCCTTTTCTACAGGGACCACTCAAAGAGAAAGCGAACTTTAAGTACTGTAACACCCACTGAATTATGAAAAAGGAGGAAGTGCAAGCACAAGTGATTTAAGATTTTGAAAGAATTAGAGAGTGCTCGATTCTCTTTGACCTTGAGAGTGGGTTTCTCCCCCACTCTTTTCCATTTCTATGTCTTCTTTGGATAAACTTCCAGAGCGTCATTTCTCTTGGAGTATTTGAGTGACTGATAGATAACACAGGCAGGCATGCAAAAAGATTAACACTCTGAATTTAATTTAACTTTCAAATACCCCCAGAATGTCCTTTTCGCTTGTCTGGCTTAATTTTTATTCTACTGCTTCCACTGAAAAATATCTTGAATTTTCAAAACTCACATGATGATCCAAGTGCATGCATTGTTTTTCTGATGGTTTGCAAAAAATAAAATTCAGAGGATGCATGTTAAGAATGATAAAATACCCCATCTCAAGTTGCTTGACTGTTTATGTGAGTCATAGATGTTCACCCCAAAATCCAGGAAGGCAGCTTGGTATTAAAATATTTCTCCTTTCATCCATTGAACGGTCCAACTTTCCAAATGTTTTACTCAACTTTGAACAGAATCTTGAGCAGGACTTTTTGAAGGGCTTCTATGTTTATCTCAACCTACTAAACATTCCTCCCTATGAGCATATTTAGATGACTAGGGAATGGGGTGGGTATGAGGAATAGATTGAAGAAGATTGTCAACCAGAGAGGCTAGTCTTGTATGTTTATTCATTGGTTAGATTAACATCTCTTCAGAAGTCCCTTCTCCATTTTTTCACAGAAGAATCATGTAAATTTGATTGGATTGATGGGAAATGATTGACCCAAAGTCACCTATAAAGCTTCCTTTACTGAGAATGAAGCTTTCCTCATTTACACACAAGCCCCCTTTTCTATCATGATGTTATGCTACTGACATCTTCTTATTCCTAGTCCTTAAGCCCATGTCACACTGGCCAACGGATGCAAAAAGGACACAGCGGACGAGCAAAATGTTCCATCCGTTGTTATCCGCTCTCAAAAGGGGCAAAAATTTGCATAACCGGAGCGGATAACACGGATGTGGGGAGGACGCAGGGCGGATGCAAAGTGGATGTGGAACGGAAGCCCAGTGGATGGAAGTGGATGGGAGCAGATGGTGCAACCGCAGGGCTTCCGGGGGGCCTCAGCGAAGCAGACGCAGAACGGATACAGCGGATGCACAGTGGACGCCGAACGGATGAAGCGGATGCAAAGCGGAAGCCTAGCGGATGTACAGCGGAAGCCTAGCGGATGCCGAGCGTTAATTGCGCATGCGGGGAGGATGCATTGCGTCAGCCCCGCGGATATAACAGAAGCAGCTCAGAAGCAGGTCGCCATTCAGAGGAAAGACCTGCTGCCGGAAGGATTGGCTGCCTTGCCTGCCCTGCCTGCATTTCTGCCTGCAAGACTTGCTGCCAGCCTTGCTGCCACCCTCCCTGCCAGCCAGCAACCCCACAACTATGCTGAAGCACAGCAAGCCTCAGCCATCTGCTGCCAGCCCTTGCAAGAGGGACAGTGCTACCATCCCGCCCCCTGGCCCTCACTCTGGTTCTGCTGGGGCTTCTGCAGCACGGGCTCACTCTTCTGGGACTGGGGCTTCTGCTGCTTCTGCTTTTGGAGGAGCTGATGACAAGCACTCCAGCACCAGCCACCTCCACAGCACCAGCCACCTCCACAGCACCTGCACCCTTCACCCCTGAGATTGAGCGACCAAGAGGAGTGCCAGAGACTCAATTTGTCTTATAGCTTCTTGTTAATAAAGTCTATTTTTGATTCACACACTTGCTTCATTTCTTTTTTTTAATAAAGTCTTTCTGGAAACTTTTATAAATGGTTTAAGCCTTTGCTTGCTTGTGGGATGGGTTAAGATAGCTGTGGGATGGGCAGGGATACCTGTGGGATGGGTAGGGATACCTTTGGGATGGCTTATAGCTGTGGGATAGATAAACCTCCAGTGCAAGCATAGTGTGACTGTATGGTCCACCCTCCCAGGTGCCACACCTATGGCCCTTTATTATCAATAACAATGTAATCATTGATCCACACATTTCAACATAAACACAACTCTTTATTAAATGCCCTGTTCATTGTAGCCCAACCAAACATACATGGCCCAATCTCATCCATGTGATGAGACAGCCTCAAGGAAGCATCCATTAAGCATCTATCATCCTGTCTTGCCACTCCACTGCTTCAGCTGGGGAGTTGCACTAGTGTCTCAGGAGGTTGCGCTGCTTCTTCGCCTCACGTGAGGCTCTGTTGGGGCCTTGCACATCCTCGGTGTTGATCAGGTTTTGCCCTTGCCTCCATTCCCCAGGCTCCATGACCCCATTGGCTTGTTGGAGGTCCACAAGCCTGTTCTGCAAGACTGGGTAGCGGGTGCGCATGAGATTGTGCAGGATGCAGCAAGCTTCCACGATCCTCCTCATGGTCTGTGGGCGATGCTGCATGTTGGTGAGAAGTACCTGGAACCTGTTGGCCAGGATGCCAAAGGCGTTCTCCACCACCCGTCTTACCCTGAACAGCCTGTAGTTGAAGATCCTCTCTTCACGGTTGAGGTATTTGGAGGTGTAGGGCTTCATGAGGTAGGTTGTGAGGGAGAAGGCATCATCCCCCACACTGAAGTAGGGCACATCTTGCGTGTCGTTGGGCAGCGGGTCTGGATCTGGGAAGCCCACCATGAGGTTGCTTTCCAGCCGCTCCTTGAGGTGACTGGTGTTGTATATCTGGGCATCTGAAGATGAGCCGTTGCCTGAAGCATCGATGTACATGAACTTGTAGTCAGCATCGACCATGGCGAAGAGGATGATGCTGAAGAAGCCCTTGTAGTTGTGATAAGTGGAACCCGACTTGGCTTGCGCTTTGCAGGCCACGTGCTTGCCATCTATGGCTCCAACGGTGTGGGGGAAGTTCCACTTCTGATACCACTGCTCTGCAACTTTCTTCCTTCTTCCTTCTTCAGTGGAGGGACAGTGGAGGAGCTCCTCCTTGTATTCTTCGATGATGGCCTGCATCACTTCTCTGACAACAATGCTGATGGTGTTGTGTGGCACCCTCCAGCCGTACTGCATGCTCCTGTAGGTGGTCCCTGAGGCCAGGTGGCACAGAGTGAGTGCCACCTTGAGCCCAGGTTCCAGGCTGGGCGGGAAGTTGGTGTTTGTCTTGGTCAACCTGGGTGTCAGCCGTTGCACAACTTCGTCAAACATGGCTGGAGGCATCCTCATCAAGTTCTGGAACGCCCAAGTGTCTTCGCTCCTGAGCTCCACCATCAGCTTGTTGTACAGTCCATCCTCTGCTCTTCTGGTGAACCATCTTTGGACCCAGACTTTTTTTGGTGGCTCCTTTTCTTACGGGTTCACAGAGCCTGTAGATGGTTTCGCACTGTTGCAGAAGGATGGTGGCTGCCGAAAGGACTTTGTCACAATCCACGGTGGACATGACTGGATGCTGTGGAAGAGGAAGAGTCAGCTGAAGGCTGCAGAGGTCTGCACAGCTAGGCTGCTGGTCTGAAAGTGAGATGCAGACGAGTTGCTCCCCCTTTTTATGTGCAGTATAGGTGTCCCTTTGCATCCTCTAGGCATCCTTAATTTCCGAGATAGGTCCCCTCTGCGAACGTTTTTTCCGCTTTAAAAGCTTTGTTTCCGCTAGGCATCCATTCTGCATCCTTTCTGCATCCGTTCTGTGTCCGGTCCGCTTCCTCCCTGCGTCCGGGAGGATGCGAGTTACGCGGATGCGCAGCGGATGCCTAGCAGATATAGCGGATGCATAACGGATGCGTAGCGGATGCAGAATGGACGAACTGGATACATTTTCCACGCAAAAGTTTTAGGCAGCCCAAAACCTTTGGAGCGGATGAAACGTCAATAAACGGATGCTGGACAGATAGAGAGGAAGCCAAATGGAGGCAGTGAGTACATCGCGTTTTCGAACGGATGGCAAGCTTTTTTGTCCGTTTTACATCCTCTTTGCATCCGTTGGTTCAGTGTGACATGGGCTTTAAGTGAGACAACTTTTAATTGTTATTAACTGAACTTCATCTTAAAGCAGTGGTAGGTTTCAATTTTTTTTTACCACTGGTTCTGTGGGCATGGCTTGGTGGGCATGCTTTGTTTTCTATCCACCTGTGGGCTCTGCTGACTTTTATCTGACCATTTCCTTGGCAACATCTTCTCATCCATCCTCCCAAGAATTTTCCAACAAACCACCACAGCTCCTCAAGTTTATTCCTTACAGCCCATTACAATTTTCAACATTCTTATAACATTTATCGTTCTTTTGTCATTTGCTTTGAACATCAATGAAGGAGAAGAAAGCATGAGGATAGGTTAGCAAAATGATTCCTTTCTCCTAAGGGTTCACTTTCCTTTCTTCCTTTCTCAAATGAAAGTTAATTGGGTAGCTCAGGCATTAAGTACTTAGACTCAAGGGATGTTGACTCAGATAAACAGAAATGCTGAGAAGCCAAGACATCCAACATCTAACAGAATAACAGTTGGAAGTGATCTTGGAGGTCTTCTAGTTCAACCCCCTTCTCAGACAGGAAATCCTATACCATTTCCGACAAATCGTTGTCCAATCTCTTCTTTAAAAACTCTAGTGTTGGATCATCCACAACTTCTCGAGGCAAGCTGTTCCATTGATTAATTTTTTTAATTGTCAGGAAATTTATTCTTTGTTTTAGGCTGCTTCTCTCCTTGATCAATTTTCATCCTTTTCTTCTTGTCATGATTTGAAGACTAGCTTGACTCCCTCTCTTTTGTGGCAACCCCTGAGATATTGGAACACAGCTATAGTGTCACCCCTAATCTTTCTTTTCATTGCACTAGACATTCTAGGAAAATATTATCTCAGAATATACATTCTAAGTCCTGTTTGTTAATTTGAGCTATGGTATTCACCCATGAACTCATAAGTCTAATATCACTCACACACATTTTGCCATGTTCCAATCACATTTTTATTACACTGATTACATATAAAATGCAATTTGCATCAATCTTTGTAGAATGGAATCTTTCCTGCCCATTTTAGATTTGTCTTTCATTTCTGGTACAATTCAATAAATGAATTTGTGCTTGAGTGGCATTGTATGCTGACTCTGATCTAAAAATCCTTCCATACTTTTATAGCATTTGTTTTAAAGTAACTTATTAATCAAAACTCATTAACTACTTCATATAGTTACCTACTTGTACTTTAATGTATAACTCTCTTCTGGAGTACCAGAAAGCTTTGCAAATCTGCCTTTAATTCGAGGCTTAAGTTGATGTTTCAGATTTGTTTAAGAAACCTGTTTCATTTTTTTTTTTCATTTTCTTATTTTTCTTCCATGTCCATTCCCCACTCCCCAAGATCTAGTCTTGACATGACCAAAAGTTGACATGAACAAAAACTTTACCACATTGATAATTTCTCAACACTCATGCTTCCTTCATTAATTATCTCAATATTTCTTCGGGAACAACTGCATCACTCAACCTTTTAGATTTATATTCATTTGACATATGTACATATGAATAGATTTGATGCTATGTATTCAGTCAGCATATCTTTTTCCAAGCAGATATTCACTAAATGATTGCAATTTTAATTCATTTCTAGGTTTAATATGACAAAGCACTTTTTTCTGTATACATTCATCACAGTCCCATCCATCTATTCATGACACTTTATAGGTCCTATAATATGGGATGTTCCCCACCCCACAACTGTATTTATTCAGTTTGTCACAAAATTTTTCAATTATCACCAATCTACTTTCATAGCTATCCACCACACCGAGAGGACGTGAATTCCTACTAACTTGTATTTAGCCCTCTCATCCTTAATTAAATATTCAGTTTCCTGAATACATTCATTACTTTGTTCTAGTGGTTAAGGCACCAGGTTAGGAACCAGGAAACTGTGAGTTCTAGTCCTACCCTAGGAGACTTTGGGTCAGTCACTCTTTCTCAAACCACAAACAACAATTCAAGAAAACCACTCAGATTTGCTTGAGAGTGAGGTGGCTGACATATTAAACAAACAAACAGATAAATAAATACCCACAATGTCCATTGTAAATTACAGAAGGCTTCCCTATATGGTTAATAATAAATTAATAGCAACACTAGTAATATATTTATAGAATCAATCAAATATAATAAACACAACATAAATCAATGCAAACAATAAAGCAGGAAAAGGAAAACTAAGTCTTGCCTTATTGCACTGGATTAAGCTTCATCCAATTTGGTGTTTCTTCACCTTGACAACTAAGGTGGGTTTCTTCACCTTGACGACTCCCAACTTATGGGGGCTGAAGTCTAAAGAGCTTAAAGTTGCCTCAGCTGAGAAACACCAATCTAAATTATTGTTATATTTTCAAGTGAGACAAGGCTATTTTAAGGCTATTTTCTGTTTTCAACATCCAGTTCTTTGTAGACATTTACTGCCTTCAAACATGTAGTTCCCTTTGGTAGCATAACAAATAGCTATTGATTGAATCACAATCTGTGAATTTCCCTGACCCTTTTAAGAAGCCATTTATATCAGCGGTTAGCACCACATCTTGAAGCAACAGCTTCCCTAAGTTAATTATGTATTGTGTAATGAAGTACTTTTCCTTTGCTGATACCAAACCCAATTCTCAGTCAGCATGATTGAGCATCCATTTTCTAAGCAGAGAATGGGAAACAAGGATATTTCAATACATTAGAGTTTGGTCATGTTATTTCTAGGATTTAAGGATTATTCTAATTTTTCATAGCACAATTTATACAGTATGAGTCTAGGTCAATGTGTTGCAAAAATTTCCTTCTGTTTCCACTAATCGCAATTAATGATGTGTTGTGGAACATCAGATCCACTACAAACTGGAGGCAAATGGTCAGCATTCCAAGTAATGCATCTATTGAAAGCATAACTCTGAGGCAAGTAGATTCCTCAAATGATATGTTGTTGGATACATCATATTGGCACAGCCAGTGAAAACCAACTCTGGCAGTTCCTGCGTTTTTCACCTAATTAAAAGAATCAAACTTCCCCCTCCCAAGTGTCACCGGTCACATTGTCCAATGAAGATGGAAGGCAAGCTCTTCTCCACTTTCAATGGCTACCTGTTTCAATGACCTTGGTTCCCACAGAAAGCATTTTGTTTTGATTGGAATCTGGCTATCTTCTTCCCCCTCCCTTCCCCCTTTCTGGCTTCAGGGCAACTATGAAGAAACACAAGATGGCTTCAGAATTGAAACAAGTCAACCATGGGTGATTTAAGTATGAGAGGTCCAGATCACTTCCTTAGCTGGAGAAAAGTCTCCCATGTTCAGCTCTAGTATCTTCTAGTAAGTTGGGAAAACCCATTCTTGAAATTCCAAAGTTCTACTTCCAGTTTGTATCAATAATTTTGGCATATTTGGAACCAACCATTTAACTCAACATAACTTTTTAAGTTCTTTTGGCTAATAATACATATGGATAGAGAGCAGTATAAGAATAGGGAATATGTAAGATAATATGTAAAGGAATGCATAAGGGTAGGGAATTAAATTAAAAATTGATCTATTTTTATTCATTCTTTTATGTTAAATTAGCAGAATCTGTCTCATCTACTGCAATGGCATTTCATAGTTTCTGATCTGGAACCCATGCTTGTCTCCGATATGGAGTACAATATTTTTATTGACTTATTTATTTATTTTATTTGGTTTGTCAATTGCTTACAAGATAATAGGTATAAGTAAAAACATAGTTATGAATACATGGATACATATAAGAAAAATAAAAGAAACATTAGGACAGGGACGGTAGGCATGTTGGTGCGCTTATGCACGCCCCCTACAGACCTCTTAGGAAAAGGGTGAGATCTTTTCATAATCAGTCAAGAAATCCCAAACTTACATTTCTAGTTTCAGTTCCAGGTCTAGAGTTTTAAAATTTGAATTTAAAAATCACTATTGAAATTTGAAGTCTTCATATATGTACGTTTGTGTGTGTGTGTTTATTTAAAAATCTACTTATAGCAAGGTATCTGGAAGAGTTCAACCAAAGGGAATACAATATTTGACTTATGCTGGGAAAATGATTGGAAACCATTTGTGTGGGAACCACACATGTTAAATTTTGCTTGCTACCAAGGTTGTCTGCAAGGTGTGTTCAGTATGTCAAGATGGTGGCTACAATATGTGATCAAAGCTTTTTTTTTATGTGTTACTTGCTATTATTTACTATTAGGTGTTATTCTGTGGATTGCAGATATTAATACAGATGATTCTGATCTAAGTTCCTAACTGTAGAAAGAATGGACCAGATAGAGAAACTTTTGGACAGCAAAAGAGATATGCAAATATATTTAAAACAGATTATTCTAGCTATAGTGAGCAAATGCTTTTTATTATATTTCAAATGGAGAGCTTTAATCAAAAATGATAGTTCATATATCTGCTCTTTGAAGATAAGCTGGTAGTTCCTCAAATCATTTTAAGCTATGACACATTGAAGGACCTCCTGTCACCCTTTTCTGAAAGTATAACCAATCATTAGAATTAAGAAAGGCCCTTTTCTTCAGAGAGTGGTGACTTCTAAGGCATCCGGATCTAAGTTACTCCATACAGTTTGAGGATGCAAATGAAGCTTGTTGATTGTGTCAGAATAATAAAGACATTCTGCATGTTAAATATTTCTCCTTCTAATTTAGCAGCTCTCTTTGAATCTTAATTCCCATGTCTTTCCTTCTTCAGCTCTCAACTTGACTCCCAATGTCTGATGGGAGAAAGTCGACGATCCATCATCCTGACATTTATTTCAAAACCAAAGGTGAGAATTATAAATAAAAGTCAGCTAGTTTGAGAGGGAAAATAGGCTTACTCCCAAAGTTAAAGGAAAAAAATAGGGCAATGCTAAAAAAAGTATTTACTTCCAAAAAGATTACCTATAATAAAATTGTCACTGGGGAAAAGCAAGCTATATATATGATCTTGTGTGTATATGTGGCAGAAGAAGGAATGGAATGGCATTCTCTATCCTGAAAGAAGAAATAAATAAACCCACTTTCTATTTCTTTCCATATGTGTGTCAAAAAATAATGCTGTGCTTTATTTAAATCTACCCATTGTAAGGGATTCTGTAGAGAGACATTGGAGCATGGCATATGTTAAATTATATTCTTGTATTCCAGAAAAGTGGAAGTTTTGTCCACTGCTTCTCAGCAGAAGACCAATATTAATACACAAGGTTCTTTACAATCACTGTTTCCCCCTTATAATACAGAGTTGAAGGAAAATAATACACTGCTCAAAAAAATAAAGGGAACAAAAAAATAAGACATCCTAGATCTGAATGAATGAAATATTATTTTTAAATACCTTGTTCATTACATAGTTGAATGTGCTGACAACAAAATTACACAAAAATTATCAATGGAAATCAAATTTAGCAGCCCATGGAGGTCTGGATTTGGAGTTATACTCAAAATTAAAGTGGAAAAAAACACAAGCTAATCCAACCGTGATGACTTAAAAGAAGTCAAAATGAGACTCAGTAGTGTGTGTGGCCTCCATGTGCCTGTATGACCTCCCTACAACGCCTGGGCATGCTCCTGATGAGGTGGTGGATGGTCTCCTGGGGGATCTCCTCCCACACCTGGACTAAAACATCTTCCAACTCCTGGACAGTCTGTGGTGCAGCGTGGCATTAGTGGATGGAGCATGACATAATGTCCCAGATGTGCTCAATTGGATTCAGGTCTGGGGAATGGGTGGGCCAGGCCATAGCATCAATGCCTTCATCTTGCAGGAACTGCTGACACACTCCAGCCACTGAGGTCTAGCATTGTCTTGCATTAGGAGGAACCCAGGGCCAATAGCACCAGCAAATGGTCTCACAAGGGGTCTGAGGATCTCATCTCGGTACTTAATGGCAGCCAGGCTACCTCTGGTGAGCACATGGAGGGCTGTGGGGCCCCCTAAAGAAATGCCACCCCACACCATTACTGACCCACTGCCAAACAGGTCATGCTGGAGGATGTTGCAGCCAGAAGAGCATTCTTCATGGCGTCTCCAGACACTGTCACATCTGTCACATGTGCTCAGTGTGAACCTGCTTTCATTTGTGAAGAGCACAGGGTGCCAGTGGTGAATTTGCCAATCTTGGTGTTCTCTGGTAAATGCCAAACATCCTGCACAGTATTGGGCTGTAAGCACAACTCCACCTGTGGACGTTGGGCCCTCATACCACCCTCAGGGAGTCTGTTTCTGACTATTTGAGCATCCACATGCACATTTGTGGCCCACTGCAGGTCATTTTGCAGGACTCTGGCAGTGCTCCTCCTGTTCCTCCTTGCACAAAGGTGAAGGTAGCGGTCCTGATGCTGGGTTGTTGCCCTCCTATGGCCTCCTCCACATCCCCTGATGTACTGGCCTGTCTCCTGGTACCACCTCCATGCTCTGGACACTACGCTGACAGACACAGCAAACCTTCCTGCCACAGCTCGCATTGCTGTGCCACCCTGGAAGAGCTTCACTACCTGAGCCACTTGTGTGGGGTTTAGACTCTGTCTCATGCTACCACTAGAGTGAAAGCACCGCCAGCATTCAGAAGTGACCAAACCATCAGCCAGAAAGCATAGGAACTGAGAAGTGGTCTGTGGTCACCACCTGCAGAACCACTCCTTTATTGGGGATGTCTTGCTAATTGTCTATGCTTTCCACCTGTTGTCTATTCCATTGTTGAAATTGATTGTCAATCAGTGCTTTTACCTGAGTGGACAGTTTGATTTCACAGAAGTGTGATTGACTTGGAGTTACATTATGTTGTTTAAGTGTTCCCTTTATTTTTTGAGCAGTGTATGTAGAATGTCTTCCTGGGGGCAAAATGTGGCATGCTCCCTGTGTCCATTTTTTCTAAAGCATCTTTGGTGTATCTGACCATTTGTTACGCC
This sequence comes from Laticauda colubrina, assembly GCA_015471245.1. Classification (NCBI taxonomy): domain Eukaryota; kingdom Metazoa; phylum Chordata; class Lepidosauria; order Squamata; family Elapidae; genus Laticauda; species Laticauda colubrina. Next base: position 1,324,431 of record BLBF01000049.1, on the reverse strand, counting down.
TTCCCATTTGCCGCTGGACGAACGGGCGCTGTCAATGCGTGTCGTATGCCCCACTTGGCGAGAAATTGTTCAAATGCCAATGCCGTGAATTGTGGCCCATTGTCAGATACTATCAAGTCAGGTAGGCCATGGGTGGCAAAAAGTCTGTTTAGTTGCTTTATAACCGCTTCCGTCGTGGTGGATTGCATTAGGCTTACCTCCAGCCAGTTGGAGTAAGTGTCCATTGCGATTAAAAAGGTGTGCCCTTTTGTGGGTCCCGCAAAGTCGATGTGGACCCTTGACCATGCCCCCCTGGGTGTTTCCCACTCGAGGGTTGGCGCTGCAGGAGGGTTTGGTCTGGATCTTTGACATTTGTCACATGTTGCCACCCAGGATTCGATGGTTTTGTCTATCCCTGGCCACCACACGTAGCTTGTAGCTAGGGATTTCATCTTTACAATGCCCGGGTGTCCTTCGTGCAACATGTGCAATATTCTTGTTTGTGAGGTGTCTGGAACCACTACTCTGTCGCCCCATAGTATACATCCCTTTTGGGAGAATAGTTCAGTCTGCCAGTTCCAGAACGGTTTAAACTGGTCACTGCTCTCTGTTTCCAGCCACCCTTTTTCCATCCAGCTCAAAACCCATGCCAGTTTGCTGTCTTTGGTTGTCTCTCTTAGCAATGTCTGATGCAGTTGTTGGGAGTTTGGGCAATGTCTCTATTTGTAGAGTGGATGTGGTGGGTGTGGGGTCGTTCTCTGGATCTGGCAAGGGTCAATGGCTTAATGCATCGGCGTGCAAGATGCTTTTCCCGGGGCAATGTATTAGCTCGTAGTTGTAGGCGGCAAGGAACTCAGACCACCTTGTCATCTGGGATGGCAGGATGTTGGGGGTGGAATTGTTCCCTGCCAGGATCCCCAGGAGTGGTTTATGATCGGTGATGAGGATGAAGTCCCTACCGAACAAGTATTCGTGAAACCGCTTCATGCCAGTAACCGCTGCTAGTGCCTCCTTGTCAAGCTGGCTATAATTTCTTTCTGCCTTTGATAGTGTCTTAGAGAAGTATGCAATCGGCACTTCTCTCCTGTCTGGCAGAGTATGGCTCAGTATAGCTCTGATGCCAAATGACGAGGCGTTGCGGGTCACCATTAGTGGTAGGGTTCCACTGTACTAGGTGAGGACTGATTCTGATGTGAGGAGATCTTTTATCTTCTGGAAGGTGGCCTCTTCCCACTTGCCCCAGGACCAGGTGGACGTCTTGTCGAATAACCTATGCAGAGGTTCCGCTGTCATTGCTTTTTGTGGCAAAAAGACATTGTAGAAATTGATTAGTCCCAGAAAGGCTTGTAATTCTGCCTTATTTTGAGGTCTTGGGGCTTCCTTTATTGCTTTAATCTTTTTTTGGGTGGGGTGGATTCCATCTTTATCCATTAAATATCCCAGGAACTCAACTTTTTCAGTGCATAGCTGGCATTTTTCTTTTTTAACTTTTAATCCTGTGTTTTTAAATTTCTGCAGGACTTCCCTGAGTCGGCTTCCCAATTGTCTTTTGTCCTTGGCTGCTACCAAGACATCATCAAAATATGGCACGACTCTTTAATGCCTTGCAGTAACCGTTCCATTAAGCTCTGGTGCCACACTGACTCCGAATTGGAGTCTTTAACACCGGAAGGCCCCCCTGTGGGTCACGATGTTTTGCGCTTCCGTAGTCTCAGCGTCGACTGGCAGCTGTTGGTATGCCTGCGCCAGGTCGAGCTTTGTGAAGACTTTTCCTCCCCCGAGTGAGCGTATGAGGTGCTGTACCACCGGAACTGGGTATGCACTCTGTTGCAGTGCATTATTAAGGATTACTTTATAGTCCCCACAAATTCTTACGGCCCATCTTGTTTTATTGGGGTGACTATTGGGGTCTCCCGGCATGCATGATCTATTGGTTCCAGGACCCCTTGTGCAATGAGCTTATCTAGTTGCTCATCTATTTTTTGCTTGAGCATGAAACGAACTCTTCTTGGTTTAAGACTGATTCGGGCAATATTGGGGTTCACATTAAATGATATTGGGGATCCCCGGTACTTGCCTAATTGTCCATCGAAAACTTCTTGGAATTCCTTCATAAGCTCCTCCTCCCAGTCTGTTTCCTCGACGTGGTTGATGCCTGTTGTTAAGGTAATTCCCCGTTAGGAGAATGAGCGCATACAGGGAGATGTATCGAGAGTAGCGTTGGAATAATACACACTCAGTACACAGATACACTGTACAGTTAATGTAGGTTTTTACTTCCAGAAAGGTTTAAGCAAAGTTCAAAATAGGCAATCCAAAAGTCATTCACAGGTTAATCAGTCAGTTTTTCAATCAAGGGATATTCCAGTAACAAAATCCAGTGTCAAAAACAGTTAAGTATCAGACTTACATTAAATCCAGTAATATCAGTCAATTAGGAAAAATGGAGCAACAGCAATACTTTCCAACAGAAGGAAATAAAGATACACTCTCTTCTCTTTTGAGACTCAGACTAAAAAAACCCAGGTTTCTGGCTCCATCTTATGGCTGTCTGAGAAACCAAACCCAATTGCATGCTTTTGCATTCCCTGAAAGAGACAGTATTAAAATGTTTATCCTGGTTTATATATTTCTAACCCAAATACCTGTTAGGAGACTCATATTCCTAACATTCTCCCCTTTTGGGTAAGATAATATATACAACCTTACATTCTAAGTCCATAATCTTCACAGCATGCCTTATGCTTTATAGAGCCTTGGGCCTTTGTAAAATGATCTGCTATATTGTTTTCTGACATACAGTATTCTAGCTAAATCATCTTACTTTGCACATATTGTCTCACATTTAAATATCTTAAATCTGTGTGTTTCCTTCTTGTTTTAATAGCAATATTTGAAGCCATCTGTACTGCTGATTGGTTATCTTCATAAACAACAATAGGATCTGTTACATTAATTCCCATATCTATTAATAATTGCTTATACAACACTAAATCTGTACTTAGTAAAGACAAACATGAGAATTTAGCCTCCATTGTTGACAAACTTAGATCTTTCTGTCTAATAGATCTCCATCCAATCAATGCTTTCCACAATAATACAGCAGTACCTAAAATAGATTTTTGTGTATGTATGTCTGCAGCAAAACTTGCATCAGCAAATGCAGTCAAATTCAGTTCATCTTTTGGCTCCAAATACAATGCATAATGCATTGTCTGTTTCAGATACCTGAAGGCCCTGTCACACTGGCCGACGGATGCAAAACGTTTGTAAAAAGGACACAGCGGACGAGAAAAATGTTCCATCCGTTGTTATCCGCTCTCAAAAGGGGAAAAATTTGCATAACCAGAGCGGACAACATGGAAAGGAACGGACGGGGGGAGGACGCAGGGCAGATGGAAAGTGGATGCTCCATGGAAGCCTAGTGGATGGAAGCAGATGGGAGCAGATGGCATATCTGCAAGGCTTCCGGGGGAGCACAGCAAAGCGGACGCAGAACGGAAAGAGTGGATGCAGAGCGGATGCAGAGCAGATGAAGCGGATGCATAGCGGAAGCCTAGCGGATGAAGCGGATGCAGAGCAGAAGCCTAGAGGATGCCTAGCGGATGCCTAGCGTTCAATGCGCATGCGGGGAGCATGCATTGCATCAGCCCCGTGGATATAAAGGGAAGCAGCTCCCAAGCAGGTCAACATTCAGAGGAAAGACCTGCTTCCAGACACATCGACTGCCTGCCAGCCTGCCTGCCAGCATGCCTGCCTGCCTGCCAGCCTGCCTGCCTGCCTGCCAGCCTTGCTGCCTGCCAGCCTGCCTGCCTGCCTACCTGCAAGCCTGCCTGCCAGCCTGCCTGCCTGCCTGCCTGCCAGCCTTGCTGCCTGCCTGACTGCCAGCCTGCCTGTCTGCTTGCCTGCAAGCCTGCCTGCCTGCCCGCCTGCCTGCCTGCCAGCAACCCCACAACCATGGGGAAGAAGAGAAAGCCTCAGCCATCTGCTGCCAGCCCTGGCAAGAGGGACAGGGCCACCCTCCCAGCCCCTGGCCCTCACTCTGCTTCTGCTGGGGCTTCTGCAGCACGGGCTCGCTCTTCTGGGGCTGGGGCTTTTGCTGCTTCTGCTTCTGGAGGAGCTGATGATGATGCTTCTAGCGGTGGTGCTTCTGCTGGTGCTTACTCTGCTGATGCTGCTTCTGGCGGTGGTGCTTCTGCTGGTGCTTACTCTGTTGAAGCTGCTTCTGGTGCTGGTGCTTCTGCTGGTGCTTACTCTGCTGAAGCTGCTCCTCATCCTACTGATCCTGCTGGTGCTCCTGGTCCTGCTGGTGCTCCTGGTCCTGCTGGTACTCCTGGTCCTGCTGGTGCTCCTGGTCCTGCTCATGCTCCTGGTGCTGCTGGTGCTGCTGGTGCTTACTCTGCTGCTGCTGATCCTGGTCCTGCTGATCCTGCTGGTGCTGCTGGAACTGCTGGTGCTTACTCTGCTGCTGCTGTTCCTGGTCCTGCTGGTGCTGCTGGTGCTGCTGGTGCTGCTGGTGGTGGTGGTGTGGAGGAGCAGCCCCTACAACCTGGAAGCCCCTCTGATGAGGGCCCATGTGGTCCTGCCAAAGGGAGGAAAAGGCAGATTTGAGAACGGGAGAGGAGGCAATACAACATCGAGGAGGAACATGAGGATGAGGGGCTGGAGTGGCTGAGAGAGAATGAGTATCTATGGCGGAAGGGACACAGGCTCTATAGGGACACCAAAAGGGAGCAGGCTGCTTGGAGAGAGAAGGCGGAGAGCCTGGGCTACACTTCAGAGGTGCTCCTCAGATGGTGGAAGCACATGCACACCTGGTACAGGAAGCTGCACCTCAAGAAATCGGTCCAGGCCACGGTCAAGCTGACGGACAGAGAGACCTACGTCATGGCCAAGTGCAGCTTCCTGGAGGGTGAGATCCGCCACCGAGGAGCAGCCCCTCTCACAACCCTCTCTCTCAGGCAGCCTGCTGAGAGCCAGTCCTCTTCTGGCAGAGAGTTAGCTCCTGTCTCCAGGCAGGTGTCTGTGGAGCGTGCCACAACGGAGACCCCCCCGACAGCTGTTCTAACCATGGTGGAGCACGTGGAGGACCCCCTGGCACAGTGGGAGAAAGGAGATGGCACTTCCACCACAGTCCAATCTGCATCCCCCCCAGTTCTACCTCCACAGAAAGGTAGAGAGCCAGACAGGAGGGGCAGACCCACACTGTCCTGCTGAAGATAAGAGACACCATCAGGAGCAGCATAGATATCCTCTCTCAGCTGGTACACACCGACTCCTCATCCTCCAACCGCAAGCCTTTCCTCACCTATGTCAACCAGACCCTCACGGACATGGCGGAACCCCAGTACCAGGTGGTGAAGGACAGGATCACCGATCTGCTTCACAACCCTCCAGATCCAGATGAACCTGCTCCCACCCAGTCCAGGCCTGCTCCTCCACCCCAGGTGATGTCCCTCCCATTCCAAGGCTTTCCACAGGCCCTCACCTACCAGGGTTACGGCTACCAGGAGGTCCAGCAGCACAGGCAGCAGCCCTTCCCAGTCCAGGCACAGGTTCATCGGACGACATCGTTGCCACCGGTTCTACTGATGCCACCAATGCCACCCACGCCACTGATGCCACCGACGCCACTGATGCCACCCACGCCACCGATGCCACCCATGCCAGTCCTCATCCAGCTGCAGACCAGATAGCCCCGCTACACTGCTCCTTCCTCCACCCCACAGCCAAGCCCGGCCTCAGTACATCTGTCCTCGGTACTGGGGCTGAAACCCCATGGCATGGAAGAAGGAGCTCTCAACATCACAGGACTGAGCCAGCTGTCTGACAGCTTCCTCAACACACCATCCCCTGTTGTCCTCTCGAGGCCAGGCACCCCAGTGGTGCTTCAGACCAGCACTCCAGCAGCAGCCACCTCCACAGCACATGGACCCTTCACCCCTGAGACTGGGCACACCTCTGAGTGACAGAGAAGAGTACCAGAGACTGGGTGGCTACCTGTAGACTTTATTTGGACACTTGACTTGGGTCATTTTTCTTTTACAGCTTGTTATTAATAAAGATTATCTTTGCTTCACACACTTGCTTCATTTATTTTTGTAAATAAAATCTTGGTGGAAAATTTTAGAAATGGTTTAAGCCTTTGCATGCTTGTGGGATAGGTAAGGATAGCAGTGGGATGGGCAGGGATACCTTTGGAATGGGTAATAGCTGTGGGATGGGCAGGAATACCTTTGGGATGGGTAATAGCTGTGGGATGGGCAGGGATACCTTTGGGATGGGTTAAGATAGC
>BLBF01000049.1:1294863-1318147 GCA_015471245.1 Laticauda colubrina | reverse complement strand
ATAGCTGTGGGATGGGCAGGGATACCTTTGGGATGGGTTAAGATAGCTGTGGGATGGGCAGGGATACCTTTGGGATGGGTTAAGATAGCTGTGGGATGGGCAGGGATACCTTTGGTATGGGTTAAGATAGCTGTGGGATTGATAAACCTCCAGTGCAAGCATAGTGGGACTGTATGGTCCACCCTCCCAGCTGCCACACATATGGCCCTTTATTATCAATAACAATGTAAGCATTGATCCAAACATTTGAACATAAACAGAACTCTTTATTAAATGCCTTGTTCATTGTAGAACCACCCAACATACATGGCCCAATCTCATCAGTGTGATGAGACAGGCTGAAGGAAGCATCCATTAATCATCTATCATCCTGTATTGCCACTGCTTGCCACTCCACTGCTCCAGCTGGGGAGTTGCACTAGTGTCTCAGGAGGTTGTGCTGCTTCTTCCCTTCACGTGAGGCTCTGTTGAGGCCTTGCACATCCTCAGTGTCTATCAGGTTTTGCCCTTGCCTCCATTCCCCAGGCTCCATGTCCCCATTGACTTGTTGGAGGTCCACGAGCCTGTTCTGCAAGACTGGATAGCGGGTGCGCATGAGATTGTGCAGGATGCAGCAAGCTCCCATGATCCTCCTCACGGTCTCTGGGCGATGCTGCATGGTGGTGAGAAGTACCTGGAACCTGTTTGCCAGAATACCAAAGGCGTTCTCCACCACCCGCCTTGCCCTGGACAGCCTGTAGTTGAAGATCCTCTCTTCATGGGTGAGGCATCTGGAAGTGTAGGGCTTCATGAGTTAGGTTCTGAGGGAGAAGGCATCATCCCCCACGATGAAGTAGGGCACATCTTGCGGGTCGTTGGGCAGGGGGTCTGGATCTGGGAAGCCCATGATGAGGTTGTGTTCCAGCCCCTCCTTGAGATGACTGGCGTTGTATACCTGGGCATCTGAAGATGAGCCATTGCCTGAAGCATCGATGTACATGAACTTGTAGTCAGCATCGACCATGGCGAAGAGGACGATGCTGAAGGAGCCCTTGTAGTTGAAATAACTGGACCCAGTTTGGCTGGTGTTTTGCAGGCCACGTGCTTGCCATCTATGGCTCCAACGGTGTGTGGGAAGTTCCACCTCTGATACCACTGCTCTGCAACTTTCTTCCATCCTTCTTCAGTGGAGGGGCACTGGAGGAGCTCCTCCAGGTATTCTTCGATGATGGCCTGCACCACTTCTCTGACCACAGTGCTGATGGTGTTGTGTAGCACCCTCCAGCCGTACTGCATGCTCCTGTAGGTGGTACCTGAGGCCAGGTGGTGCAGAGTGAGTGCCACCTTGAGCCCAGAGTCCAGGCTGGGCCAGAAGTTGGTGCTCTGCTTGGTCAACCTGGGTGTCAGCTGCTCCACAATTTCATCAAACATGGCTGGAGGCATCCGCATGAAGTTCTGGAATGCACGAGGGTCTTCGTTCCTCAGCTCCACCATCAGCTTGTTGTACAGTCCATACTCGGCTCTTCTCGCAATCCATCTTCGGACCCAGACACTTCTTGGCCGCCTCTTTTTCTTCGTGTAGAACAGTTGAAAGAGCCTGTAGATGGCTTCGCACTGTTGCAGAACGATGGTGGCTACCAAAAGGAGTGTGTGATGATCCATGGTGGAGATTACTGGATGCTGTGGAAGAGCAAGAAGCAGATGAAGGCTGCAGAGGTCTGCACAGCAGGGCTGCTGGTCTGAAAGTGAGATCCAGGTGAGTTTCTCCCCCTTTTTATAGGCAATATAGGTTTTCCCCCATGTGTCCTTTTGCATCCTCTAGACATCCTTAATATCCAAGATAGGTCCCCTCTGTGAACGTTTTTTCCATTTTAAATGCTTTCTTTGCGAGGTGCATCCGCTTTCATCCTTTCTCTGTCCGTGCTACAAATGCTGCGCATCCGTTCCGCATCCATTCCGCTTCCTCCCTGTGTCCGCTTTCTGCTGGAGCAGATTTGAGTTGCACAGATGCGCAGTGGATGCCTAGCGGATGTAGCGGATGTGTAACGGATGCCAACAGATGCAGAACGGATGTTCCCCGTATGCGTTGCGGATGCAGAACGGACGCGTTGGATTCATTTTTCGCTCAGAAAGTTTTGAGCAGCTCAGAACCTTTTGAGCGGATGGAACCTCAGTCGACGGATGCTGGACGGATACAGAGGAAGAAAAATGGATGCAGTGAGTACAGAACGGAAGCATCGCGTTAACCAACGGATGGCAAGTGTTTTTGTCCATTTTACATCCTCTTTCCATCCGTTGGTGCAGTGTGACATGGGTTTTAACACACGTTTAGCAGCTTTCCAGTGCCTTTCAGTTGGCTCAATGTTAAATCTCGCTAACTGATTAACACAGTATTCAATATCTGGCCTTGACCAATTACTGAGATAAGATAAACTACCAATCAAGGACTGATAAATGTTCTTATCAAAAACAGGACTTTGAACATCACTATGGCTAAACTCCTGGCTCATTGGTGTTTTAGCCAGCTTACAAAGTTCCATTTTATAACTTTTTAGTAATTGGTTAATTTTATCTGCCTGTGAGATCTTGTATCCTCCCCTAGTTTTATCTATCTTTAAAACAAGATAATGTTTGCTTTCTCCTAACTGTTTTATCTTAAATTTCTGTTCCAATAGTGAAATTATCTCAGTAGCTTCTTGTTCAGTTTTGGTGATTAATGCTATGTCATCAGTAAATAATAACAATAATGAAATTACACCATTATTTTTTCTTTTAAACAAACATGAATCAGCCATGCCAGCTACAAAGCCTATTTTAGTTTAATTCTTTAACTATACATTGGTTCCACTCATATCCTGGTTGCTTTAAACCATAAAGACTCTTTTTCAATTTCCAGCAATCATTATCAGTATTATCATTTTTGAGACGTAAAGGTTTCTTTAAATATATAGTGTGTTGCAATGGTGCATACAGATATGCTGTCTCTACATCCAAATGATTTACAATATATTTCTCATTAGCTGCCCACACTAATGCTGCCCTTAATGTAGTAGCCTTCAGATTAGGTGCAAACAACTCATCATAGTCATTTGCTGTCTGATTAAACCCTTGTGCTACTAACCTGGCTTTATGGGTAACAGTCCCATCTACACCTGTCTTCAGTTTATATATCCATTTACATCCTATGGCATGTTTACCTGGTGGTAATTTAACATTTTTGTATACATCCAGTTTTTTTAATGATTCCAGTTCCTTATCCATTGCTTTCTGCCAAGCAGCCTGATCCTTAGCAGGATACAGTTTTAATTCATTATAATTACTTGGAACTGTATTCACTTGGCATACAACACTAGCCTGATATCTATCAGGTGGTTGTGTTACTCGGGTTGAACGTCTTGGTAATATAGGGCTTACTGGTGGACTTTCCTGAGCCATCTGCTCCTGTTCTTCTAGTTCTTCCTGTGCTTGTTCTTCTACTTCCTCCTGTTCTTCCTCTTTAATGGCTATTTGGGGTGTACTGATTTTATCTTCAGAGACTATTTGGGTATCAATAATAATATCATTGTTGGATTCCTGTTCCAGTTTATCCCACCCAACATGCTCAAGAAATTTTGCACTAGCACTACAATAAACATGAGCTGTGCCTTGATCCTAGAATCAAAATGATCTGTGGTTGGCCTCATAACCCACAAAAAATAACTTCTTAGCTCTATGTTGCCCTTTCAGTCTTACTTGTGAGGGAATATGCACCCATGCTGGAGCTCCAAATGTCTGTAAATAAGTTAAACTTGGTTTTCTGCCATGCCAACGAGTGAATGGAAATTCTCCAGTTGTTGTATTTACTACATTATTTAAAACATGGTTACTACACATTATGGCCTCATCCCACAGTGTTTCAGGTAAACCTGAATCAGATAACATAGTGCGAGCCATGGCTTGTAATGTTTTCCCTCTTTGTTCTATAAATGAGTTAAGTTGTGGTCTGTAAGGTGCAGAACGTTTATGCTCAACACCAGCCAATTTCAGCATATTTTGGAATCTTTTGTTAACAAATTCAGTCCCATTATCAGTTACTAAAGTAATCACTTTACTTTTCAGTTTTCTCTCAGCAATTAAAGAAATGTTGGAATATTTCGTTTTTGTTTTTCATAAGATAGCAGAAACCATATCGTGAGTAATGGTCCATAATATTCAAAATATAACAGGCACCTCCCAAACTGGGTTTCTTAGGACCAATTATGTCAGCAAACACAACCTCTAAAGGTTCTTTGGTCTTAAACCCATTAAGTCTGTTTGCAGGAGTAACCTTACTTTTATCTTGGCTACAGGCGTTACAGTTTAAATACTTGCTACAGGATTTCAATTTTACTCCCTCTGACAATTCAACAGTTTGCTTGAGCATTTTGAAATTAATATGCCCTAGACGTCTATGTAGTAAATGTATACATTCATCATGTAGCTTAACATTTTTATAAACTGAGTTAGCCATCTTCAACTGATCATTTAAATCATTTTTTAAAACAGCAGTAACCCTTTTACCCTCTTTCTCTATTATACAGTTATCTCCCCTAAAGGTTACTACATAAACAAGATTAACTAAAGCCCTTACTGATAACAAATTAAATTTCAGTTTAGGTACATATAACATGGTTAAATGTTCGTTTATACAAGAACAATATGCAGTACCTTCCCCTGATGCTTTCATCTTCCATCCATTTGCCAATGAAACATGTTGTTTACTCGTGGACATCTTTACAAACCTTTTTCTATCTTTAGTAATGCATTGTGATGCTCCACCTTCAACAACCCACAAATTATTGTTTCCAGTTGAATTGCTAGACATAGCTAAACTAACATTCTTTTTAGCCTTCTGGTGTTTGCCAGTATTCTGTTGTTTTCCCTTTTTACAGAATTTAGCTATATGTCCCCTAGCTCCACAAGAAAAACATTTCCGAACAGTATAGGCAGTTGAAGACAAATCCTCTTCTTGTGGTTGTTCCTCCCTCAGCTGGTCCCTATCAAGTTGTCTTCTTGCTTCTTCTAGCAATCTTCCAGTTATGTCAGTTAATGTCAGTTTATCTCTGGGCAGTACTTCCAGTGAGGATACATAGTCATCATAACTTTCATCCAATGAGGAAAGAATGATGTAAACTTGATGCAGCTCTGAAAATATTAGTTCTTTTTCATGTAGCTCTTGAAAAGTTCTTCTCATGAAGTTTAAATGAGCTAGCATATCTCCACTTTTCAGAAGACGTGCTCTAAACAGTTTACGTGTAAGATGTATCACACTGTCATGAACATAAATCCTCTTCAAATTCTGCCAACACTTTGCAGCAGACTCTTCTCCATGAATATGGACTAGCTGCTGGTCACTCAGTGTTAGTCTAATTATACAAAGAGCTCGTTCATTGTTCTGTTTAAAGTCAGCAATATTCTTGGCATCATCCTCATTTTCTGGATCCCAAGCATTTACATCTGGTGGATTTTGAACTATTTTCCATAAACCTTTGCATAGGAGTAGACTGCACTTCATAGACCAGGAAACATAGTTTGTCCCATCCAACTGGGTTATCAGTGATAGACATGTTGAAGTGACTTGTGCCATCTTTACCAGGATAGTAAACCACAATTAAACAGTAAACAGCTGTCTGTATATAGTACTGTGCATTCATACTAACTCTCTGTTATCTGAGCCTGGTATGACTTGGGCCCATAACCAGTGTTGAGGTAATTCCCCGTTAGGAGAATGAGCGCATACAGGGAGACATATAGAGAGTAGCATTGGAATAATACACACTCAGTACACAGATACACTGTACAGTTAATGTAGGTTTTTACTTCCAGAAAGGTTTAAGCAAAGTTCAAAATAGGCAGTCCAAAAGTGTCCAATTCCTATCACGGGAATTCTGTTCCCTTGGTAGTCCTTAATGGTTAGTTTCTGGTTCTCTAGCTCTTGTTTTTGTAAGCTGGGCACTAACCTCTTAATTGTGTCCCAGGGTACCATGGATAGGTAGGATCCGGAATCCACTTCCATTCTGCATGGCCTGCCTTCGATGCTGACCTGTACGTGCACTTTTCTTGCGTTGGAGTTGTCTTAGTGGCTGATGGTGACCGGTTGGTGGGTTTCTTCACGTCGTTGGGTTTCACTGAGCCACTTGGTTCAATTCTCGTGGCTCCATCGATTCTCTGAAAATTAGTCTCAGTTCCTGGGGGGGTGTTGTCACGCCTTGGGCTGTAGTTTCATTTGTTTCTACAGACCTTAGCGATATGCCCCCATTTCTCACAGTACCAGCAAATGGCATCTAAGAACCGGCACTCTGAACGGGGGTGGTCGCCACCGCATCCAGCGCACTGGAAACCTGACTTACGATCTCTCCGCCGATCTTGCTCTGCCTGCAATCTGTGGATCTCCTCCTCCTCGTCTTCGGTATTGGGTGAGAGTTCAACATCCTCGTGGTGTGCTGTTGTGACTTTGTGATCAGCCTCAGTTCTTTTCTCAGGAGATACGTTGGTCTCTGACATTGTTGACCGGTCCTTGTGTTCATTTGCCACATCTTGGCCGCTGATTTCTTCATAGCCTCAGCTGCAGTGGCTTCAGCAATGGCTTTGGTAACCGTAATGTCCGCCTGAGCCATTAGTCTGCTCTGGAGTACAGGGTCTCTGAGACCGAGGACCACGCGGTCTCTCAGAGCCTCGTCCATGTTTGAGAAACTGAACATACCTCCAATGTTCCTTAGTGCTGCCATGAAATCCCCGATGCTCTCTCTGTCCTTCTGATCCCAATGGTAGAATTCATGTCTCCGGATCAGATTTGGAACGGCCGGGGCATAGTGGTTTCTAAATAGCCGATCTAGGTCTGGCCAAGCCATCTCATTCACGTCTTGGCCAATGGTTTGGCCAATGGCTTGGCCAATGGTTTGGCCATTTTGAATATGGCTGGCGCGCAGTGGGTCAGGAACACAGTTCTCTTCCGGTGGTCGTTTGCATCTTTCAAGTTGTTGCTCTCGAGGAACATGAAGAATCGATCGATGTATGATTCCCAGTCCTCGGTTGCCTAGTCAAATAGTGCGGGTGGCGAATTGCTGCCGGCCATCTTGTCGGTTGTTCAGCTCGGTTGCAATGTGCCCGACTGGTCTCTTTGTCTCAGCAGCCCATCCTCGTCGCCAGTGTAGAAGCACGGGAAAAAGGAGACTCAAGACTTCAGTTCTTTATTAAAATGTATAAATCTGTGCTGGACCTGCGAGCCACGGCAGCTCTTCTTATGGAGCTTGCTGGCGGCTCTTACCCAATGACAGCCCTCTGAATCTCCCATGATTGGCTCGGCCAATCATGGCAGATTCTTTACTGACCAATCACCATCGTTCTTCTGTCCAATCACAGTGCAGTCCGTCTTAACCAATCAGGTGAGAGTATTACAAAATGTTAATATGGAACAGGGACAGGGCCAGTCCGAGGTGGTATTTGTCCCCAAATCGAGTGATCATATAAACATATCTATTCATATTACTAATCAATTATCAGTATACTACAGTAGTATCTCTGACTTTCTTTTGGCAATTATTTCCTTGGACACTAATTCAGGCCTTTCTATCATCCCCACCCCCATAACTCAAATTCTACAATAATCAGAGTAATGGGTATAGGCTATTGCTTTGTGCCTATGTTTCTATATAGGACCATGGAAAATTTCTGACGAGGAAAGTCTTACACTTCTGTTTTGCAGACGCAAAGCAGCAACTTCATACTGCAACTTAAAAAAACCATTTAAAAAGGAAAGGGGAAAGTAAAAGATAAATAAGAATTTTCAGGACTGTAGGAAAGGAGTGGGAAAGGAAGGGCTGCCTGGAGAAATGGCAAGGGTACCTTTGGGAGATGTAAAGGCCCTGTCACACTGCCAACGGATGCAAAACGTTTGTAAAAAGGACACAGCGGACGAGAAAAATGTTCCATCCGTTGTTATCCGCTCTCAAAAGTGCCACGAATTTGCAGAACCAGAGTGGATAACACGGAAAGGAATGGATGGGGGGAGGACGCAGGGCAGATGGAAAGCGGATGCGGAACGGAAGCCTAGCGGATGGAAGCGGATGAGAGCAGATGGCACATCCGCAGGGCTTCCGGGGGGCCTCAGCAAAGGGGACGCGGAACGGATACAGTGGATGCACAGCGGATGAAGCGAATGCACAGCGGAAGCCTAACGGATGCCTAGTGTTAATTGCGCATGCAGGGAGGATGCATTGCGTAAGCCCCGTGGATATAAGGGAAGCAGCTCGGAAGCAGGTCACCATTCAGAGGAAAGACCTGCTGCCGGACGAATTGACAGCCTTGCCTGCCCTGCCTGTATGCCTGCCTGCAAGCCTTGCTGCCAGCCTTGCTGCCAGGCTTGCTGCCAGCCTCCCTGCCAGCCTTGCTGTCTGCCTGCCTGCCAGCCTTGCTGCCAGCCAGTCTGCCTGCCAGCCTTGGTGCCTGCCTTCCTGGAAGCCTTGGTTCATGCCTTCCTGCCAGCCTTGGTGCCAGCCTTCCTGCCAGCCTTGGTGCCAGCCTTCCTGCCAGCCTGCCTGCCTGCCTGCCAGCCTTCCTGCCAGCCTTGGTTCCTGCCAGCCTCCCTGCCAGCCAGCAACCCCACAACCATGGGGAAGAACAGCAAGCCTCAGCCATCTGCTGCCAGCCCTGGCAAGAGGGACAGGGCCACCATCCCATCCCCTGGCCCTTACTCTGGTTCTGCTGGGGCTTCTGTAGCACGGGCTCGCTCTTCTGGGGCTGGAGCTTCTGCTGCTTCTGCTTCTGGAGGAGCTGATGACAAGCACTCCAGCACCAGCCACCTCCACAGCACCTGGACCCTTCACCCCTGAGACTGAATGACCAAGAGGAGTGCCAGAGACTCATTTTTGTTTTATAGCTTGTTGTTAATAAAGTCTCTCTTTGATTCACACACTTGCTTCATTTCTTTTTTTTAATAATGTCTTGGTGGAAACTTTTAGAAATGGTTTAAGCCTTTGCATGCTTGAGGGATGGGTTAAGATAGCAGTGGGATGGGCAGGGATACCTGTGGGAAGTGTAATAACTGTGGGATGGGTAAGGATAGCAGTGGAATGGGCAGGGATACCTTTGGGATGGGTTAAGATAGCTGTGGGATAGATAAACCTCCAGTGCAAGCATAGTGGGACTGTATGGTCCACCCTCCCAGGTGCCACACCTATGGCCCTTTATTATCAAGAATAATGTAATCATTCATCCACACATGTCAACATAAACACAACTCTTTATTAAATGCCTTGTTCATTGTAGGCCCACCCAACATACATGGCCCAATCTCATCCGTGTGATGAGACAGGCTGAAGGAAGCATCCATTAGTCATCTATCATCCTGTCTTGCCACTCCACTGCTCCAGCTGGGGAGTTGCACCAGTGTCTCAGGAGGTTGCGCTGCTTCTTCCCTTCATGTGAGGCTCTGTTGGGGCCTTGAACATCCTCAGTGTCTATCAGGTTTTGCCCTTGCTTCCATTCCCTAGGCTCTATGTCCCCATTGCCTTGTTGGAGGTCCACAAGCCTATTCTGCAAGACTGGGTAGCGGGTGCACATGAGATTGTGCAGGATGCAGCAAGCTTCCACGATCCTCCTCATGGTCTCTGGGCTATGCTGCATTTTGGTGAGAAGTACCTGGAACCTATTGGCCAGGATGCCAAAGTCGTTCTCCACCACCCGTCTTGCCCTGAACAGCCTGTAGGTGAAGATCCTCTCTTCACAGGTGAGGTATTTGGAGGTGTAGGGCTTCATGAGGTAGGTTGTGAGGGAGAAGGCGTCATCCCCCATGATGAAGTAGGGCACATCTTGCTTGTCGTTGGGCAGCGGGTCTGGATCTGGGAAGTCCACGATGAGGTTGTGTTCCAGCCCCTCCTTGAGGTCACTGGCATTGTATACCTGGGCATCTGAAGATGTGCCGTTGCCTGAAGCATCGATGTACATGAACTTGTAGTCAGCATCGACCATGGCGAAGAGGATGATGCTGAAGAAGCCCTTTAGGTGTGATAAGTGGACCCCGACTTGCTTGCCATCGATGGCTCCAACGGTGTGTGGGAAGTTCCACCTCTGATACCACTGCTCTGCAACTTTCTTCCATCCTTCTTCGGTGGAGGGACACTCCTCCAGGTATTCTTCGATGATGGCCTGCACCACTTCTCTGACCACAATGTTTATGGTGTTGTGTGGCACCCTCCAGCCGTACTGCATACTCCTGTAGGTGGTCCCTGAGGCCAGGTGGCACAGAGTGAGTGCCACCTTGAGCCCAGGTTCCAGGCTGGGCCAGAAGTTGGTGTTTGCCTTGGTCAACCTGGGTGTCAGCCACTGCACAACTTCGTCAAACATGGCTGGAGGCATCCTCATGAAGTTCTGGAATGCACGAGTGTCTTCGTTCCTGAGCTCCACCATCAGCTTGTTGTACAGTCCATACTCTGCTCTTCTGGCGATCCATCTTCGGACTCAGATGCTTCTTGGCTGCCTCCTTTTCTTCCCATAGTAGAGTTCACAGAGCCTGTAGATGGCTTCGCAATGTTGCAGAAGGATGGTGGCTGCCAAAAGGACTGTGTTACGATCCACAGTGGACATGACTGGATGCTGTGGAAGAGCAAGAGTCAGATGAAGGCTGCAGAGGTCTGCAGCAGGGCTACTGGTCTGAAAGTGAGATCCAGATGTGTTGCTCCCCCTTTTTATAGGCAGTATAGGTGTTCCTTTGCATCCTCTAGGCATCCTCTAGATATCCTCTAGACATCCTTAATATCCGAGATAGGTCCTCTCTGAGAACGTTTTTTCCACTTTAAATGCTTTGTTTCCGTTCTGCTTCCACTAGGCATCCGTTCTGCATCTGTTCCGTGTCTGTTCCGCTTCCTCCCTGCGTCCGTTTACTGCTGGAGCGGATGGAGTTGCCCAGATGCACAGCGGATGCCTAGCGGATATAGCGGATGCGTAACGTCTGCAGAACGGATGCCTAGCGGATGCCTAGCGGATGCCTAGCGGATGCCTAGCGGATGCCTAGCGGATGCAGAACGGACGCATTGGATACATTTTCTGCTCAAAAGTTTTGAGTAGTTCAAAACTTTCTGAGCGGATGAAACGTCAATAGACGGATGCTGGACGGATAGAGAGGATGAAAAACGGAGGCAGTGAGTACAGAACGGATGCATCACATTAATCAACGGATAACAAGTGTTTTTCTCCATTTTACATCCTCTTTCCATCCGTTGGTGCAGTGTGACAGGGGCTTAAGAGTTTAATAGAACATAAGGTTCTAGCCATGAGGTCATTATGCTGACTTAACAAACCATTACTGGATCAACTACAAGATTATTAAGAGAAAGAAAAAAAATCAGCAACTGCCAAAAGAACAACCTGGTGCTCCAGAATAAAATGACTGGCTAGTGCAGCAGCTAAGACACCAGAGGGGAGATGATATGGATTTATTCTCCAGACCATCTAAGGGCAAGAGAAGAACCTATGGGTGGAAGATTAAGAAACAGCTCCAACTTAAAACAAGGAATGCCTTTTCTGATTATGAGTATTATTAATCAACAAAATAGTGTGCATTTTGAAGTTGTGAGCACTACTGCATCAAGTGTTCAAGAAAAGATTCGACTACCATTTGAAATTGCAGGAGACTTTCTCCATTGGTTGGACTTGAAGTTCTCCAAGATCCTTCCCAACTCTAAGATTAGATTATTCTCTTACTACACTTAGGAAGTGGTGAACATCTTGTACTGGCCATGGACCAAGCAGAAAGTGCAGCTCTAGGAAAAGAATATAAAAAGAATACATGAAAAATAATACTAAACCCCAGAAATATATTGCCCAAAAATATATATCAACTTTCCTGTGAAAGTTTTTTTTTTATATCCTTGGGAAAGAACATGGAATCTAAAAACTAACAAAATAAATATTATATGATTGGGAACTGAAAATTATGTGTTTGATTTTTTGTAATGCTGGAGTCTTTTATAAATTCTGCAGCTAGTGAAACTAGGATTGGATTATACTTTGTTGATGAAAGAAATGGTTTAGGGATTAATTATCTGTTAGTGGTGGCATATGGATCATCTTAGACCTATATCAAGTTTATCAGCCTACTAATGTGCAAGTAACCAACTATTTCATCTAGGATTTTTATAATGGTGTCTGGCATAATATGATATATTTAAGTCCAAAGGAACACATGTTTTGAGAACATAGCAGAGATATCTAAAATACATGCCAAAATTGTGTACACCATTAAAAAAAAAGGGGGGGGGTATATGTTCCTTCAACATATACTTGCTGATTGCCTGGACTAGCCCCTGCAATTTTCCTGGCAATATTTTTAGAAATGATTTCTTCTTGCCTTGATTAGATGATGAGATGAGATGAGATGAGATGAGATGAGATGAGATGAGATGAGATGAGATGAGATGAGATGAGATGAGATGAGATGAGATGAGATGAGATGAGATGACTCTAAGAATCTCATGGACAATCACTTAAGCATGAGCCAGCAGTGTGCTGCAACTGCCAAAGAAGCCAATGCAGTCCTAGGCTGCATTAAAAGAGGGATAATATCAAGGTCACATGAAGTGTTAGTATTGCTCTATACTGCTTTGGTGAGACATTTGGAATACTACATCCAATTCTGGTCACCACGATGGAAAAAAGAGGTTGAGGCTCTAGAAAGAGTGCAGAGAAGAGCAACAAAGATTGCTAGGAGGCTGGAGAATAAAACATATGATGAACAATTGCAGGAACTGTGTATGTCTACTGTAATGAAGAGAAGGGCTAGGGGTGATAGTATACAGTATATATAAACCCAGTATTTAAGGGCTGTCACAGAGAAGGGTGTGTGTATCAAACTATTCTCCAAAGCACCTGAAGGCAGGACAAGAAGCAATGGATAGAAACTAATCAAGCAGAGATCCAACCTAAAACTAAGGAGAAATTTCTTGACAGTGAGAACAATTAATCAATGAAACAGCTTGTCTCCAGAACTTGTGGGTGTCACATCACAGAAGGGTTTTAAGAAGAGGTGGGATAGCCATTTGTCTGGAATGGTGTAAGGTCTCCTGGTTGAACAAGGGTTGGAAGGTGATTTCCTACTCTATTATTCCATTAATTGGCTGAAAACCAGAGCGGGTTTGTGCTTAGTTGGGACTAAAATTTATGGTCTCTCAGTTTCTAGTCTAGTGCCTTTAACCACTACATCAAACAACCTTTCTAAATTAATTAATTGAATTGTATTTTGCCTCTCCACCAAAGATTCAGGGTGTCATACCTCATTTTCAAAAATATGTTTTTATTTTATTTTTAATATAAACAATCCATCTTCCATTAAGCAGTGTGTCCTCTGTCTACAAACATTTTGTGCAATAACAATGAGAGTTTACAGTCTTATTCATTACATTAGTGTTAACTCTCTACACTTAATACTGATATACATAATATATCTAATTATTATAACAATCCTCATCTTAACGTATTTAATTCTATTAACATATTTTCTATATTTCACTAATCTTATTTTGTTTCTAACATTCATATTTATGAATACCTCATTTCTCTGCCCTCATTTCTTTCTTGGTGTTCAACCAAGTTACAAGTATTTACTGACCTAAACTAATCAGTGGACTTCATGGCTGATTTTGAATGTGGGCTTCCATCATTTTAACCCAACACTACAGCCTACCAGTTCTCTTTCATGTCTCAATTTATTATTCATTATCTGAACAGATTTCACATATTTAATCAAAACCAAAATATGTAGACTGATGAAGGGTTCCACTAGAGTTCCTGTATCCCCCAAACAAAGCTCACAGCATTAAACCAAAAACTCATTAAAAATGAGAATGTAAAATCAAACATATGTGAAATATATGCTAAATATAGAAGAAAGTTTTTACTTCTCAGTTGCCCATAGGGAATATTGATAAAGCCCATGTCACACTGCACCAATGGATGCAGAGGATGTAAAATGTTAAAAAAAGCTTGCCATCCGTTGGAAAACGCTATGCATCCGTTGTGTACTAATTGCATACGTGTTTCATACGCTCTATCCTTTGAGCATCCGTCCACTGAGATTTCATCCTCTCAAGAAGTTTTGAGCTGCACAAAACTTTTTGAGCGGATGAACTTTCTGCTGTGTACGATGTAAATCCATGACATACGAGCAACAAACATTCTATGTCCATTTATAATCCGTTAAATGTCCGCTGTATCCTCTCTGCATCCTCTGGGCATCCCCTCAACTCACATCCGCTGCAGCTGAAAACAGAAAGAGGGAGGAAACAAAAGGTACATGGAATGTCTACGCAGCGTTAGTAGTGCGGAAATAGAAAGGAAGAGCAGTGAACATTTTGCAGCCTATAACATCTTATAGGCTTCCTATGAACATCCCTTTAACATCCCTGCTACATGCTACCCACGTCCGTTCGTTTCTTTTCTTTTCCATTCTGTTTATGCAAATTTTTGCCACTTTTTGGAGTGGATGACAATGGATGGAGCCACCCCCGAAAATTTGCTTGTCCACTGTGTCCTTTTTGCATACGTTTTGCATCCGTCGGCCAGTGTGACCTAGCCTTTAGCTCTACCACTTGGTGGCATTGCCTCGCCTGCTGTTCACAGAAAAACTGCAGCATACAGAGAAAGACTTCAATCATCATTATCTAGATAATTGTCTGTGGCCTACAACCAGCTCAGCAGAGACCAAAATCCAGGGAAAACTTCCTTAGATTGACCAAAGTGTTTGAAGAATTTGAAAGCAAGTGGAAAGCTACAAAGGACCAATACTGGATGGAACCAATGGAGAAGCTGGCACCTAGGTTTGATGAAAGCTAGGAAGTATGGAAATTGTTGAATAAACTGTGCATGAGTACAACAAGATCCAGAGACACTTTGAACAAATGAGGCTATCCACAGGGGTGGGTTTCTGGGGGTTCGCAGGGGTTCAGGAGATCCTCTAGCTAAGATTCTGCACAGTTCGGAGAACCCCTCAAATCCCACTCTTGGCTGGCCCTGCCCACCCATCTAGGAGTCGCCATGCAGCCATTTTGGATGCAGGTAAGTTTAGGGCACACACAGAAGCTTGGGAAGGGTGAAAAATGGACCTCCCGGAAGTTCAGGAAGGCCGAAAATGGGCCTGTTTCTGGCTTCCAGAGAGCCTCCAGAGCCCAGAGAGAACAAATCTCCCTCCCCCCGTGGTGGAGGAGGCTGACTAAGCCACGCCAAACATGGCCACACCCACCCAGCAACCAGACAAAGAATGCATTGCTAAAATTGTGAAGCCCACCCCTGGCTATCCAGTGGCTTCTGCCCTTTGCAATTATGGTGGCATGCAGACAACAACACATATGTGTACCTGCCCTTTGTGCCCTGATCAGTATATACATGGCAGCATGACAAAACACAATTAATGTTGCTAATTTCTGGGTAAGATCTGTTTAACTTGTATCTATTTCAATTTTGTATTTTATATTTTATAAAATTACAGTATGTCTTATTTTAATCATGATGCTTCTGGCATGAATAAACAAACATCACTTGCCTATTTTGTACAATGAGGAACATGTAAAACTAGGAACAGTTTTTAAACGTCTTGAGGTATTGACAAACTATTTCATTTATACACACTTATTCATTGGCTTAACAGCAACATTTTAACTTGTTTTGTACATTGCTCTCTTTGCACAGAAAATTAATGAACACATTTATCAATCAATCATTTGGTAGCTTGTGGATGGCTTCATTATTGTTCTTACCCAGAGAATATTGAACATCTAATAGTCAATTTTATATGCTTAAGGACTGCTTCCAGTAGAGGAAGCCAACCAATCATAATGCTGAAGATTTATTTAGTGTATCTGAAGGACCATATAATCAAGGATAACAAAAAGAATAAATCTTGCATTTTGGTTCAGTGAATATAATTAATATCCAAGCATTTGCAGAGGCACTCAGATGAAGTACAGTCAAACAAGATTCATGTAAGAAACATGCGTTAAAATTATACATAATTAAAATATAATGCTATGTAAAAAAAAAAATAGGAATGTGTAATAGGCAAATGGCAAAACTGGTAGCGAATAATATTGGAAGAAAAATTGACTGCAAATCCAATACCATGCTAAAAAAAAATCTCAATTTTTTAAAATAATTAGATTAATTAATCAAAGAGAATTTGCTTTGGAGCTATTTTTCAAAAGAGAAGAAAATTTCATTGACATTCTTATGGCAGAATAAGATTTTCTTGCATATTTAACTATTGGACGATTCAGAGACAAATTCATACAGCAGAAGCATAGTACTTAGACTTAAGCTCATGTCACACTGAACCAACAGATGCAAAGAGGATGTAAAATGGACAAAAAAGCTTGCCAAACGTTCAAAAAAGCGATGTATCCGTTCTGTACTCACTGCCTCTGTTTTGCTTCCTCTCTATCCGTCCAGCATCCATTTATGGACGTTTCATCCGCTCCAAAAGTTTTGGGCTGCCAAAAACTTTTGCACGGAAAATGTATCCAGTTTGTCCATTCTGCATCTGCTACGCATCTGCTAGGCATCCGTTACGCATCCGCTACGCATCCGCTGTATCCGATAGGCATCCATTGCGCATCCGCGCAACTCCATCCGCCTGGACGTAGGGAGGAAGCGGAACGGACGCAGAACGGATGCAGAACGGATGCAGAACGGATGCAGAACGGAAACAAAGCGTTTAAAATGGAAAAAATGTTCGCAGAGGGGAACTATCTCGGATATTAAGGATGTCTAGAGGATGCCTAGAGGATGCCTACTGGATGCCTAAGGGAAAACCTATACTGCCTATAAAAAGGGGGAGCAACTCGCCTGCATCACACTTTCAGAACAGCAGCCCAGCGGTGCAGACCTCTGCAGCCTTCATCTGGCTCTTCCTCTTCCACAGCATCCAGTCATGTCCACCGTGGATTGTAACAAAGTCCTTTCGGCAGCCACCATCGTTCTGCAACAGTGCGAAGCCATCTTCAGGCTCTGTGAACACTACTGCGAGAAGAAAAGGAGCCACCCAAAAAGAGTCTGGGTCCGAAGATGGTTCACCAGAAGAGTAGAGGACGGACTGTACAACAAGCTGATGGTGGAGCTCCGGAGTGAAGACACTCGGGCGTTCCAGAACTTCATGAGGATGCCTCCAGCCATGTTTGACGAAGTTGTGCAACGGCTGACACCCAGGTTGACCAAGGCAAACACCAGCTTCTGGCCCAGCCTGGAACCTGGGCTCAAGATGGCACTCACTCTGCGCCACCTGGCCTCAGGGACCTCCTACAGGAGCATGCAGAACGGCTGGAGGGTGCCACCCAAAACCATCAGCATTGTGGTCAGAGAAGTGGTGCAGGCCATCATCGAAGAATACAAGGAGGAGCTCCTCCAGTACCCCTCCACTGAAGAAGGATGGAAGAAAGTTGCAGAGCAGTGGTATCAGAAGTGAAACTTCCCCCACACCGTTGGAGCCATAAATGGCAAGCACGTGGCCTGCAAATCTCCAGCCAACTCGGGGTCCACTTATTTCAACTCCAAGGGCTTCTTCAGCATCATCCTTTTTTCCATGGTCGATGCTGACTACAAGTTCATGTACATCGATGCTTCAGGCAACGGCTCATCTTCGGATGCCCAGGTATACAATGCCAGTCACCTCAAGGAGGGGCTGGAACACAACCTCATCGTGGGCTTCCCAGATCCAGAACCCCTGCCCAACGACACACAAGACTCCTCCAGACCCCTCACCCGTGAAGAGAGGATCTTCAACTACAGGCAGTCCAGGGCAAGGCGGGTGGTGGAGAACACCTTTGGCATCCTGGCCAACAGGTTCCAGGTACTTCTCACCACCATGCAGCATTGCCCAGAGACCGTGAGGAGGATCATGGAAGCTTGCTGCATCCTGCACAATCTCATGCGCACCCGCTACCCAGTCTTGCAGAACAGGCTCGTGGACCTCCAACAAGCCAATGGGGTCATGGAGCCTGGGGAATGGAGGCAAGGGCAAAACCTGATCGACACTGAGTATGTGCAAGGCCCCAACAGAGCCTCAAATGAAGCGAAGAAGCAGCGCAACCTCCTGAGACAATGGTGCAACTCCCCAGCTGGAGCAGTGGAGTGGAAAGACAGGATGATAGATGCTTAATGGATGCTTCCTTCAACCTGTCTCATCACACAGATGAGATTGGGCCATGTATGTTTGGTTGGCCTACAATGAACAGGGCGTTTAATAAAGAGTTGTGTTTATGTTGACATGTGTGGATAATTATTACATTATTATTGATAATAAAGGGCCGTAGGTGTGGCACCTGGGAGGGTGGACCATACAGTCCCACTATGCTTGCACTGGAGGTTTATCTATCCCACTGCTATCCTAACCCATCCCACTGCTATCTTAACCCATCCCACAAGCATGCAAAGGCTTAAACCATTTCTAAAAGTTTCCAGCAAGACTTTATTAAAAAAAAGAAATGAAGCAAGTGTGTGAATCAAGAATAGACTTTATTAACAACAAGCTATAAGACAAAAATGAGTCTCTGGCACTCCTCTTGGTTGCTCAGTCCCAGGGGTGAAGGGTGAAGGTGCTGTAGAGGTGGCTGGTGCTGGAGTGCTTGTCATCAGCTTCTCCAGAAGCAGAAGCAGCAGAAGCGCCAGCCCCAGAAGAGTGAGCCCGTCCTGCAGAAGCCCTAGCAGAACCAGAGTGAGGGCCAGGAGGCGGGATGGTAGCCCTGTCCCTCTTGCCAGGGCTGGCAACAGATGGCTGAGGCTTGCTGTGCTTCTGCATGGTTGTGGGGTTGCTGGCTGGCAGGGAGGCTGGCAGGAACCAAGGCTGGCAGGAAGGCTGGCAGGGAGGCTGGCACCAAGGCTGGCAGGAAGGCTGGCAGGCAGGGCAGGCACCAAGGCTGGCAGGAAGGCTGGGAGGCAGGCTGGCTGGCAGGCAGGCAGGCACCAAGGCTGGCAGGCAGACATGCAGGCAGGGCAGGCAAGGCAGCCAATCCATCCGGCAGCAGGTCCTCTGAATGGCGTCCTGCTTCCGAGCTGCTTCCGTTATATCCGCGGGGCTGACGTAATGCATCCTCCCCGCATGCGCAGTGAACGACAGGCATCCGTTAGACTTCCGCTGTGCATCCGCTAGGCTTCCACTCTGCATCCGCTTCATCCGTTCCGCGTCCGCTCTGCATCCCCTCTTTCCATTCCGCGTCCGCTTCGCTGAGGCCCCTCGGAAGCCCTGCGGATGTGCCACCCACTCCCATCCGCTCCCATCCACTTCCATCCGCTGGGCTTCCGTTCTGCATCCACTTTGCATCCGCCCTGCGTCCTCCCCGCGTCCGTGTTATCCGCTCTGGTTATGCAAATTTTTGCCCCTTTTGAGAGTGGATAACAATGGATGGAACATTTTGCTCGTCCGCTGTGTCCTTTTTGCATCCGTTGGCCAGTGTGACATGGGCTTTATATACCACTTCACGGTACTTTACAGCCCTCTCTAAGTGGTTTACAGAGTCGGCCTCTTGCCCCTCACAATCTGGGTCCTCATTTTATCAGCCTCAAAAGTATGGAAGGCTGAGTCAAGCTTAAGCTGATAAAACTCGAACTGCCAAACTGCTGGCAGCCATCAGGCAGCAGAAGTAGCCTCAGTGGTGGGCTTCTGCCGGTTCAGACCAGCTTGCTCATACCAATAGTTCTGACCACCGTCTGGGTCCGCCCACCCACCCTGGTGCTATCCCATCCTCTATCTCCAGCTTGCTCGCCCCACCCATGCAGCTCAGCTGAGTTTTGTGCCTCATCCGCTTTACTCACCATGGCTGCTGCAGACCGGAAATCTTTGTGTTTTTTAGCTGCACACAAGCGTGGATGGCAGATGCGCACAAATCAGGCATGCGTGCGCACTCACATTTTCCGTTCTGCACTAGGTGAACTTGTTGTTATAGTCTGTGCAGCCCACTTCTGAGTAGCCTGCAGTACTGCATTCTAACCCACTGCACCACCATGGCTTTTATATTTACTTCTTGGTTTCCTCCAAGGGAAGGCATCACAAGATATCTCTTTTTCTAGTCAGATACGCTGGATATCAAGGATGCTTCAGAGGCTCAGCCTTCAGAGGCTTCAGATGCTTCAGATATATACTGGATATCAAGGATGCAAAAGTATCTAATAAAAAACATCTGCAATAAAGGTAGTCCTTGACTTATGACCATAATTAAGCTTAAAATTTATGTTGCTAAGTGAAATATTTGTTAAGTGAGCTTTGCCCCATTTTACGATCTCTCTTGCCATATTTGTTGAGGGAATAATGGCAGTTGTTAAGTTAGCAACAAGGTTGTGAAGTGAATCTGGCTTCCCCATTGACTTTAATTGTCAGAAGGTCTCAAAAGGTGATCACATGATCTTGGGATACTGCAATTGTCATAAATATGAATCAGTTGCCAAGCATCCAAATTTTGATCCCATGTCCAATGGCTACAACCATTGTATGTACAAAAACGGTCATAAGTCACTTTTTTCAATGTCATTGTAACGAAACAAAATGAACCTAAACTAAACTAAACTAAACCTCTAAGCTATTGTAAGTTTATGACTATCTGTAACATGTTGCACCATTAGAGTAAGCTCAAAATTACCGCTGAGAGAAAATAAATGGAATTCTCAAGACATCACAGCATTATTTGAAAGTGGCAAAATTTGGGGATAAATCAAACTACGGTTCTCAAGATTTCTGTTTTATGGGCTACACTGTACTGCACTTGATGCAAACTGAGTGGATTAAAGTAGAAAATTTTAAGTATAATCTGTGACCATTGCAAGTATTAAAATTAGTAAGTTAACCATGGTTCCACATTCTCACTAAATCAAAATTAGCTTTACTTTTTGATTCCAGGCAATAAGGTCTGAGGAAGGAGTGGCTCAAACCCAAAACTCCTTCTGTTTCATGACATGACTTCTACTTTGAGCTTGGCCAATGCTGCATGGGGAAAATGTTCACCAAGTTGGAAGTAGTGTTAATATTTTTCATCCAACACACAGTGGTTTCAGCCCCAGTTTAATGTTTTGTTGCTGTTGTCCGTTGCTTAAAAAAGAAGGAACCGGGAAAACAGCTGTTGTTTTTATCATGTTCTAGGCTATCCATTCCTAAATCTGTTATCCCTAGATGCACTAATAGACCTATGGGCAGATGTGCGTATAGTTTAAACCTTATTCTTTCAGAATAATTGGTTATTTGCTTAGCAAAAGAAAATTCCTTCCCCCCCTTCACACAAGCTTATGACTTACAGAGTTCTTGATGCTTTCTAAACCTGACTGTTCCCTGGCAGATGTTTCATTATCCAGCTAGGTAATATCATCAGTGGTAGTGAGTGTGTGGGTTTTCTCCCTGTTTATATATAACGACCTGTTGGAGTTGCCTGGCCAATATTGTTGGGGATGTGGTTCTCTCTTCTATGGAAAACATATGACTTGAATTTTAAATCTGCAATATGTGTATATTTTTCCCGATGAGTCAAATGAATAGAAACTATGCCAAACGTGTTAATGAAAGCAGGGAAGATGATTGGTATTCACAACTTGTGTCTGCATATATGCTGTGTAATATTGTTATACAATAATGTAATTCTGCAAGGTGAACAATGGCCCCATCAGTCATAAGTTGAAAAAGTGATAATTAGTTTTACAGCCTGTCAGCAGCTGTCACATGTTTGCTCCAGCAAATTTGTGCACTGAATTTTCATTGATGAAGCTGAAAATTATGCTGGTATCTGGACTCAGAGAAAAAGGGTAACTTGAAAAACACTCCTCCCTCCTATATTTCAGGTATTTTAACTTTTGCTAAATTTGCTTCATCTTATCTTTTTTCCCTTTTATCAATACACTATCCTGCCAGAGCTGAAGAAGTTTCTTGGATGAGAAGCAAAAGAAAAAACAAGAAAGTCCTGTTGCCTCCTGAAAAAGATGGATGACAGAGAATCTCTACAGACTTTTAGCTGCACAATTTGGGATGAGCATCCTTTGAATGGTGTGGGAGTAGGAATGGATTTCCACAGAGAAAAAAATCGCGGACTACAGGAACCTGGAGCACCACTCAGGGAACCCTGAGGACACAGATAAACTTTCAAGCGCTTCAATGATCCACTGAAAAAATGCAAATGACCAGCTATCTGCAAGGAATATCAATCCTTCCATTCTCCACTATCCTGTCAGAGCTGAAGAAGCTTCTTAGATGAGAAGTGAAATGTCTTCAGAAAAAAAAACAAGGAAGTCCAGTTGTCTCCTGAAAAAGCACCTTTGGAACAACAATAACTTGGATGCCTGAAAATCTCTACAGACTTTCGTGAATACATAAATAAGCACATAAATACATACACTGAGGATGGAACTAAAATTAAATATAAAGAAGACCAAACTAAGACCAGACTTAAAAATGACAATGAAGATATCAAACTAATGGGTAGCTTCTGTCTTTTAGGTTAAACCATCTATAGCCATGTTGAGCCACTTCTGCTGAGCCACTTTTGCCGGCATACAAGAGCTCACCCGGAAGAACCCCACTGCGAATGTGCATGCACCACTGCTGCCCAACAACTGATTGTCGCACATGCACAGGGGATCAGGAGTGTTCCGTAGACACACCTGCATGCACAGAGATGTGTGACGCATGGAGGGATTGTATGCACATGCACAAATGAATGGCGTGTGAGGGTGATTGCACACACATGCACAGAGACATGCAGCACATGGGGGGTGATCATGCATGCATGCAGAGGAGGTGTGGGGGTGGTGGTCTGTGGAGGGGCCCAGCATCCATTGCCTTCAGGGTGCTGGCATGCGAGTGCGAATGCATGAGTGTGCACACTATTATTGGCATGGGAGCCGAAAAAGATTTGCCACCACTGATCTATAGTAAAGAAACAAGCAATCAAGAAATATGCTGCAGATGAGCACATGAAAGAATAGCGGCAAAGGGCTTGGAAGAGACAAATGTTGTAATGTGTCCATAAGTCAGCATCCAGGAGGTGTTGGAAAAAGACAATTAATGCTGGGAGATAGAGCCAGTTTGGTCTAGACATTAAACCATCAGCTTAGGAAGCGGGAAACCATGAGTTCAAGACCTACCTTAGCCATGAACGCCAGCTGAGTGACTTTGGGCCACTCCCTGTCTCTTAACTTAACCCAACTCACAGGTTGTTGTTGTAGGGAAAATAGCAGGAGGAAAGTATATTTACCATTTTGAGTTTGGAAAAATGGAAGGAAGGAAAGAAGGAAGGAAGGAAGGAAGGAAGGAAGGAAGGAAGGAAGGAAGGAA
>BLBF01000049.1:1280144-1294853 GCA_015471245.1 Laticauda colubrina | reverse complement strand
AGGAAGGAAGGAAGGAAGGAAGGAAGGAAGGAAGGAAGGAAGGAAGGCTTATTTCATGTAAATGCACCTAACTGAAGAGAATAGAAGGGAAAAATATATTATAGAATTTTTAATTCTCATCAACCATAAAGGTGAAGCACTTTGCTCTGAACAGATCATGGCCAATTTTGTATGGTGGAGATAATAGCAATAGCACTTTTATATCACTTCACAGTGCTTTACAGCCCTCTCTAAACAGTTTACAGAGTCAACATATTGCCCCCAACAATCTGGGTCCTCATTTTACCCAACTCGGAAGGATGGAAGGCTGCGTTAACTTTGAGCTTTAATAAAAACGATTAAAATCTTTTCTCCTATATATTTTCTCTATTTTCTCCAAGTTATGTTGGACACTAAAAAGTCAAACTCATGCAAATGTGTGACTGTGTGGCTTGATTTGATGAGGATAAAATCTAATTAAATTTCAGTGCTATAGAAATTTAGCAACAGATAGTCAACTGAGGAATGTGAAAGTTATGGACTTTTTTTCCAAATGACTTTTGATTCTCTGCCCCAAATTCAGTAAAGCTTCAGGAGGCCCAGCAGTTACAGAATTGTAAATTTGTGCAGAAAGATGCGTATGCCAGGAAAATTATTATTGTACAATGAGGTACTGAAATAAAAATAAGCAAGTTAGCAGTAGTGGGATCCTACCTTAGCTGCTACTGGTTTGGTGGGTGATCATGTGTGTGTGCATGTGCCCCTAATGTGTGCCCCCCTAACAAACCAATCAGCTGAGAGGATAATGAAACAAAAAGCTAGGAGCAACCCTCCCATCCTCCCATGCACTTTTCGATCTTTTATCCTCTCAGCTGATCAGATACTTTTTTTTTAACTAATGGTTGGGCCAAACTGGGAGTGATTTTTACTACCGGTTCGTGTAAACCAGGCTGAACCAGTAGCATACCACCACTGGCAAGTAGGCCAAGAAGTCTAATGGATAGCAAGAAAGTTCCCCAAGGACAGTGGTGCTCCTGGCTTTCTCACTGAGACTATGACTGTAGAAGATTTTGCAGCTAAGAATAACAATGCCAAAAAGTCAAATGACAAAATGATTAAACTTTTCTATGTTTCCTATGAGTCTGACCTTATAATAATTATAATATTTAAGAAGTCAATCTTTAATTGTGGGTCAATTTTAATTTTAATTCAGTTTTAACTTTTTGGATTTTGTTTTGGATCACCTTGAATTCTTGCTTGCTTAGAAAAGCCAGGTACAAATAAAATCAATAAATGAAATACCTAGGAATAAATTTACATTTATAAAGAGAAGAATACAGAAGAATTCAAGGACGTCGGCAATGTTTTGTCCTACCAGTTTCTGTGATAAAGAAATGGGTTCTCTAAAGATTGAGATGAATCTGTCCATCGAATCTTTTTAATAGGATATGAGCATAATAAGTTTATCTCAGTCTGCTTGTCCCTCAAATATAACTCCCAATTTTGTTATATTTTATTGAGGTTCTTTTCTTCAGCAGAATCTGAAAACTGGAAACAAACTTTATCATGAAAATAATTAACTGGGCAGACCTGCCTTTTATTCCCATTAGCCCCAATTCACTAATCGCTAGAGTTGCCATGTTGGATGTTGTCACTGATATCTAATTTGATCCTGGAGCTCTGATTAATTAACCAATTATAGTTCAACTGAGGTAAAATTTTAATTTGATAAAGAACATTTCATTAATTAATCTACTGATGAAAGATCATGGCCTTATTCTAAATTCAGAGAGGAAGATAAAGGAACAACAACTAAAACGTGAAAAGAAGAATAAAAGAAACTCTAGATGTTAGAGAAGTTTGTCTCTAAAGAGAAGATAGCTTTTCTTTAAATTACTGTCCATATATCCAGATTTTTTTTTAAAAAAAGGACAGGAAGCCATATGAGAGGAAGTATGAGAGGAAGGGAATGACATGGGTCAGAAGTATTCAAGCTTGGCAACTTTAAGACCTGTGGATTTCAACTCCCAGAATTCCCAAATGAGCTATAGGTTGAGGAGACTAGTTCTTATAGGAAAATTATTATTATTATTGTTCAGATAATTCTCCATTAGGAGAATGAGCACATACAGGGAGACGTACAGAGAATAGTGTTTAAATAATACACACAGAGCACACAGATACACTGTACAGTAAATGTAGGTTTTTTTTACTTCCAGAAAGGTTTAAGCAAAGTCCAAATAATCAGTCCAAAGTCATTCACAAGTAAATCAGTCAGTTTTCAATCCAGGGATAATCCAAATATCAAATTCCAGTGTCAAAAACAGTTCAGTATCAGACTTACATTAAATCCAGTAATATCAGTCAATTAAGAAATATGGAGCAACAGCAATACTTTCTAACAGAAGGAAACAGATACACTCACACTCTCTTCTGAGACTCAAACTAAGACAAACCAGGTTTCTGGCTCCATCTTATGGTCATTTGAGAAACCACACCTAATTACAATTTTTGCCTTTTCTTAAAGATACAGTACTAAAATGTTTATCCTGGTTTATATATTTCTAACCCAAATACCTGTTTGGTGACTTATATTCCTAACAATTATCTTCATTATCAGAGTTCAACATGTGTACAATGAAATTGGCTGAGCCTCCCTTTGTGCACCCCCCTCCCACACACACAACACACAGTGAGGCCCTACAAGTCTGTCATATTATGTTGACATGAAGTTATTTTCCGTTCAGAAGTCTGACAGCCCATGGGTAGAAACTGTTCTTCAGCCAGTTGGTGTGGCTGGCTATGCTTCTATATCTCCTATCCGATGGTAGGAGAGTGAAGAAATGCTGATCGGGGTATGAGTTGTCCCTGAGAATTTTCCTCATTCTTGTAAGACAGTGAGCCCTAGCGAGGTCATCTAGTGGTATCAGGGAACAGCCCACATTTTTTGCTGTGCTCACCACCCTCTGTAATGTCTTTCTTTCCATGGCTGTCAAGCCAGCATACCTCACCATAAAGCAATATGTGAGGATGCTTTCTGTTGTGGACCAGTAAAAGGAGGTAATCAGTCATTGTTCCACTTTATTCTTTTGCAAGACCCTAAAGAAATGGGTAACTTAAGCCTTGAAATGTGAGACCATCTTACATCTTCTGAACTTTGGAATTTGTCATTTTAACAGCATGGTAATGTTGTTAATACAACAGGCAAATTATTACCGAGACATTTTGAGAGAGAATTAGGGCATATGTTTTGATTGAGAAGGCCCTAGCATTAACCCTAGACATTGTATTGAACAGGGTCAAACAATATGCGATGAAAAAGACTTCTGCCTATAAAACTGATGAAGCCCCATCAAACAGAGTCAGTAGCAGCTTAGATGGACTCATTGGTCCAAGACAGTTTCTTAAACTCAAGCTGTACGTCTTCTTTTTTTGTGTTACATAGATGGTCTGTACAATCAATATTGTAATGATGGATGGGGGCATAAAGGGTGCATAGATTTTATTTTTTTCATTAATTTTAAAAATGATTCACTGAAGAATCATTTTGGGAACTATTCATCACAATTGGTTGAAAACAGATGAACATAGTGGGTTTAATTGTGCTCTACTTTGTATACTGATTGCTCAGAGAAAATGGGCTGTTTACTTTTCCAAGGCTCTTTATAAGGGTGGACAGTTGCAGATGGGCTTTCTCATAAATCCAATCATAACAACACACTCAAGAAAACATTTGGATTCCATTGTTCTTCTAACCTTCAGAGGTTACAGGCAACCAAAAATGAAAGCTTGATATTTTTAATAGTAATCGCTCTGGGTGGTATGGGCAGGACAGTTTCCTCCCTTCATAAATACTTCTTCTAGTCTAAATAGATATATTTGCAAAAGCCAAAGGGCCGGTGATATTTACGAAACCTAACATTGTGTTGATTCAGAGGCATTCTGTTCCTTCTTTCGATGGCAATCTTCTGATAGATTCAACCTCAGTGTATGTTCTTGTGTAGTTTCCAATGGATGGTCTAGACAGACCACCCAGGAGAAAGTTTTTCTGTCTTGGGAATGAAGTGCTCAGTCACTGTTCTGTCTCTGAAAAAAAAATTAAGGCAACGTTCATTGACCTTGAAGTAGATGTGCTTTGGTCTTTTACCCAGCAGATATTGAGATCATAAGTTCTATATGGGGATGTTTAAAATAAAAACAGGCCCTCCCCAAATTTGACATGCTTAATCCTTAAGCTAATTACTATTATAAGTAAAGAACTTGTGTCACTCAAAACCATGGAAGAAAAAATATTTGAAATTTACATTCCTTTTTGTCTCAGTGAAGCTTAAAGAAGTCAGTGTTGCTTTAAATTATATTCCAAAATCATTGAATCTGAAGTTTTTGAGAGATTTTGATTTTATTGGGCATGGGAATGGTCAAGATTAATCAAGATTCAATTTTTTTTTTTACAAAGACTAGGTTTTAAAAATGTACAATTGCCTATTTTGGAAAATACTTTTTCTACTAATCCAAAAAATGGAACATTTATAGTCTATTGCTGCTAAACATTATGAAATCTGCATGACTATGTGTGATTAAAGTTATTAAGAGAATAAGGGATATATTTTAGTGATATATCAATTCACTACTTTCTCAGTTTTTTCCCCTGATTTTAGAATAGAATAGAATAACAGAGTTGGAAGAGACCTTGTAGGTCTTCTTGTCCAACCTCCTGCTCAGGAAATTTCTTCTTAGCTTTGTGTTGCTTCTCTCCTTGATTAGTTTCCATCCATTACTTCTTGCCCTGCCTTCAAGTGCTTTGGATCTTCTTTCTGGCAACCCCTGAGATATTGGAACACTGATATCATGTCTCCTCTAGTCCTTCTTTTCATTAAACTAGACATCCAATTCCAGCAACCGTTCTTTATATGGTTTTGCCTCCAGTCCCTCTTTGTTGGCTCTTTTCTGCACTCTTTCCAGAGTCTCAACATCTTTTTTACAATGTGGTGATCAAAACTTCTGATATGTTTGTATGTATAGTAGAACATTCGGCAACATTATCTGGGACATGCATATTTACCTTCATTTGCAGTACACCCATACACACATGCCTAAAAGACTCTGTTGTCCTTTCATTATAGAAGTCAGTCCAACCTTAGAATTTAAATGTTGTTTGTAGAAGAGATATACTGAGTGAATAGAGCAGAGGGAGACCAGAGTATAAGTGAGCAGTTATTATCTGGAGTTTTGTTTCCATTAAGCTGTGAAAGAAAAAGTTAAGGCATAATGTTCATATTAAAAAAATGGGACTAGAATATAGAATTTATGGGAAGAAAAAAAAGCATCCTTTCAACAGCATGCACATAGAAAACAATGGCTTCACAATCCACAATCACATTATCATTGTAATTTTTTAATGACCCCATAATCCCTTGTGGGATAGAATCTGGGCAACTGAATGGAGCTAGCCATTTAAAGGCCAAATGGCCTTCCTATCACCAATACGGAGTTTTATTCAGCAGATTATATTCTCATTGTGCCCAGAGAGAGAAATACCTGCCTCTACCTCAGATTGAACTCACAGTCTCCTGATTGTGAGGTGAGACCTCCGCCTCTAGGCCACTGCACTGCTCCACAATCTACATGTCACATCTATCCTGCAAAACATTTATAACATGTCAATCTAGTTGATAGCAACAGTTATGCCTACAATATACTGTATGTCTACTTGTCTTTCTTCCTTGTTCAGATTTCAGTACTTTCCCTTCATTTACCTTGCCTTCCTTTGTCCTCAGAAGAAAGAAGACAATCCAAACAAGGAGAAGCACACAGCAAGGAAGAAGTGACAACATCATGCAACCTGAATGAGATAAGGAATGAAAATACAAGCAAGGATATGTGGACAACGCTGCCAATGGTAATCAAGATGAAGAAGTTCCATACTGATGAAGATCTCCTGATGAAATTGTGATAAATCCACCTGTACAAATAGAGTAGAGTAGAGTAGAGGACTCTCAGTATACATAAAGAAAAGATACATTCGTTAAGAATTAAGTATCATATCGTACAACACTTAATGACAGTCATAGGGTACAATCAACAATCAAATCATACTTAGAAACAGTCAATATAAATTGTAAGGATACAAGCGACAAAGTTACAATCCTACAATCACAAGTGGGAGGGGATGGGTGATAAGGGATGATGAGAAGATTAACAGAAACAGTAGTGCACACTTTGGAAATAGTTGAACAGTGTTGAGGGAATTATTTGTTTAGCAGAGTGATGGCTTTCGGGGAAAAAACTGTCCTTGTGTCTAGTTGTTCTGGTATGCAGTGCTCTATAGTGTTGTTTTGAGGGTAAGAGTTGAAAGGTAGGTTGGTAGTAATTGTTTTTCCTGCAATCCTAATTATCCTCTGAAGTCTGTGTCTATCCTGTAAGGTTGCAGAACCAAACCAGACAGTTATAGAGGTGCAGATAACAGACTCAATAATTCCTCTGTGGAACTGGATCAGCAGCTCCTTGCGCAGTTTGAGCTTTCTGAATTGGCTCAGAAAGAACATTCTTTCTTGTGCTTTTTGATCATGTTTTTGATGTTAGGTGTCCATTTTAAGTCATGTGATATGATAGAACCTAAAAATTTGAAGGTCTCTACTGCTGATACTGTGTTGTCTAGTATTGTAAGAGGTGGTAGTATTGGAGGGTTTCTGCTAAAGCCTACCACCATTTCTATGGTTTTGAGTGTGTTCAGTTCCAAATCGCAGTTCTTCCTCCAAATTCAGGCATGAAATCTGGTACCAATACACCAAATGGATTTCTGCCAGGTGCATTTTATATTATTTGGTATATAAATCCTATTATTCAAAATACTGTAGTTTTGACTGTATTCTGACCTGGACCCTGGTCCCAAAGTTCAGATCACATTACATCTAATTATATTCTCATAGTGACTAGAATAGAATTACAGCTATAAGACATGATATGTCAGTTTCTTTCCTCTGAAATCAAAAGGGATGAATTCAGACAGTATCATATTATTGTGGCTGCCTTTCCATCAAATTCTTCCTCCCCCCCGCCCCATTGGATGATGTTTTATTGCCTGTTTTGTTAAGCAAGTTAAGCAAATTCTGATGTTCTCTCCTTCCCCCCAAAAAAAGGGAAATTCCCTGTACGGAAAACTTCCAAAGGAGATATGATGGGGTTTTAGAATCTATGCACTATACAGCCTCCTCTATACCAAAACATG
This sequence comes from Laticauda colubrina, assembly GCA_015471245.1. Taxonomy (NCBI): domain Eukaryota; kingdom Metazoa; phylum Chordata; class Lepidosauria; order Squamata; family Elapidae; genus Laticauda; species Laticauda colubrina. The sequence goes on along the minus strand of BLBF01000049.1, from coordinate 1,287,646 downwards.
ACAAAAAGTTAAATCTGCTCAAGAACTGGTCTCCTCTTTTTAGTGATATACATTAGAAGCAATAGAAATAGCAATAGCAATAGCACTTAGACTTATATACTGCTTCATAGTGTTTTTACAGCTCTCTCTAAGTGGTTTTACAGAGTCAGCGTATTGCTCCCAACAATCTGGGTCCTCATATTACCCACCTCAGAAGGATGAAAGGTTGAGTCAACCTGGAGCCAGTGTGACTTGAACTGCTGAACTGCTGGCAATCAGGAGTCAGCAATCAGCAGAAATAACCTACAGTACTGCACGCTAACCATTGTGCCACTATAGCTCAATAAATATTAGACAGAAAAGAAAAGAGAGATGTGAAAAGTCTCTTCAGCCATCCTCGTTTCAACTCTGAATAGCTCCAGTTACTTCAACTTAATATTAAGATTGTGATTGACTGATTATATGCCATCAAGTCAGTGTCAACTCTTAGTGACCACATAGATAGAATGTTCTGTCCAATATTTTTGGATCGCCTTTTGATTGATAGGCCCCTGAGGCAATGTGCTTTCCAAAAATGCAAAAACAACAAAAATGAAAAAGAAGCTTTTTAAACCCCCTTCACACAAGATAGCAGAAAGAATCTGAGTACAAAAGTGGTAATCGCTATTAATGAGTTATTAAATTGAACAAATAATTAAACAAAACAAAATCTTAGCCACCCACAAAAAAGCAAACAATGAAAACACTAGATAACTTGCTTAGGGAGATAGTTCTATGTTTGGAATGCCAACAGTATTAAATTTTATAAGCATATAAAGCCCCTGTCACACTGCACCAATGGATGGAAAGAGGATGTAAAATAGAGAAAAACACTTGCCATCCATTGGTTAACGCGATGCTTCCATTCTGTACTCACTGCCTCCGTTTTGCTTCCTCTCTATCTGTCCAGCATCTGTCTATTGACATTTCATCCGCTCAGAAGGTTTTGAGCTGCTCAAAACTTTTGAGCGGAAAATGTATCCAATGCATCCATTCTGCATCCTCTAGGCATATGGGGGACATCCGTTCTGCATCCATTACGCATCTGCTATATCCGCTAGGCATCCACTGCGCATCCGCGCAACTCAAATCTGTTCCAGCGGAAAACGGACGCAGGGAGGAAGCGGAACAGATGCGCAGCATTAGTAGCATGGACGGAGAAAGGATGAAAGCGATGCAAATCGCATCTGCATCATCCACTACGCATCCGCTCTGCATCCGCTCTGCATCCGCTCTGCATCCTCTACGCATCCTCTACGCATCCTCTACGCATCCTCTACACATCCACTCTGCATCCGCTCTGCATCCACTCTGCATCCGCTCTGCATCGCTTCCATCCTCTTCCATCCGCTAGGCTTCCGCTCTGCATCCACTTTCCATCCGCCCTGCGTCCTCCCCCCATCCGTTCCTTTCCGTGTTATCCGCTCTGCTTATGCACATTTTTGCCCCTTTTGAGAGCGGATAACAACGGATGGAACATTTTTCTCGTCTGCTGTGTCCTTTTTACAAATGTTTTGCATCCGTTGGGCAGTGTGACAGGGCCTTAATAAAATAACTGAAGAAAAAATAATTCAGGGTGGTAATATAGTCTTTAATACATAATAGCAGAAGCTTACAAACCTTTAAATGCCACAAATGGAATGCCTATGCCCTCCCAAAGTTGGTATTAAATTATAATTGTTAATGAGACAGAAATTACATAATTCAGGGGTAATCATATGCTTTGAAAGAAATTTGGACAAGGGGGAATATAATAAATATTTTCAAACCTCTGAAAAATGTCATACCAAAAGTACTCAAGACCTGTGTGCAAAGCATGGAATGATGGACTTAGATTTAAATGAAGAGATTCTGACTAAGTATTAGGAGGAACTTCCTACTGGTAAAAGTAGTTCACAGTAGCATCAACCACCCAGAAAATAACAGGCTCTTCTTTACTGGATATGATCAAGATTAGAACAGATAGATGTAACCAACTGGGAGACTGTCAGCATCCTAGATCAGCTACATAAAAAAAGGAAAAGGATAGGGAATTCTTAGAATCTAGGCACTCAGATTAATCAGCCATCAATAGACACATAGAGGTAAATCACATTTACAAGTCTTTTAAAAGAGATAATAAAATTTTTAAAAGAGATAATTAAAAAAGGCTCAGAAGGAGAGAGAGAGGGAAAAAGACCAGAACATGTTTTCTCCACCAGCAATACCCAGATAAGCAGGGATTAACACCAGACAATTTGAATAAATTCCAGGAAATAGTAAAGGACAGGAAAACCTGGCTTGCTATGGTCCATGGGGACATGAAGTGTCAGATATGACTTAGCAACTGAACAACAGCAAAACAGATAAACAATCAAGCAGAAAACAATACCCTAATCAAGGAGCTACCAAGCAGAAAACCACAGCCCACCAGTATGAGCAGGACATGCTGCTGCAAACCCCACCCTCACTGGCATTGATGATGTAACCTATGTAACAAAATGCCTGCAAACAACAAGCTCAGAAAGCACCAAGGACTCCAGAAAACAAACAGCCAACCATCAATCTAGGAATTTTAATCCACCTTAATCTGGATTCTTGGACTGAGCAGAAAGATGCTTTTGATAGCTAAATGACCTGCTCCAAATGTATAAATCTAACTCTACCGATGTAAGGAGTCAAATAAACAATTATACCCCCCCCCAAAAAAAGAACCCAAGTCCATGTCTTTGAAACAATAGTTTTAGAAAGATTGTTCTTGTATTAGAATGAGCAGTTTGGAATTCCTCCCTTGCACTAAAACGCAACATTCTCATTTGCCCATTCATTAAAAAAAGAAAGAGAAAGGGATGGGCTATATTACCAATCAGATCACCCATTTTAAACTTAAATTTAAAATCTTTTGAAGATGCACATGAAGTCTTGCCTGCAATATAAATAGGATTGGTGCCAAACATAGCACCAGAAGTGTTCAATAATGAAATACAGCTGTCTCTACTGGCATTTACCCATGGAAGTTGGTCTTTTTTTTCCCTTTTAAACATAGAAATGCTGACCAAGAGAAATCTGGAAAATGAAAACATTTATTTTCTAAGGGAGGGAGGCGTCTGTGAACTGCAACCTAAACATTCATTTAACATCTGAACATTCCATAAAAATAATTTATAACATAATTTCTTTTTAGAAGTACAGTTCAGCAGAGGGCTTTTCAAATGCTTTGGCTGAGAACTTGGCCTATGAATCTATAAGTCTTAATTACTAAAATGCTTTATATACCTTTTGGAGGGAGTTTTAGCAAAGCACATCAAAGTAAGTATCTGGCTTTTTTCAGCTTAAGGCTCAGAGTAGTAAGGAATCAAGCATTACGATGGACTTTCCTTGGCTAGCTAGACCAGGATATTTTGCTGGTAAAGCTAGAAGTGATATATACTGTACATACGTGTACCCAATCATAACCATGTACATCAATGGTGGAATTCCAAATTTTTTACTACCGGTTCTGTGAGCATGGCTTGGTGGGCATGGTAGGGGAAAGATACTGTAAAATCTCCAGTCACAAGTGGGTATTTGCCGGTTCTCTGAACTACTCAAAATTTCTGCTACCGGTTCTTCAGAACTGGTCAGAACCTGCTGAACACCACCTATGATGTACATATTAAAATGCATAACACTCAAGAATAGAAATTAATTTGGGAACTGTATTATCAAGCTGCAAGTTTGATGTGGGTCAAAGAATGGATAACATTAAGAAAGCATAGATTGTTGACATTAGAAGGACATGATTTACTGTTGGGCTGGCATGCTTTTTTATGGTACAAGGGAACTAAAATACAGGGGTATTTCAGAAGACATTATATACGGGAGTCTTTGTGGTTAAATTGGGAGAAGATAAAAAAACAATGTTATTTGAAAATTCCAGTTTGGTTATCGACTATTGAAGCATTTTCCTGTCCTATGATCTATAAAAAGGAACAAACAGTTAGATATGGGGAATTGTTGGATGAAAAGGGTGGACTTAAATCGATCCAAAACTTAGAGGAACAAGGTATAAGGATGAATTGGTTTTCATATGCGCAAATACACTCAAGATATGATGAAGATTTTAAAACGGAAGGATTCTATGACAAACAGACTGATTTAGATAAGATATTGATGGGTACTGATGAGAAAATGATTAAAAAATTATATGGTTATTTATTGGGAATTAAGTTAGAGGAAGAACAAGTTAAAGAAACTATGATTGCTTGGGGGAAGAATTTTGGATATGGGATTGATTTAGAGAAATGGCAAAAATTGTGGTCTCCAAATTATAAAATGACAATGTCAACAGCATATAAAGAAAACTTGTATAAGATGTTTTGCAGGTGGCACTTCCCCCCGACAAGAATAGCAAGAATGTTCAAGAACAAATCTGAAAAATGTTGGAAATGTCATCAGATACCTGGCTCATACTATCATATGTGGTGGACTTGTGAGGATGCTAGAAAATATTGGACTAAAATCCACATGTGGTTGGAAAAAATGACAAAGAAACACATAGACTTGAAACCAGATATTTTTTTATTGGGAATTTTACCTGATACATATAATAAAGACTTGAAATATTTGATTGTAAATGTATTAACAGCGGCTAGGATTGTATTTGCTAAAAATTGGAAGAATGAGAAAATACCATTACAGGAAGAAATTATTAAGAAAATATTGGAATGTGCTGAGATGAGTAGATTGACATTTGAAATTAGAGAGCAAGAAGATAAACAATTTTATGAAATTTGGGATCTTTTTTATCAATGGCTAGATGATAAAATACGATAATAGAACATTAATACTATATCTATAAAGGGTTTTTAGGATTGATTTGTTATGATTATATGATTTGTTATAGAATAAACTGTTTAAAGTATTGTTATCTCACAAAGCATGAATGATTAAAAGTATAGTCAAAAAAAATATTTTTTTTTCTTTTTTTTAGTAATATTAGGATATGGATTGACAATATGAATTGTTATGCAATATAACTGTAACTGAGACTACAAAATGAATGCACAAAACTGATGAACCAACCGACACACCGGAAGTATATATGAGAGCAGATGTTTTTAATGTTTTGTATGTTATGTGTGTTTGTAGAAAATTAATAAAATTCTTTAAAAAAAAAAAAAGAATAGAAATTAATTTAGCATCTGAGATTAAAAACAAACCCTACTACAACTTGACTGTCCCTGAATCTCTCTCTCTCTCTCTCTCTCTCTCCCTCCCTCCCTTCTTCCCTCTTTCTCTTTCTCCCTCTCTCTCTGTCTCTGTCTTTCAAGCTCTCTTTCTCCTATCTATGAAAGCCCCATCTATCTACTTAGATAATAATAAATTAGATAATATTGGCCAGGGTTTTATTTAAAAATTCTGGGTTTTTTGTCCAAAAGAAGAAATAAAGAAAGGATGGTAAGTTCCATATAGACCTCTGGACTCCTTAGATTCCTCAGTTTCTCCCAAATGGGGGAAGATTCAATAAAGATTCAGTCCCTGTCCTCCCACCCCACCCCGTGATTACATTAGACACCTGTCAGGTCCTCTGCAACTTTCAATCTTCAAATGGATTTTAAAGTGTGATTGAGGTATCCCCAAAGTTTCAAGTTTCTCTGAAGCTGCTCTGGCATTATGACATTTACATCATAGGAAATGGAAGGAAGTAAGTTATAAGGAACTGCCTGATTTCAAGGAATTTATACAAATTTATCAGATTCCAAAGAGTTTGTTGCAGTGACTTCCAAGAAACAATAATTTTGACTAACTAATCAAAAAGCTTTTATGTTCCTGCTTGTTTATTTATGTATTTAATAAGATGAATTTCATTTGGTAAAGTGGTCTTATTTTATGTAATTTGTATTTGTCTTATAACCAGAAAACTGCATTGCAGAAGTACAAATGTCAAGATGTGGTGGCATTCTAACTTATTTGTTGGATCCAGAGATGGTATTCAGCAGGTTCTGATCAGTTCTGGAGAACTGGTAATGGAAATTTTGAGTAGTTTAGAGAACTGGCAAATACTCCCTCTGACTGGAGATTTTACAGTATCCTTTCCCTGCCATGGCCACCAAGCCATGGCCATAGAACTGGTCGTAAAAAAAATTGAATCCCACCACTGGGATTAAATTAAGTATGTTTACATGAACATTTTAATAAATGAATTTACAATCCACCTCTATCTAGATCTAAATACCTGACTTTATATGAGACGCTTTTCAATGTCCTGGTCAGCCACACGTTCCCTGTATTAGCTAAAGAGTTATTAGCTAGTAAGGCTATATTTAATACCCCATCATCCAAATCCCTTAGAGCAAGAATAGGAAGTAGAGTCAATTGGTTGAGTTGGGCAGCTATAGAAATTGAATTAATATTTATTTATTAATTCAATTTCTATAGCTGCCAAACTATACCTAACTATATTCTAACTATATTCTAACTAAATTCAATAAATGTATTTAATAAATTGATTCAATCCATCTGTTGTGGGAAATAGGTGAACTGTTTATGTAAAAAGAGTTTATGATGAGAATTTAGAGTATCTAGTTCACAAGATAGGTGGAAGAAGGGATTGGATGAGAGGGAGCTGAAGGGTTGTTGTTGCTGTTTTGTCTTAAAAGAGAGAAACATTGCCTTTTACTAGTTCATATCTCTTATTATAGTTTTTTTTCTAAAGATCTCCTTGTAAAATTTATTATGGTCCATAAGATTTAATTAGTTTTCCAAACTTATGATGGTAATGGTTATTATAATATTATAAAGATATAATATTCGCTCTTCAAATGTCCTTGAATGGCAATGCGTAGCAGCTTGGGTTAAGCCAAACACAAAGACCTTTGAGTTAAGGAGCTTGATTTCCCTGCTTGTAAATGAACAAAAAACTGTTGTAAAAAATACCCTGCTCTCTCAAAATTAGAGACGGTCCAGAGTCCTTTTCTTTAAAATGCTGCATCCTCATAAAAGCCATGCTTGAAAATTAAATGATCCATCTTAAAGCTTCTGCCATCAACATTTCTTTCTGTTAAACCTAAAATTACTGAGGTGGGACAAGGGAGAAAGGAGGAAGCGGACCACTTATAGCTTGGTTATTATCACTATATGTCTTGGGTAGACCAGGAGGATTTTGTAAAAGAATTGTTACATCTTTTCCATATTTGACAGCATTTTGTTTTTAAATCAGTGAAACATTAATTCAAAACCATCATTTATGATTAACCCAGGAATAATGTATGTAAATATTTTGTATGTGAATGTGTGTATGCATCTGTCTACCTGTTTGCCTGCTTGCTTGCTCATCCATCCATTCATTATCTGTCTGTCTGCCTTCCTTCCTCTCTATCCCTATTTCTATCCCTATCAATATCTATCTATATCATATCTACCTGTATCCATCCATGTATATCTACCTACCTTCCTACCTACCTACCGCTATCTATCTATCTATCTATCTATCTATCTATCTATCTATCTATCTATCTATCTAT
>BLBF01000049.1:1248485-1280134 GCA_015471245.1 Laticauda colubrina | reverse complement strand
TATCTATCTATCTATCTATCTATCTATCTATCTATCTATCTATCTATATTTATTTCTATCTATCTTTATTTCTGTCTATCATTTATTTATTTGTTTGTTTTGTCAAGCATGCATTTGATAATATATACAAGTATAAACATGATTATCAATACATGAAATTGATATAAATAAAAGGGAACATTAAGAAAGGGACAGTAGGCACATTGGTAGGTTTATGCATGCCCCTTACAGACCTCTTAGGAATAGAGTGAGGTCAACAATACACAGTCTGAGGTTAAAGTGTTTGTGGTTAGTGGAAGAAACCAGTCAGGTAGAGTCTTCCAGACATTGACCACTCTGTTGCTGAAGTTGTATTTCCTGCAATTGAGTTTTGTGCGGTTTACCCTGAGTTTGTATCTATTATATGCTCATGTATTGTTGAGGTTGAAGCTGAAGTAGTCATTGGATGGGTAAGACATTGTAATGGATAACTTTATGTACTATGCTTAGGTCAGACAGAAGGCGGCATAGTTCTAAGTTATCTAAGCCTAAAATTTCAAGTGTGGAGGCATATGTTATTCTATTGCGAGTAGAGGAATGGAGGACTCTTCTCGTGAAATATTTCTGGACTCTCTCAATTGTATTGTCTGATATACAGTGTGGATTCCAGACAGATTTGAATTGATCTAGCAAATGTTTTGTATGCTCTATTTAGTAGTATTTATCATCTATCTATCTCTGTCTATCGGTCTACCTACCTGCTGTATGAGTTTTTTCTCATGTTCGCATCTTCTGCAAGTATTTTTTTTTTTTTGCCAGTGACAACAAAAGAGCTTTGTGTAGTTTGGTTTAGTGTTATTCCCATTTATATTCCACCACACATGCTTTCACATGCATTTTTCTGGGCTGTGAACCTCAGGATTCTCAAAAGTATGTTTTTAGTGCACACATTTTTTTCCAGCTCTTCTGTTTATTGGTAGAGTCCTAAATGAGTTTATTCATGTTGAATTTCTGCACTTATATTTTTCATAAATCTTCAGAAATGGCCAGTTTCCAGTGAATTGAAACAAGGAGATTATTGGTTCCTTTCCCTCACCAGTAAGTCAAGGTTACATGCTGGTCAACATGTCTTAGCTATATTAAGAAGGTTCCCCAATGAATGATGTTCTTCCTTGCTGGTATTATTTTGGGTAGTATTGTCAGGTATAAATGTTTAAATGACTGCATTTCTTCTTAAAGTTACACCTTCTTTTTGTCTTCTTTATTTAAGGAAGTTGCTTGTATTCTTTTTAATGCTGGCTTATTAATTTTGGCCTGGATGGTTTATTTGTTCTATAGAAAGCCAAACAAAATCTCCTGGAAGTTTTATACAGGGGGGAGGTTTGATGGGAGACAGAGTTAATTGCTTGTTAACATATGTACTCAGGATATATAATGCAGAGGAGAGGAGTTACCACCTAAACAATATAACTAGTCTGGTTTGGTTTTGATTCTTATCTGCAACAATTCATAACTGAAGCCATTTATGAGGAGAAACATGTTGACTTATCACTACCTTCAAAAGTGAATGTTTTCAGTGGAAAAGGAATAGGGCTCACTTAAAATATATGTGCAGGGCAAGACTTCTGTCACCATCATAGGTAAAATTTGGAATGCGCACTGGCATATTGGAGATACTACAAGTGTCTAGACAGAATCATGACTATGAGAGTCAATTGATACAGAACAGGAAACATGAACCATATTTATCAGGCCTAGCCCAAAAATGACATAGAAAAATCTAGCCAAAGTCCACTTCTTTATTTGCTCATACCTAATAGACAGAATCTTGCCAGACTAAACATGTAGTACCCTGGGAGATTCTAGGGAGTAGCTACCCTAAATCTCTTTCTCTTTTTGCAATCCAGTTCTGAGCTGTGTTGTTTTTTGTCTCTCTCACACACATTCTTAAAATATGATCCTTTCATCCTGGGAAACTGCCTCTTCACTAGACTCCGTCATACCACTCTCCCTCCATAGATACAATCCATCACAGATATGACTATGAGTTATCTATGTGAAGAATAGATAAGATCCTAGTTATAGATTGTGCTATTAAACTAGTAGTGTGACAAGATTTAACTGTTGATATAACCTCTATTAATTTTTTGGATTAGTTCTATATAAGTAATAGCATCAAAGAAAAGTTTGAGAAGAGAAAGTAAATATATTTCTATTAGGAAAGTGTTCATTAAAAGTTACAAGATATATGTAGGTTCTTATCAGTCTCAACAAGGTCAGTTGAAGAGTTAAATGTGACAGCAGAGTTATAAGTGAACGGGGGAATTAATTCCATGTCATTTGTTTTGGTTTTATTTGTACTAGTTGCTGTTAGCCTTTTGATTTCAAACATCAGGTTTTAACTGGCTAGTTGAACATATTACCTTGTTGCCTGAATTTTGCCATACATTAAAATCTTTGCAAACTTTATTTACTGGTAGCTCCATAGGATTTATATAAATCAAGTTATATTAGCAGATATCAGAGTGAGTCAATGTTTGTTGTGGCAAAGATTAACTAACAGATCTTAAGATTAGGTAAAAATTTTCTGCAGCCAAGATGTTGTCTCTAAAATAAGGCAATAGTTGAAATTAGAAATAGCCCTCAGTTGAAACTGGTTGTGCTGAGAGAAAATAACTGATTGTAAGACAACTACATGGGTTATAGGGGACTGATAACAGATTATTAAAGTTGGATGGGAATTTATAGGCCATCTAGTCCAACTCCCCGCCCAAGTGGGAGACCCTACACCATTTCTGACAAATGGCAATCCAATCTCTTTGTGAAAGTCTCAAGTAACGGCGCTCCCACAACTTCTGAGGGCAAGCTATTCCATTGGTTGATTGTTCTCACTGTCAGAAAGTTTCTCCTCATTTGCAGGTTAAATCACTCCTTGTTCAGCTTCCATCCATTATTCCTTGTCTAGCCTACAGGCGCTTTAGAAAATAGCTTGACCCCTTCCTCTTGTGTCAGCCCCTCAAATATTGGAAGACTGCTATCATGTCTCCCCTGGTCCTTCTCTTCACTAGCCATGCCCAGTTCCTGAAAACCATTCTTCATATGTTTTAGTTTCCAGTCCCCTAATCATCCTGGCTGCTCTTCTCTGTACTTTTTCTAGAGTCTCAACATCTTTTTTATAATATGGTGAATAAAACTGGATGCAGAACTCTAGGTGTGGTCTTACTAAGGCTTTATAGAGTGGTATTAGTACCTCACTTGATCTCGATTGTATCCCTCTGTTAATGCAACTTAAAATTTCATTAGCTTTTTTGGCTGCTGCTGCACACTGTTGGCTCATATTTAGCTGGTTGTCCACTAAGACTCCAAGATCCCTCTCATGGTTATTGCTATTGAGCCTGGTTTCACCCAGTCTATCTGTGTACTTTTGGTTTTTCTTGCCTAAGTGTAGGACTTTACTTTTCTCTACACTGAATTTCATTTTGTTAGATATGGCCCAGTGTTCTAGTCTGTCAAGATCCATCTGGATCTTGAGCCTATCTTCTTGGGTGTTAACTAATCTTGCCAGCTTAGTATCTGAGACCGAGTTGTATTAGTTCTGATTTCATTTGGAAACTCTGCCTCCATCTTATTTGCTTCAAGTATAACAAAACAATGCTTCAGAATGTCCCAAAGGTGCTTTTTTAAGGAGCAACTAGACTTTCTGGTTTTTGTTTGAAAACTTTGAAGATGCTTCTTGGATGAGAAGCAAAACATCTTCAAAGAAAAACCAAAAAGTCCAGTTGCCTCTTGAAAAAAGCATCTTTGGGACAACTATGACCTGGATGACTGAGAATCTCCATAGACAATACATCAGAATGCTAAGTAAAAAGTTCTTATTTAGAAATTTCTCTGTGTTTTGGTTTTTGTTTACTATTTTCAATTGAATTTTTTTCAATTTTTTTCAATGGAATGCCACAGATAAGACTAATCTTTAAAGTCTGTGCAATCATAGATCTATCTGAAATTCAAGAGGCAACTCTGGGGTATTGTATTGATTCCAGATGGACCCACAGTCTATCTCCAGAATGTGATTTTCAAATACAATATTCACAGGGAGGTGAAACTGCATATTTTTGGTTTGTGCTACTTCTCCATTGCCAGAATTCTATTCCCTTCTATTTCCACAGTAATTTACAATTTTAACCTATTTTTCCAAAGCATGTGTTCAAATGTAGGAATACTGTACATTTCAGAAATTAATTGCAACATTTGGAGATCTGTGAAACTGATGAACAGACATCTTGATCAATACATATAGCAGAAATATATACAGTTTCATGTGGTAGTTCAGAAAGATCAAGTTTCTTCAAGACTGCTAGGTAACCATCCAAGAAATGAAGAGGAGACAGTGATGGGTGAGAATCTTGACTGTGCGTTTGTGAAGAGCATACTAAAATTTTCCAATTTCCTTGTAAATAGAAACAAAAGAACTCACATTTCTTAATAATAGGATCCTGTACTTGCTAAATATTGTTGGAGAATTTTTTTCTCTGGATCAGTGTTTCTCAACCTTGGCCATGACTTCAACTCCCAGAATTCTCAGAGTTCAAGTTCACATATCTTAAAGCAGGAAGCCTGTTCTGGAGTAATTTAAAGAAATCATCCACCCAGTTTGTTATTTTACAAATATGAAAAACAATTTCAAAAGGGCACTGTGTCTACAGTAGGTTTGGGGAAGGGGAAATCAGAATATAACCTTTTATTTGACATCACTCTCCAGCAGCTGTTCTCACTGCCCCCGCATGTACATTATGATACTGATACAGTTATTTTGTCTGCATTTTTCTCAGTTCTACCCTAATGTACAGATCCCAAGTTGATCTATAACGTATTTTCTATTTTAAGAGCCACAAAGCTGGCAGACTGCAAATCTGCAATACAACGGGTACCTTAGCATTCTAATTACTCCTACACAAAGTACACCTTCTCCATAAGCTTTTTAGATGTTTAAAACAGCAAAAAGCTATTATGACAAAATTCAAAAGTATTGCTGTTCCACCAATGGAAGAAGCCACTTACTTTTTAGCAAACTTTTTTTTAAAAGGAAGCAGATTGTATGTGGTTTACATTTCCATAATAATGAGACAGATACTCGACAAATGAAAATAAATACAAGCTTCTGATAACTGGATATTTCTCACTTCCACACCATTAAAGGCACAAATCATCTGGAACATCTCTTGGGTGAACTCCATTGGAATAAATTGGGTTTCACCTCCCAGTTTATTTCATCTGAAGCCTTTGTTATTTCTCACTAAGAATTTACCTCCATGTTCTTCATGGTTAGGAGAAAAATTACATATCTGGTGGCTCAGAAAGTAATATTTTACAGAGGCTCCCATGCACAGAGTGTTCTATTTATTGATGAATGTCCCCAGTGAAGATACTTACACCAGTAATTCACTGTTTTGAGGGAGTCTGGATGTAGGGAAATGGATTTAAGAAAAAAGAAAAATATGGATAAGATTTAAAATAGATCATGCAGTCAAATGCAAACAGCACCTATTTGTGACTCTTTGTCATAGCTATGATCCTCTATCGTGTCCTGCTATTTTGTTGGAAATGGGGGGGGGGGAGAGAGAAAGGCTTGCTAGCATATTCCACATGCTTTTGATTTTGATTTTGCTGTAACTGCTTGGGAATTAGCAAGCAGGCTCCCTCCAGCTTGGTTCCAAGGCCGTCATGCCAGCAGTGGGATCCTACCTGTTCCACTATGGGTTTGGTGACCGTGCGCACGCACAGCTTTCCACACAATGCCTGAGGCCTGCAGCACCAATCAGCTGAGAGGAAAAAGAAGAGAAAAGGGAAGGTGGGTGGTTAAGGTAATTCCCCGTTAGGAGAATGAGCGCATACAGGGAAATGTATTTGAGAGAAATGTTTGAATAATACACATGCATCACATAGATACACTGTACAGTAAATGTAGGTTTTTACTTTCAGAAACGTTAGGCAAAGTTCAAACAAGCAGTCCAAAGTCATTCACAGGTAAAATCAATCAGTTTTCAGTCCAGGGATAATCCAATAACAAAGTTCATTGTCAAAACAGTTCAGTATCAGACTTACATCAAATCCAGTAACAACAGTCAATTAGAAGAAATGGCAATATTCTCCAACAGAAGGAAACAGAACTCACTCACTTCACTGAGACTTCTTGAGACTAACACAACCCAGATTTCTGGTTCCATCTTATGGCCATTTGCAAGACTACACCCAATTGCAGTTTTTGGCATGCTCTTAAAAAAACAGTATTAAAATGTCTATCCTGGTTTATATATTTCCAACACAAATAGCTGTTAGTGACTTACATTCCTAACAGGTGGGAAAGCCAATCCTGCACTTTCCTCTTCTTTCTCCTCTCAGCTGATTGTCAGAGGCTTTTTTTACTATTGGTTCTGCTGAACCGGTAGGAATTTTTGCTACTGGTTCGGCTGAACTGGGCTAAACCGGTAGCATATTACCACTGTGTCATGCCCTGAAAGTGAACTGTTATCTATCTAGGACCTCAATGTTCTCAAAACAACCTTGCAGCATCACATGGGCTGCAAGTGGACTGGTTGGGGGTTGGGTTTTGGGAAAGAAGAATTGCTTTGGGCTTAGCATGAGTTTTTCAGATTCCACCTGACTCTACTACAACCACTTTTTCCAAGTACAAGTTCTTTTGATTCAACTTAATAGAGTCAAGAGTTTTGCTTTTCTGAAGGCAGGTCCTTACAGTGTCATTCTGTAATCATGTGTCTATTGCAGAGAAGAGCTGTGTGAGTCCAAAAAAAGACATGGCTGTCTTAAAAAGCTATAGACAAATATTAAGTTTACAATCCCTGATACTACAAGGCTTTTCTGGAACTGAGTTCAAACTCCTACTGTGAAATAATACTGGACAATTTTTATTCAATTTTTTTGCTTCCTGAAAACCTGTTGGTGATTATAGCAGACTTTTCAAACTGAACACAAATATACTTTCAGAATGACTGCATCACACAGGAATTTTGAGAAATATGTATTTCTCAAAATATTATTTTGAGAATTTTGCTGGTGATTTTCATTTGTACTCAGTGTCTGATGAATCTCGCTGCAATGTCATCAGCCAGCTTTGATGGATTCCAGTTACCCTGATACCCAGTTACCCTGATACCATTTTTCCATTGTGGCAATGTCCTGGTTAAATCTTTGACCATGTTTTGTCACTGATTGCATCTAGAAGTCCAAATGTGAATACAGTAAATGAATCGTCATTTCATGTACTGTATTCACATTTGCATTTCATGGTCTTGAATGCTGTAAGAAGTTAGTCAACCAGTTTGTCAATTGTGCCTTGGTGGCACAGTGGTTAGAGTGCAGTACTGCAGGATGCTTCTGCTGACTGTTTGCTGACTGCAATTGGCAGTTCTGAATCTCACTGGGCTCAAGGTTGACTCAGCCTTTCATCTTCCTGAGGTTGGTAAAATGAGCACCCAGTTTGTTGGGGACAATTTGTTGGGGTTTACAGAGTTGCTGACTCTGTAAAACTGCTTAGAGAGGGCTGTAAAGCACTGTAAAGTGGTATATAAGTCTAAGTGCTATTGCTATAGTTTGGTGCTCTGTTGTTGCTAATCTCAAGGTGTTTTTTCAAAAGTCAACTGGACTTTATTTTTTCTTGAACAGTTTTTGTTTCTCATCCAAGAAGCTTCTTCAGGTCTATCAGAACCTGAGAATGAGGATGAGAAGTAAAATGTCTTCAAATAAAAATAAAGTCCAATTGCCTTTTGAAAAAGCACCTTTGGGACAATCATGATCCGAATGACTGAGAATCTCCATAGGCTGTAGTTACCAAGAAAATCTCAACCTTGAATGTTTTCCAGGTGATTTTTTTTCTAACCCCACAGACAGATCCTTGATCTGCTTTTCATTGATGGTGTATTTGATCTATGGACTCACAAAATACCTTCCTTAATTTAAGCATCAGTTATTCTTGGAAACATATATCTCAAATAATGAAAACTTCACCGTCCTTCTTCATGAATTTTTTTTCATCAGTCCAAGTCTCATGTGAAATGGAGGCAAAAATATTTTTGTTGGGTGAACAAGTGATTCATGTGCCATGTTTTTCTGGCCTGGAACCAATTTTTGGGGGACTGACTATTTCTTTTTTATTTTAATGAGATTCTTTCGCATATGTAAAACAATACTTGATATATCCAAGCTGCATTCCAAGCAGCAAATATCTGTGGAGATTCTTGATCATCCAGGTCATGACTGTCCCAAAGGGGGATTTTTTTCAGAAAGGCAACTGGACTTCATTTTTTCCTTTGAGAGCATTTTGCTTCTCATCCAAGAAGCTTCTTCAGTTCTGAACTTCATAGTACACAGTACATTTTGCTTACTAGTCACCAAAGTCAGCTGAGACATTTCTAAATGTAGCAAGTTGTTATTAATTTTTCTATTCCAAGACTTAAGTTACCTGTCAGCCCTATAATCATCCTATGAGAGAGTCTACAGGGCTGCCACAGTGATGGTTTAGCTAGCTGTGGGAATGAAAGGGAGAAGGTATGGATAGTTGGGGTGTATAATCATAACAATATTCTTTTCCCTGGGAGCCAAGGACGTCCAGCTGACACCTGAGAAGGCATGATAGAAGTTGACTGGAATTGGGATGTGAATTTGATTGGACTATGTGATGCAGAGATGGATGCAGGGAAAGGAAATTTGGGTGAAGAAAACACGAGATTTTAGATTCAGGTTGAGCCCAGATGTGCCAATATGATGTCTTCAATAATTCACCTTGGATTTTTACTTTGGTTGGAGGTATTACTTGGAATCCTGACATTACTCTAGCGAAAAATGTATCAGAACAAAAAGCTGCAACCCTGCTAAAGACCCTGTCACACTGCCCAACAGATGCAAAACGATTGTAAAAAGGACACAGCGGACGAGAAAAATGTTCCATCCGTTGTTATCCACTCTCAAAAGGGGCAAAAATTTGCATAACCAGAGTGGATAACAAGGAAAGGAACGGATGGGGGGAGGATGCAGGGCGGATGGAAAATGGATGCAGAGCGGAAGCCTAGTGGATGGAAGCGGATGGGAGCAGATGGCACATCCTCAAGGCTTCCTGGGGAGCACAGCAAAGTGGACGCGGAACAGATTCAGCGGAGGCAGAGCAGACGCCGAGCGGATGAAGTGGATGCACAGCAGATGAAGCGGATGCAGAGTGGATGAAGCAGATGCAGAGCGGAAGCCTAGCGGATGCACAGCGGAAGCCTAGCGGATGCAGATCGTTCACTGCGCATGCGGGGGGGATTTATTGCATCAGCCCTGCAGATATAAAGGGAAGCAGCTCGGAAGCAGGTCACCATTCAGAGGAAAGACCTGCATCCAGACACATCGAGTGCCTTGCCAGCCTGCCCTGCCTGCCCTGCCTGCATGCCTGCCTGCCAGCCTTGCTGCCAGCCTTGCTGCCTGCCATCCTGCCTGCCATCCTGCCAGCCTCCCTGCCATCCTTGCTGTCTGCCTGCTTGCCAGCCTCCCTGCCAGCCTTGCTGTCTGCCAGCCTTGGTGCCTGCCTGCCAGCCTTGGTGCCTGCCTGCCTGCCTTGGTGCCTGCCTGCCTGCCAGCCTTCCTGCCAGCCTTGGTGCCTACCTGTCTGCCAGACTCCCTGCCAGACTCCCTGCCAGCCAGCAACCCCACAACCATGGGGAAGAAGAGAAAGCCTCAGCCATCTGCTGCCAGCCCTGGCAAGAGGGACAGGGCCACCCTCCCACCCCCTGGCCCTCACTCTGCTTCTACTGGGGCTTCTGCAGCATGGGCTCACTCTTCTGCGGCAGGGGCTTCTGCTGCTTCTGCTTCTGGAGGAGCTGATGATGATGCTTATGGCGATGGTGCTTCTGCTCATGCTTACTCTGCTGATGCTGCTTCTGGCGGTGTTGCTTCTGCTTGTGCTTACTCTGCTGATGCTGCTTCTGGCGGTGGTGCTTCTGCTGGTGCTTACTCTGCTGATGCTGCTCCTCGTCCTGCTGGTCCTGCTTGTCCTGCTCGTGCTCCTGGACTTGCTCGTCCTGCTCATACTGCTCATGTTCCTGGTCTTGCTCGTCCTGCTCATCCTGCTCGTCCTGCTCGTGCTCCTGGTCCTGCTCGTGCTCCTGGTCCTGCTGGGGCTCCAGATGCTTACTTTGCTGCTGCTGATCCTGGTCCTGCTGGTGCTGCTGCTGCTGCTGCTGCTGCTGCTGATGATGATGATGATGATCCTGCTGGTGCTGCTGGTGCTGCTGCTGATGATGATGATGATTATGATCCTGCTGGTGATGCTGCTACTGCTGCTGCTGCTGCTGATGATGATGATCCTGCTGTTGCTGCTGCTGCTGGTGGTGTGGAGGAGCAGCCCCTACAACCTCGAAGTCCCTCTGATGAGGGCCCATATGGCCCTGCCAGAGGGAGGAAAAGGCAGACGCGTGATAGGGAGAGGAGGCAACATTCCATTGAGGAGGAACACGAGGATGAGGTGCTGGAGTGGCTGAGAGAGAATGACTATCTGTGGCAGAAGGGACACCGGCTGTACAGGGACACCAAAAGGAAGCAGGCTGGTTTGAGAGAGAAGGCGGAGAGTCTGGGCTACACATTGGATGTGCTCCTCGGCTGGTGGAAGCACATGCACACCTGGTACAGGAAGCTGCATCTCAAGAAATCAGGCCAGGCCACGGTTAAGCTGACGGACAGAGACACCTATGTCATGGCCAGGTGCAGCTTCCTGGAGGGTGAGATCTGCCACCGAGGAGCAGCAGCAGCCCCACTCACGACCCTCTCTTTCCGGCAGCCTGCTGAGAGCCAGTCCTCTTCCGGCCGAGAGTCAGCTCCTGTCTCCAGGCAGGTTTCTGTGGAGCGTCCCACAGCGGAGAACCTGCAAACAGTTGTTTTAACCGTGGTGGAGTGTGTGGAGGACTCACTGGTGCAGTGGGAGAAAAGAGATGGCACTTCCACCACAGTCCTACCTGCATCCACCCCCAGCTCCACCTCCACAGAAAGGCAGAGAGCCAGACAGGAGGGGCAGAGCCACACTGTCCTGCTGGAGATCAGGGACACCATCAGAAGCAGCATAGATCTCCTCTCTCAGCTGGTACACACCGACTACTCATCCTCCAACCGCAAGCCCTTCCTCACCTATGTGAAACAGACCCTCACGGACATGGCGGAACCCCAGTACCAGGTGGTGAAGAACCGGATCACCGAGCTGCTTCACAACCCTCCAGACCCAGAGAAACCTGCTCCCACCCAGTTCAGGTCTGCTCCTCCACCCCAGGTGATGTCCCTCCCATTCCAAGGCTTTCCACAGGCCCTCACCTAACAGGGCTACGGCTACCAGGAGGTCCAGCAGCACAGGCAGCAGCCCTTCCCAGTCCAGGCACAGAGTCATCGGATGACACCGTTGTCACCGGTTCCACTGATGCCACTGATGCCACCCACGACACTGATGACACCGATGCCACCGATGCCACCCATGACACAGAGGCCACCCACACCAGTCCTCACCCAGCTGCAAACCAGACAGCCCCACTACACTGCTCCTTCCTTCACCCCACAGCCAAGCCCGGCCTCAGTACATCTGTCCTCGGTACTGGGGCTGACACCCCATGGCATGGAGGAAGGGGGTCTCAACATCACGGGTCTGAGCCAGCTGTCTGAGAGCTTCCTCAACACACCATCACCAGGCACCCCAGTGGAGCTTCAGACCAGCACTCCAGCACTAGCCACCTCCACAGCACCTGGACCCTTCACCCCTGAGACTGGGCACACCTCCGAGTGACCAAGAAGAGTGCCAGAGACTGGGTGGCTACCTGTAGACTTTATTTGGACACTTGACTTGGGTCATTTTTCTTTTACAGCTTGTTATTAATAAAGTTTATTTTTGCTTCACACACTTGCTTCATTTTTTTTTTTTAAATAAAGTCTTGGTGGAAACTTTTAGAAATGGTTTAAGACTTTGCATGCTTGTGGGATGGGTAAGGATAGCAGTGGGATGGTCAGGGATACCTTTGGGGTGGGTAAGGATAGCAGTAGGATGGGCAGGGATACCTTTGGGATGGGCAGGGATACCTGTGGGATGGGCAGGGATACCTTTGGGGTGGGTAATAGCTGTGGGATAGATAAACCTCCAGTGCAAGCATAGTGGGACTGTATGGTCCACCCTCCCAGGTGCCACACCTATGGCCCTTTATTATCAATACTAATGTAATCATTGATCCACACATGTCAACATAAACACAACTCTTTATTAAATGCCCTGTTCATTGTAGGCCCACCCAACATACATGGCCCAATCTCATCCGTGTGATGAGACAGGCTGAAGGAAGCATCCATTAATCATCTACCATCCTGTCTTGACACTCCACTGCTCCACCTGGGGAGTTGCACCAGTGTTTCAGGTGGTTGTGCTGCTTCTTCCCTTCACGTGAGCTCTGTTGGGGCCTTGCACATCCTCAGTGTCTATCAGGCTTTGCCCTTGCCTCCATTCCCCAGGCTCCATGTCCCCATTGCCTTGTTGGAGGTCCACGAGCCTGTTCTGCAAGACTGGATAGCGGGTGCGCATGAGATTGTGCAGGATGCAGCAAGCTTCCACGATCCTCCTCATGGTCTCTGGGTGATGCTGCATGGTGGTGAGAAGTACCTGGAACCTGTTGTCCAGGATGCCAAAGGCGTTCTCCACCACCCGCCTTGCCCTGGACAGCCTGTAGTTGAAGATCCTCTCTTCATGGGTGAGGTATTTGGAGGTGTACTGCTTCATGAGGTAGGTTGTGAGGGAGAAGGCGTCATCCCCCACGATGAAGTAGGGCACATCTTGTGTGTCGTTGGGCAGGGGGTCTGGATCTGGGAAGCCCATGATGAGGTTGCATTCCAGCCCCTCCTTGGGGTCACTGGCGTTGTATACCTGGGCATCTGAACATGAGCCATTGCCTGAAGCATCAATGTACATGAACTTGTAGTCAGCATTGACCATGGTGAAGAGGACGATGCTGAAGAAGCTCTTGTAGTTGAAATAAGTGGACCCCGACTTGGCTGGTGCTTTGCAGGCCACGTGCTTGCCATCTATGGTTCCAACAGTGTGTGGGAAGTTTCACCTCTGATACCACTGCTCTGCAACTTTCTTCCATCCTTCTTCAGTGGAGGGGCACTGGAGGAGCTCCTCAATGTATTCTTCAATGATGGCCTGCACCACTTCTCTGACCACAATGCTGATGGTGTTGGGTGGCACCCTCCAGCTGTACTGCATGCTCCTGTAGGTGGTCCCTGAGGCCAGGTGGCGCAGAGTGAGTGCCACCTTGAGCCCAGGGTCCAGGCTGGGCTGGAAGTTGGTGCTCTGCTTGGTCAACCTGGGTGTCAGCCGCTGCACAACTTCGTCAAACAAGGCTGGAGGCATCCTCATGAAGTTCTGGAATGCACGAGTGTCTTCATTCCTGAGCTCCACCATCAGCTTGTTGTACAGTCCATACTCTGCTCTTCTCCTGATCCATCTTCGGACCCAGACTCTTCTTGGCTGCCTCCTTTTCTTCCCATAGTAGAGTTCACAGAGCCTGTAGATGGCTTCGCACTGTTGCAGAACTATGGTGGCTACCTAAAGGAATTTGTTACGATCCAAGATGGACATGACTGGATGCTGTGGAAGAGGTAGAGGCAGATGAAGGCTGCAGACGTCTGCACAGCTGGGCTGCTGGGCTGAAAGTGAGATCCAGGTGAGTTGCTCTCCCTTTTTATAGGCAATATAGGTTTTCCACTATGTGCCCCTTTGCATCCTCTAGGCATCCTCTAGACATCCTTAATATCCGAGATAGGTCCCCTCTGCGAACGTTTTTTCCATTTTAAATGCTTTCTTTGCGTACTGCAACCGCTTTCATCCTTTCTCCGTCCGTGCTACTAACTAGCGTCTGTTCCACATCCATTCCGCTTCCTCCTTGCATCCGTTTACGGCTGGAGTAGATTGAGTTGCGTGGATGTGCAGCGGATGCCTAGCGGATGCATAACGGATGTAGAACGGATGTCCCCCACATGCCTAGCGGATGCAGAATGGGCGCGTTGGATACATTTTCCGCTCAAAAGTTTTGAGCAGCTCAAAACCTTCTGAGTGGATGAAATGTCAATAGATGGATGCTGGACGGATAGAGAGGAAGCAAAACGGAGGCAGTGAGTACAGAATGGAAGCATCGCGTTAACCAACGGATGGCAAGTGTTTTTCTCCATTTTACATCCTCTGTCCATCCGTTGGTGCAGTGTGACAGGGGCTTAAGACAGCAGGGACAGGAATTTCCCACCCTGTTTTTAAAAGACAAAAAAAAATAACCCTTCCTTGTACAGCGATGCACAACACTGAAAGCAGACACCGATTGCCTTGCCTCTTTCTAGAGGTAGTGAAAAAAAGACGAAGAAACTGACGTGGAAACCTATCTGAAGCAGACACTAAGTCATGTTGATTAAAAATACAAACATCTTGATAATGATGAGCAATTTAAAGATCAGTCCTCTCAGAAGTTCTGTCCAGATGACATTGTCAGCTATTCTATTCAATATTGATTTCTCCCTTTTCGCTCACCCAACTGCACTTGTTTCCGGCTTCTTTGCTTCTCTCTCTGTTAGATAAAAATCTACCAATTTCTCAGTCAGAAAGAATACACCTGTAATCTTCCTTTGCAGTAGAACCAGGAATAATAAGATTCTGTGCAAGTGCAAACCACCTGGATGAAGTCACCCAGCTTGAGAGAAAAATGTTGCAGTGAAAATGCTGCAGTCAGCTGCATTTTCAGCCTTACTTTTCTGGAAGGTTTTGATAGTGTTTGTCAAATTCTGATCTGAAGGTTGTTTGTCCAGAGTTAACATCACCTGAAGTCTCTTGCTTCCTTCACTCCCTCCTTTCATCCTGAGGTCTCATGCATTTCCTTGGAATTATCAATTGAATAAATGAATAAAATGTATTTAATAAGCTCATCAAAGAGAACTCCAGCCTGGAAACAAGGAGGAACTTCTTGACAGTGAGAACTATTAAGCAGTGGAACAACTTGTCTTCCAGGGTTTGGCAGGAGGTTGGTCTGGAAGACCTCCAAGAGAATAGCAAAAAAGATGATTAGGGGACTGGTGGCTAAAACATATAAAGAACAGTTGCTGGAAAGATGGAAGGAAAGCAGACAACCAGCACATGGATGGACTCTAGTAGAGTGGGGATGGATGCACCATTAGAAGATATGAAAGTTAGATATAGAGGGGGTTCGAAAAAAATAACTTGATGGCAAATAATCATATTTATTTATAATTAAATTAAATTAAATTAAATTTTTGTTTTCATTAGATCTATGCTCATTTCTTCAAACTGCCATGTACTTATGGCCCTGTCAAAAATCAAGCTCAAATGTCTTGAAAATGTTGTGTTGGATGAGGGGTGTCAAACTCAATTTCATTGAGGGTGGTATCAGGATTGTGTTTGACCTTGTGGGGCCGGAGTAGGCATGGGCAGGAATGGGCATGGCCAGCTTGACTTCACTGATGTTGGGGGGCACCTGTGGTGACCTGAGCAGTCTGCTAGAGAAAACAGGCTCCTGACCTCCATTTTCAGCTGCAACAGCCTCCTGCAACCCTCTGCCAGCAAAAACAGAGCTCTGTTTTCCCTGATAGAGGCACCGCAGGCCAGTGACCAGATTTAAGCACCCGTGGGCTAGATCTGGCCCCTGGGCCTTCAGTTTGACACTCCTGTGTTCGATGATCTGAAAGCTGATCTGACACAAACCATTTTTCTATCTCCAGCTGCAGGTTTTTGGTAGACCTATTAATGGATCTATTTTGACAAATCACAGTAGCAGAATGCAAAAACATGTGTGCAAGGACAGGACAGGAACTTTCCAAGACAAAGGAAAACATGCTTGTCTCTTCCGCTACTAAGAGCTAAGAGTTTAATGCACCCAGAGTGTCATATTTTTCCTTCCTAGGGCTATCTGGTTTCCTGTTGGGAACCCAATCAAGACACTGGAAAGGATGTCTGTTCTGCAAAATTCATCTTGGCTCAGATTTTGAAATACTTCCTGGCTGCATTTTATCCAACAATTAAACAAGACCTTGCTTTCTACAGGATGTAGCATCAGCACTGCTAGCAAGAGAAAAATGTAAATAGTGTCAACACACTGAGAAATTAAAAAGTTACTTTCAGGTGTGTTTGGTGGGGAACAATTCAGAGCTTTGCATTTAATTACTGCCCCACGACTTTCAAAATATATAATTTCTTGCCCCCTCTTCATTTGAAATATAAACTGAAAATTTTCCTAGGAGATAAAGAAATCCATCTGAATGTACTGAAGCTTTCTCTAGTTTTCTTTTACTTTCTTCTATCTCTTCTCTTTTGGCAGTTTGGTCCTTTAATTATGATGATAAATCTCTAAAATTTGGCAACAGAACAAAGAACTATATTTTTGCATGCTTTTGTTCCTGGGGAAGAAGGGAGAGATTAGAAAGAGATGGGAAAGGGACACCTTCAAAAAAGGAACTCCACTATGTATTTGCAATGATTGCCACAATTCACTGATTGTGTCCATGGGGAAGAAATTGGTCAGTAATGGCTTTGCTGTTGTTATAGGTGAAGGACTTCCTATGATGCCATTTGCTTAGAGTTCCCAGCACATGAAATAATTTCAATGTTTTGAATGGCTAGTTTTATCTGAAATGGCACAAAAGCATGTAGACCGAAATTTATGTTTTAGAAGCAAGAAATTCTTCTGCTCTCTTTCTTCAATACCCCCCCTTACTTTATGCCTCTTCTTAAAGAGCCCCCCCCCCCCCCGAAAAAAGAAATAAACAATGTAAGCTCATACCCTCTTCTGATGAGCTTACAGTACAACTGCATGATTCCGCGTGATCTTTGGAGCATGGAGCAAATTATGGCTCTGATAACCATCATAATTCAGGATCTCCAAGAGTTCAGATTCTATCTATATCCTATAGGGTTCATCCTATGCAGTGGTGGGATTCAAAAAGTTTTACTACCAGTTTCTGTGGGTGTGGATTGGTGGGCATGGCAGAGGAAGGATACTGTAAAATCCTCATTTTCTCCCCATTCCTGAGGGAAGGTTACTGCAAAATCCCATTCTGTCCCCACTAATCTGCTTTTCAGCTCCGTTCTCCTGTGCAGGGCAACAAAAGAAGACCCAGCTGATCAGCTGGGACTTGGGAAGCAGAGACTAGATGGGGGTGGGGCCAGTCAGAGGTGGTATTTGCCAGTTCTCTGAACTACTCAAAATTTCTGCTACTGGTTCTCCAGAACTGGTCAGAACGTGCTGAATACCACCTCTGTTCCTATGGTATGAATGCCTTCATCTTTCCTGCTAGCACTTTTTTTTTTTCGTATAGAAAAGAAATATTATGTGAATCACAGGATGTTGAGGAACATTTTAACCATACCACCTTAAGATATAAATAGCCAGTCTCTGGAGCTTAGTGGAACTTATTTGATATTTGTTGAACACTTTAGGGGTTAGATACATTAGCAAGCAGAGCCTTTGGCAAGTTGGCCATCTTGAAGCATGTAACAAGTTTTAAAGCATCAGTTTTGCATAAGACGACTTGTCATCTCCTCCAGCAAGATATTCCTGATTTTCATTGTCTAATTTTCCTTTTTATTGGACAGGTTGAGTGCACTTCCAAGCAAAGTTCTGTGGTGCAACTGCTCATGAGGTTTATATTCTAAGAAATGGGTTTTGGAGGCCATTTGAGATACTGAGATATTCATGGAAGTTAAGGTGACACTCAAGGCAGATTCAATGTTTTGCAGTATGTGACCTGGAATGCCAAAGTATTTGCAGATGCTTTCAATGGCACTCACCAGGTTGTAAAATTTGCTGTGGACTTAGAAGGAGCCATTGGAGGCATCAGTGATACATTTGTTCCAAAGTACCTTAATTGGGGTATCCCAAAATTAAGAGATCAGATAACAGTCAGGAAAATTGAACTTTTCTGAAAGGGAGAATTTTTGAATATTGTGTGGCAGAAGGTAACTGATAGAAAGGAGGGATTTTTTTCCCCACATTTTTGAACCACCCATCTGTCTCAAATGATTTCTTGCAGACTTGGAAATGTTTTTTAAATGCCTTTCCTAGGTCAAGCAGAAGCAACAAGCATGTATACAACTGGAGATGACAAGATGGGAGAAGGAGACATCCGAGAAACAAGGTTAATCTTGCCACCTTGCCATCTTGTCACCACATCAAAAGACAAGGAGGCAACTTAAAAAATAAAAAGAGACGGAATCAGGATTTAACTCCTAAAGTGGTATAATCAAGAAGAAAATGTGGAGGATGCACATTTTCAAAAGGATATTTGAAGAATGGTTATTAGATGATGTAACTGTGTTTGGCCATGTGATCTCTTCAGGTGAAGGTGGATTCATTCCAGATTATAGGCATAGAATCACACCTTTTCAGTGAAAGTGGTTTGCTTCAGTGGTGGGATTCAAAAAAATTTTTTGCTACTGGTTCTGTGGGCATGGCTTCGTGGGCATGGAAGGGGAAGGATACTGTAAAATCTCCAGCCACAGATGGTATTTGCCGGTTCTCCAAACTACTCAAAATTTCCACTACTGGTTCTCCAGAACTGGTTAGAACCTGCTGAATACCACTTCTGGTTTGCTTTTAAAGCACTTGAATGCATTGTGAGTCTTTTTAAACATCTTAACCTAAAGTTAATGTTGGATGAATTTCATGAGTTACACACAACTCCAAGAACATTCTGTTATTCTTCCCTCTATTGTGGAACGTTATTAATGTTCCTGAAAGATATTTTTATGTGTTGTGCATTCCTTCTTTATTTTCTCTCATATTTTGGACATACAGTGTTTATATTCATGACTAATAAAATGTCCTTTTTCCTAAACTGATGGTGGAGAAGGCATATATTGAAATATAGTTTGTGGACTTTGATGAATGTAAGTCTTCTTTGTGATTCATAAGAGTCTTGCTT
This sequence comes from Laticauda colubrina, assembly GCA_015471245.1. Lineage (NCBI taxonomy): Eukaryota > Metazoa > Chordata > Lepidosauria > Squamata > Elapidae > Laticauda > Laticauda colubrina. The sequence continues at coordinate 1,261,165 of BLBF01000049.1, read as the reverse complement.
AAAGAGCCACTTATCCATGTAAGTGACAAATCTAAGAGCTCAGTTTGCACAATATGCACAAATGTGTGCAGGGGGTGGGAGGGAAGAACCAAGGGGAACATGAAATCAGCGTCCCACCAATGGCTACAGGCCCTACCCATTTTGAACATATATCATGATGTCCCATGTATGCATGAAAGACATGGACCTTGTGACACAATAGAATAATGCTGCTTTTGTCATTTTGAAAATGATCCTGTGGTTATTTTTCATGCTAGACCTGTTTAATTTTCACCTTTGATAATTTGTGAGGACTTATATACTATGTAAACCCAGGCCAGTTGGTCAGTTTATAGTTAAATGAATGATGTAATGCCAATATTTTGCTAATTCTTAGACTAAATCTGATCAACCTTTAACTCAGTTAGTTAGGTTTCTTAGAGGTACTTCTGATAGTTCACAATCATACTAACTGCATCAGTCACAACTTTAGGACTTACAGAAGTGTTGCTCCCTTCCTCCAGGAACCTTAGACTGTCTAATCTTAGACTGTCTACGATTGACCTTACCCCTTCCCTAAGAGGTCTGTAGGGGGCGTGCATAAGCACACCAACATGCCTACCATCCCTGTCCTATTGTTTCTTTTTTATTTTTCTTATATGTATCTATTTCATGTATTCATAACTATGTTTATACTTATACCTATTATCTTATAATTGCTTGACAAAATAAATAAATAATAAATAAAAATAATAAAATGTGCCTTTCTCTGGACAATACTGACAAGACTTTACTCTGGACAGTACTGATAAGTCTTTAAAGAAAAATCAGAAAGTTCAGTTGCCTCTTGAAAAAGCACTGTTGGGACAACCATAACCTGGATGACTGAGAATCTCCATAGACATATAATGGCATCCATGGGGAAGGACAAATCAATCAAGATAGCCATCACAACATTGCAATGCAAGCCCTACCCCACTTTTGTCCCATTTTGAGGGGGTAGGACTTCTATGTCACTGCTATCTCCTGCTGCCAGATCTTGGAAGTGAGGTCTATCATGGAGATGCTTGTTTTTAGAGGACTAGGTATGCAAATGAGTCTTGATATTCCTCTACCACACAAGACAATTTGGGTGTGCTGCTGTCCTTAGACAAAGCAAGAGAAGGTCAATAATGATGACTTGCTGAAAAAAATTGCAGATACCTGAGATAAAGAAAGAACTAAAAAAAAATAACCTGCCTTTATTTTGTTTGGCGCAATATGGGACAGAGAGAAACTTGGGTAGATCATTGAGATTCTGTCATTCTCCTTTATTGCAATAAAGGACATACCTGGAGTTCTTGCCATGCCTCTTTGACCTGGTCTACTTGAAGGCCTGACAATTTGTTTTGGTCATCTGATCCCTTTCTGGTGCTCCCACACTGCTCAGACCACTTTTTGCCCTGGTTAAAATGTTCCAGGAACAGTTCTTGCATGTATAGCAACAACTTTGGCTTCAGAATGATGGATGCACTTGAGCAATGTATTGAGTAATTGTAAAGATATGTGGGAATGACCTTGGGAGATGGAGGGAAAGCAATGCTGCCTAAGGAACAATCAGATTGTTCCTAGATTATAGGCCCGGTCCCACTGCACTTACAGATGCAAAGAGGATGTAAAATGTTAAAAAAAAGCTTGCCTTCCGTTGGAAAACGCTATGCATCCGTTGTGTACTCATTGCATACATGTTTCATACGCTCTATCTGTCGAGCATCCGTCCACTGCAATTTCATCCATGCAAGAAGTTTTGAGCTGCACAAAACTTTGTGAACGGATGAATTTTCCACTGTGTACAATGTAAATCTGCAACATACGAGCAACAAACATTCTATGTCCATTATCATCCATTAAATGTCTGCTGTATCCTCTCTGCATCCTCTGGGCATCCTCGAACTCACATCCGCTGCAGCTGAAAATGGAAAGAGGGAGGAAAGAAAGGGTACACAGAACGTCTATACATGGAAATAGAAAGGATGCGCAGTGAATGGTTTGCATCCGATATACATCCGCGCGGCATTCCCTTTCTTTCCTTTAGGCGTACGTGATGCATCCGCTTCATCCGCTATGTGTCCACTTCGCAATTATCCCCTGTAACCCCTTTGGAGGTGTCATCCCCTTCCATCCACTTTTATCTGCTAGGCTTCCGATGAACATCCATTTAACATCCCCGCTACATACTACCTACGTCCGTTCTTTTCCGTTCTTTTCCGTACTGTTTATGCAAATTTTTGCCACTTTTTGGAGCAGATGACAATGGATGGAGCCACCCCCAAAATTTTCCTTGTCCACTGTGTCCTTTATGCATATGTTTTGCATCCGTCAGCCAGTAGGATCGGGCCTTTATAAGAGAGGACATAACCCTCAGTTGCCTCATGGGTAGAGAAAGAACCACCCTAACTTCTCAGGTTATAAAGGAGAATGTGGGGTGTTTGAATGATCAATCTTGTAAGATTGATGTCAGCCTTCCCAGGTAAACCAGACAAACATAACCAGATGAGCTAATTCTACTTTACCTGTAAGGCTGCATTAATTGAATCAGAGTTCTAGTAGCACAACTGAGTTTGTTTCTCTGTCCATTATGCAGCTATGGGCTATGCCCTGTCCAATCTAATTGTTCTCTAGACAGCATGTCTTCCCCACTTCCAACCTTCCAAGGCCATTCCCACATACCATTACAGCAATGCATATTAAAATTCAATTGAGCAGTAAGGGTAAAAGGGATGGCCTTTGATTGTTCAGTCCTACCTACCATTTTGAAGCCAGTGATAATCACTGTGGATTTCTCTCCCTCCTTCTCTCTCTCTCTCTCTCTCTCTCCCTCCCTCTCTTTTTCAATTGAACACTGGATTTTGCCAGTAGTGGGATGCTGCCGGTGAAACAACCGGGTCGCAAACTGTGTATATTCGCAGCTGTGTGCGCTGCGAACATACACAGCTTTCAAAATTAGTTACCTTCAATGTTACTTCAGGGAAGTAACACAGCTGAGGAGCAGTAATCCACTCTACTGTGCAAATCAGCTGAGTAGCTATGGATGAGTACATCACAGGGACAGATGGGTAGGCTCACATGATCATAGGAGAGAACTGATTCTGAGCCAGCTGATCATCAGAGCTAGGGGTTCACCCAAACTGGTTTGAACTGAAAGAATCCCACCCCTGGATTTTGCTCTTTGAACTGAATCACTGTTATTTTTAACTTTGGTATTTGCAAGTACCAAGAGCGAAAAATCTAGCTGCTCATCTGGGCAAACTATAACCAAATAACAGAATTGGAAGGGACCTTGGAGGTCTTGTAATCCAACCCCCTGCTCAAGCAGAGACCCTATACCAATCCAGGCAAGTGGCTGTGCAGTCTGTTTTGTAAAATCTCCTGTGTTAGAGAATTCACAACTTCTGGAGTAAAGTTGTTCCACTGATTAATGATTCTAACTGTCAGGAAATTTCTCCATAGTTCTAGTTTGCTTCTCTCCTTGTTTAATTTCCACCCATTGTGTCTTGTCCTGACTTTCAGGTGCTTTGGAGAATAGCTTTACTCCCTCTTCTTTGTGGCAGCCCCTGAGTTATCAGAACACTACTTTCATGTCATCCCTAGTCCTTCTTTTCATCAGACTAGACATACCCAGTTCTGTAACTGTTCTTTTATGTTTTATCCTCCAGTCCCCTAAACGTCTTTGTTGGCTCTTTTCTGCACTCTTTCTAGAGTCTCAACATCTAGTAAGTTGCTTCAACTATTAGTCAGATAGATTTAGGAGCATTTTTCCACCAAGATCATCCATCATCATCAGTCATCAGTAATTTATTTGGAAAACTTTAATCCACTAACTATATTTCATTCATTTCTCAAGATCTTGGCAAATTTCTCCCATGTCAAGCTTTAACTGATCTCATCAATACCAGTATATGCAGGTTAAAAAAATTAACAATTCTCAAATAAGTTTCTTTGATGAAATATCAGTAAGATGTCAATAAAGTTGATCAGACCTTGTTGATTCCTCAATCTTCTTCAGATGTCTTGCCAAAGCCTCTTCTTTTTCTTCATAATTCATGCACTAGCACCAATGATAGCTCTAGCTTCAGTATAGGAAGAAGTGCCATCTTCTTTACCCTTTATGTAGAAACATCATACCAGTGTTGCAAAAAGTTGAAGCTAAAGAACAGCAAAGACAGTTTACTGTATCTCCTTAGTGCCATTAACCTGTTGTCCAGTTTTTTACAGACCCTTCAAATTATCTGAAAGCCTCTAGCGAAGAGTGATCCATCATGTCCTAAGCAGTCTATTCCTCTACTTGACATGTTCTATGAAATATGTAAAGGCCCGGTCCCACTGGCAGATGGACACAAAACGTATGCATAAAGGACACAGTGGACAAGCAAAATTTCGGGGGTGGCTCCATCTGTTGTCATCCGCTCCAAAAAGTGGCAAAAATTTGTATAAACAGAATGGAAAAGAACGGAAAAAAACGGACATGGGTAGGATGTAGCGGGGATGTTAAATGGATGTTCATAGGAAGCCTAGCGGATGAAAGTGGATGGAAGCGGATGACACATCCGAAGGGGTTCTGGGGGAGAATTGCAAAGCGGATGCATAGTGGAAGGTGCGGATGCATAGCAGATGAAGCAGATGCATCACAGACGCCTGTAGGAAACAAAGGGGATGCTGCATGGATGTATATCGGATGCAAAGTGTTCACTGCACATGCAGGGAGTATGAATTGCGTCAGCTCCAGGGATATAAAAGGATGCAGCATGCACGCAGTCAGTATACAGGGGAAAGATGTGCTGCCACATACACCTTGCAGGAACACCATGGTTCATCAGTCAGGCAAGAAGTGGAAGCCCGTGCCTACTCGTTCAAGCCCTGGCAAGGTGAAGAAGGCCAGAACCAGCATCCCACCCCCTGGCACTGACTCTGAAGCTGCTGCTGCTGCTGCTGCTGTGGTGGACCAGCCCCAAGGCCCTCAAAGCCCTGCTGCTGAAAGCCCTGCTGCTCAAGCCCCTGAAGGCCCTGCTGCTTAAGCCCCTGAAGGCCCTGCTGAAGCCCTGCCAGAGGGAGGAAGAGGAAAGGGAAGGAGAAGGGAGAGAGGAAACAGTACACCATTTCTGAGGAGCATGAGGATGAGGTGCTGGAATGGCTGAGGGAGAACGAGTACCTCTGGAGAAAGGGCCACAGACTGTATCGGGACACCAAGAAGAAGCAGGCAGCTTGGAGAGACAAGGCAGAAAGCCTGGGGTACACTGAAGAAATACTCCTTGGATGGTGGAAGCACATGCACACCTGGTATGGCAAACTACACCTCAAGAAATCCAGGCAGGCCTCTGTCAAGCTCACTGACCAGGAGAAGTAAGTCATGGCCAAGTGCAGTTTCCTGGAGGGTGAGTTCTGCCACCGAGGAGCAGCCCCTCTGAGACCCCTCTCCCTCAGACAGCCCACAGACAGCCAGTCCTCTTCTATCCAGGAGCCAGCTACCCTGACCAGGCAGGTGTCTTCAGAAGGCCCCACAGCAGAGACCCCCCTGACAGCTGCACTCCCCATGCCGATGGACTTGGAGGATCCCTTGGAGGATGACACCCTGCTGTCACAAATGGAGGAAGAAGCAGCAGCCACCAGAGGCCAACCCACCCCCACCCCCAGCTCCAGAGGATGCAGTCAGAGAGGCAGACTGGAGGGCCAGGACCACAGTGTGCTGTTGGAGATCAGCACAGAACTTCTCTCTCAGCTGGTCCACTTGGACAGAGCATCCTTGGGCTGGAACACCTTCATCACCTACATGAGCCAGACCCTGAGGGACCTGCCCAAGGCCCAGTACCAGGTGATGAAGCAGAAGATCACAGCACTTCTGCACAGTCCTCAAGGCCCAGCTGAAGCTGCTCCTACCCAGTCCAGGTCTGCTTCTCCACCCCAGGTGATGTCACAGCCCTTCCAAGGCTTTCAACAGCCCCTCACCTACCAAGGCTACGACTACCAGGACTTCCCACAACAGAAGCAGAATTTCCCAGTCCAGGCCCAGGTTCATCGGACCCCACATATGCCAGTCCTCACCCAGCTGCAGACCAGACAGCCCCACTACACTCCTCCCAACCCTTCCTCCACCCCACAGCCAAGCCCGTCAACTGACAATCTGTCATCAGTATTGGGCCTGACATCTCAAGTCCTTGATGAAGGGCCTCTCAACCTCATGGGACTGAGTCAGCTCTCAGATAGCTTCCTGAACACACCACCACCTGTTGTACCCTCGGGGCCAAGCACCCCAATGGTGCCTCAGACCAGCACTCAAGCCACAGCCACCTCCACAGTCCCTGCCCGCTTAACAGCTGAGACCATGGACATGACTCAGAGTGATTGAGAATAGTGTCAGAGACTGAGTTGTTTCCTTGTTAAGTTTATCATTGCTTAAGACACTTAATACAGTTTACTTGGTTCATTTTGCTTATTTAATAAAGTCATAAAGTTTACCTAAGAAAGTTAATAAAGGTTATCTTTGCTTAACACACTTGTTTACTTGGTTCATTTTTTTACTTAATAAAGTGTTGGTGAAAACTTTGAAAAAATGGTTCAGCCTTTTCATGCTTGTGGGATAGATAAGGATAGCTGTGGGACAGATAAACCTCCAGTGCAACCATAGTGGGACTGTATGGTCCACCATCCCAGCGATCCAGATGATTTTCTCCCCCTTTTTATATAAAATATTGGTTGTCTGCTAGGTGTCCTTCTACATACTCTGGACATACTGCAGACATCCTAAATATACGAGATACATCCCAGATACAAACGTTTTGTCCATTTTGAATACTTTATATACGAGATGCATACGCTTACATCCTTTCTATTTCCATGCTACTAATGCTGTGTAGACGTTCCGTGTACCTTTTGTTTCCTCCCTCTTTCAGTTTTCAGCTGCAGCAGATTTGAATTGAGGGAATGGCCAGAGGATGCAGAGAGGATACAGTGGACGTTTAATGGATCATAACGGACACAGAATGGTTGTTGCCCATATATGTCGCGGATGTACATCATACGCGGCAGAAAGTTCATCAGTTCACAAAGTTTTGTGCAGCTCAAAACTTCTTGCGCGGATGAAATTGCAATGGATGGATGCTTGAGGGATAGAGCGTATGAAACACGTATGCAGTGAGTACACAATGGATGCATAGCATTTTCCAACGGATGGCAAGCTTTTTTTAATGTTTTACATCCTCTTTGCATCCGTAAGTGCAGTGGGACCGGGCCTAAGAACTTGCCCCTAATATGCAACCTGAAGCCCCTTGCTTTTAATATACCCTCTTCTATAACAGACAATGTCCATCTCTTCTTGCATGTGGCCTCTCTTTAGATATCCTGTTCATATCTTCTTTCAGTCTTTTCTCTTATAAGGAAAAGCTCATGCCCTGTTTTTGCCAATGTAAATTGGAAATATTTGGTAGATCAGTTCCCTGGCTGAAATGAGAGAGATAGTAGACTTTGGTGATTTGATTGGCTTAAAAACCCAACAATTCAATTAAGACTATAGAGAAAATAGCTTGGGAAATTCTTAAACTGAGGCAATTAAGAATGGGGTAATCTCAATCATGGTGGTTTGTTTTGACTGACAGAAAAAGGGTGTCCTTGTAGATGCAATGATCCATATCTTCTACATATTTGAATTTTGAATTGAATTGTCTTCTTTGGAACAGCAGTACCAATTTCCTCTTTTCTAGGAAACTGATGTTTTCTCATGTGGGCAATAATTCACATTTCTTATTTGCAACACTTGACAGAAACAAGAATATGCATGATTTTTAGGACATTTTGCTGAGAAGAAAGTCAGCATTTCAAATTTCTACAATGTGGAAATAATGCTTTATAGAATTTAAGTACATTTCCCCCCTTAATAAGATATAAGATAATAGACAGCCTGTACCAAAATATTAAATGTGCTAAGAAACAATTAAAAATAAACCATCTTTGCCTAATGGCAGTAGGATAAAAGCCAGAAGATTTTGAATTCTAGTCCCACTTCAGATACGAAAGCCAATTGGATGCCAGTGCCTTTCTCTCAGCCCAACCCACCTCACAGGGTTGTTGTTGTGAGAAGAATAGGAGGAGGAAGGGATATTGTGTGTGTTCACCATCTTGAATTATTCATAAAATTAATAAAGGCAGGAAATAAACAAACAAGCAGCAAAAGCCTGAATTAAATGTGTTCTTGATCTAGAATTATACTGGAATGGGAAATGCAGGGAAAATAATTTAGAAGAGAGAGGTAACAAAGTGTTTAATGTCACCAATACTCTATAAAAAGCTCTTATGCAAAGCTGAATGTTTATTTACAAGTAGTTCATCATAATATGATGATGCAGTATGGAGCAGTTGTGTTTAGACTTCTAACACACCAAGTCAAATCTTCCTTTTTTGATCCTGAGGACATGTTGAACAAAACAAATATATCCTGGCATTTTTGTTTGTTTTTGCTGTCTCTTGCTTTCATCACCTCCCTAACCCATGATTGAGACAGAAATCATTGTTAAGTGCACTCTGCAGAAGAAAGCCATATTCATCTATGATATCAGATCATCAACAGAATCTAGGAGAACCTTTTCCAACAAACAAACACTATTAAATGGCAAAAGCTCCTGTAAGTTGCAACTCAATTCTGGTTCCAATTGTGTTTCATAAACAAAGGACTGCCTGCAAGGACAAAATGGATGCCAAGCTTCAGCTTCTGGAAGCCATAAAGCATCAGTTTCTCTCCAAAAGCCATGTCAAAGAGTGGCAAGTGTTCAAAACTACCTACTCCTTTACAACTTCTGGAGGCAAGTTGTTCCACTGATTAATTGTTCTATCTGTCAGAAAATTTCTCCTTAGTGCTAGGTTGCTTCTCTCATTGATTAGTTTCCACCCATTGCTTCTTGTCCTACCCTCAGATGCTTTGGAGAATAGCTTGACTCCTTCTACTTTGTGGCAGCCCCTGAGATATTGGAACACTGCTATCAGGTCACCCCTAGTCTATAGCAGAGGGAAGGAGGGAGGGAGAGGGAGAGGGAGAAAGAAAGAGAAAGAGAGAGATTTTGCATAACATTGGACCTGAAGGTTTTGAATTTGAAGATTTTGAAGGGCAGTGCCCAGTAGCAAAAAAGCTATCCACCTCTGGCCTGCCTCCAGCTTTTCCTGCCAATAATAATTAGTTATGACTGAACCATACTCGGGGACACAAAATGTTTGGTGGGCAAGAATGGTGAGAAATGATAGTAGACTGAGAAGCTGGGAATTTTAGCAGGGGGACTTAGACATTACATTTACAATCTAGAATTAATAGTGGGAATATCTGAGGCTGGACAGAAGATACATGTGAGATGAGACTGCTTGTCTTTCTCTTGTTTATTTATATTTTTTATGATAATAATGTATGTAATATCCTTCATCAATTTATGAATGGTTTCTGTCTTTTAGCTACAAAATCAAACTTCAAGTACTACGTCCATAGCACAAGCAAATGATGCTCTTTCATGTCTCTCTACCTATTCTCCAGACAGTCTCCAGACATTTAGCAAAACAGCTGCAAAGTTAGATTATTTGATGCAAAAGTTGCTTTCATAAACTTGCCATTATGACAAGGTAGCCAGGGAATTTGCAATATGATACTGATATAGACAAACATTATCCCAATATATCAGCAACAATACCAGTACCCTTTCTCACAACAGTAAATAAGCTTAAGTAACCCAAATAAATACTAAAGAAATTCTAAGCACCATGAGATTGAGATACAGACAGCCTTTCCCAGAGGAAAAAAATGTTCAAGAAATTGGAAGAAATGTTTCAACATATTATTAATCTAAACAGCTCACCATTTCGTATAGCCAAAGACGCAGGTATGTTGGCACAGTAGAGAATAGCTTCAGATTGAAAATCAGGGTGTATTTATTCTGGGCAGCTAACAACAGTAACAAAAAATGCAATAGTATAAAGGCTAGGTCCCACTGGCTGATGGACACAAAGCAGAAACAGTGGATGAGGAAAATTTTGGGGGTGGCTCCATCCATTGTCATCCGCTCCAAAAAGTGGTGAAAATTTGCATAAACAGAATGGAAAAGAATGGACGTGGGTAGTATGTAGCGGGGATGTTAAATGGATGTCATAGGAAGCCTAGCGGATGACAGTGGATGGAAGCAGATGATACCTCCGAAGGGGTTCCAGGGGATAATTTTGAAGTGGACGCATAGCGGAAGGGGTGGATGCATCACATATGCCTAAAGGAAAGAAAGGGGATGCCGCGCGGATGTATATCAGATGCAAACGCATCCTTTCTATTTCCATGCTACTAACGATGTATGTACCCTTTCCATGTACCCTTTCTTTCCTCCCTCTTTCCGTTTTCAGCTGCAGCAGATGCCCAGAGGATGCCCAGAGGATGCAGAGAAGATACAGCGGAAGTTTAACGGATGATAAATGGACATAGAACATTTGTTGCTTGTATGTCATGGATTTACATCGTACACGGCGGAAAGTTCATCCATTCACAAAGTTTTGTGCAGCTCAAAATTTCTTGCAGGGATGAAATTGCAGTGGACAGATGCTTGACGGATAGAGCATATGAAACACGTATGCAATGAGTACACAATGGATGCATAGCGTTTTCCAACGGATGGCAAGCTTTTTTTAACCTAAAAAGTCCAACTTTCAACCTTATATGCTTGAATATAATTCTGCAGCAGAACTGAAGAAGTTTCTTAGATGAGAAGTGAAACCTTTTCAAAGAAAGAAAAAAAAAAGGAAAGTCCACTAGCCTTTTGAAAAGCACCTTTGGGACAACAATGATCTGAATGATTGAGAATCTCCATAGAATTTAGTGCCTACCATGTTTTAGATATTTCTTGTGTTTCTAGATTTTGTGAAGCTTCTCAGAAACCAACTCATTTTCCTCATGAACTTTGGCTGCTATTAGAGTTTGATTCCCTTAAAACTTGGCCTGAACTTACATAACTGAATATCACTGATGGATATTCAGGGTTGTAATTGCCAAGTTATACTCTGAGAGATCTAACAGAAAAGGTAAAATGATCTTGGAGAATGATTGAGTCAAAGTCACTCATGAGGTCAACTCCACTATTTATGGCCCTGCAATTCCCCTTGTCCAACCTCTTCATATTTGAAGATGCTATCAATTGTTAGCAGCACAATAGATCAAGTGGATTTAAACATTATCGCTGAGGTCCATATGGAAGCCACATTGTATTTCTGCTTAAATTCAGTGATTGTATCTAAAATCATAAATGCTTTATGAAGGTCCTAATCCAAAAATCTTAGCAGACAGTACCAAGTGAGGAGGTAGTAAATCCTATCAATTCTGTTCACCTGAGTGGAGGGGGGGGTAGCATATTTTATCCAGGACAGTCTTCTATCTGAAGACAGAGGACAATCCTCTATCAGCCTTCTTGAAAGTCAACCTGCTCCAAATCTGAATGAAAGATAATAAAAAAAAAACCCCTCAAGTGGCAAAAACCAAACCACTGAACCAGGGTGAAATTCAAAATTTTTCCCAACCAGCTCTGTGGGCGTGGCTTGGTGGACATGGCTTGGTGGGACTCAAACTCTAAAAGGAAGAAGGTGGGTAGGGTTGGGTGAAACCAACTGATTCAAATTGTTTCTACCACTTCTCCTGAGGTGGTGCAAGGTGGTTGAATTTCACCCCTGCACTAAACATGTCCATGTTAACTATAAGCACCTGAAAAGAAGATGGAAAACGCCCACAAGTCATCTGGAGTTTGATCCTGATTGGCTCAAGGTTGACTCTGCCTCCCATCCTTCCGAAGTGAGTAAAATGAGGACCCAGATTGTTGGGGGCAATATGCTGACTTTTGTAAACCACTCAGCAAGTGCTGTACAGCACTATGAAGTGATACTTAAGCCTAAGTGCTATTGCTATCTGGTCACAATCTTTAATTCCCTGTATGGTGAAAGATATTTTGTTTCTAGTTCAATTACAGTCATTATTTCTGAATGCAAATCAGTACATCTCATGTTATGCAGATCTGTCTCCTTATTCTCTCTCCCTCCCTCTCTCCCCCCCTCCTCCCTTTTTCATTTCCTTTTAGGGAAACAAGACACAAATGATCCCCAGCCCAACACTCACACACACTCAGAGAAAGATACACATTCTCTTCTTCTACTTATCTACCTGAATCTTTCTTCTCCACCAGAGCAACAAAAATGTTCGATGTCTGGACAACTTTGAGAAAAGCTATAATAAAAGGTGTATTCAACAGATTCTGAAATAAGCAGAATGTTATGAAAACTATAAGGCTTTGGCTTAATCTAAAACCATTGATTCATAAACTGTGGAGTACAGAAGGAGACCTCCAAGGCAAAAAGTATGGCTTGTCAGGGCAACATTCAGCAAGAATGTTTTTGAGGGCTTTTCCTCCCCATGAGAATGTCAACACACTGTTTTGTTTCTCACCTTGATGTGGATTTTGGCTGTTGAGAGAAGTTTACTGCTCTTAAGTAATAATCTAAGTGTTTCACCAATGGTCTCAAGCAAAACAACATGCAACTGTTATCTCCCACATCCTACAAAGGTAGCAACTCCACACTAGTTCCAGTTAGGTGAAGATATCAATATCAATATCTATCTTTCTTTCTATCTATCTATCTATCTATCTATCTATCTATCTATCTATCTATCT
>BLBF01000049.1:1235525-1248475 GCA_015471245.1 Laticauda colubrina | reverse complement strand
ATAGATAGATAGATAGATAGATAGATAGATAGATAGATAGATAGATATGATATATATATAGATATCAAACAGATTTGTAGGTGTGTGCAGATATTTCACAATATTGAAAAATTATTCCAGTTTGTGTACCAATCTGCACTTCTCCCCATGATTTTATTTATCTGAAAGATTTTTACCTTCGTTGTGTGGCATATAGCATCTGACAATTGCATGAAAAGTAGAAAAGAGCAGGTACATTTTTAAAGCTTACTCATATGGCGAAATCAATCATATTTAGAAAAAGCCTGAATAAATTAATTTACATATCTGTCTGGGAGAGGCTACTTGATGGTGCTTTAACAGGGACAATATTGACACCTTCAAGGTGTCAAGAGCCTCTGTTCAGAAAACCTCTTACACTGTAGAGGATGGAGCACTTATGTTGTATGGAGCTCTTCCACCTTTGATGGAAGAGCTCCATAGACAAAGAAGCAGTTATGCCACTGAAGTACAGCTTGTAACTGCAAGTATATCTTCAAAAAAACACCTGCCCACTTACATATATTTCTCTTCCCTTATAAGGTTCCTTGTCTAGTGGTACTATTGAGTAAAATGTGCTGGGATCTTGGAGGTGAGATTCTTGGGGATAGACATTATGCAAAGCAGCTACCATGGAGAATCATGTGTCTTCACTAGGCAACGGGCATGTTGAATCACAAGACGCCCACTTATGGGAAAGAAAATTGGTTAAAATATTCCCAGCCATTTCAAGGGCACTTGAGTCATGATATAGCCAGAGTGTTCCAGGAAGTTGGGATTATTGAGGTTTTTGTGCATCATGGTGATATCTTGGTGAATCAGTTTGGTCTAGGGCAGGGGTGTCAAACTCAAGGTCAGTGGGCCTGACCCGCACTGTGGGATGCTTAGATCTGGCCCACAAGGCTGCCCTGTGAACAGTGAAGAATTGGATTGCAGTGCCTCTGCCGGCAAAAACTGAGCTCAGGAGGGCCACCAAAAAAAAAAAAAAAAAAAGGAGAAATGTTTCCCCTTTTGCATTTGAGCATCCAAGAAGAGACAGGGAAAGGGAAAGAGGAAAGACAAAGATGGGAAGAGAGGAAGGAAAGGAAGAGCAAGGAAGGAAAAAGAAGGGAAGAGGGGAAGGAAGAAGAAAGGAGAAAAGGAAGGAAGGAAGGAAGGAAGGAAGGAAGGAAGGAAGGAAGGAAGGAAGGAAGGAAGGGAGAGAGGGAGGGAGGGAATGGATTCTCCCCAGCCCCGCCTGGGCCATCACAGATGCCCCTAATATGAGTGATGTTGAGCTGGCCACACACACACCAGCTATACTCTCCCCCCACCTCCTTCATTGAAATCAAGTTTAATACCCTGGTCTAGTGTTTAAGGCAACAGGGTAGAAAGTGGGAGACAGTGAGTTCTAGTTCTGCCTTAGCCATGAAAGGCAGCTGGCTGAACTTGAGCCAGCTGATTTTCTTCAGTCCAACCCTTCAAAGGGTTGTTATAGTGAGGAAAATAGAAGGAGAAAGTCCCAAAAATGCTTTTTCAAGAGGCAACTGGACTTTCTGTTTTTTCTTTGAAGATGTTTCGCTTCTTATCCAAGAAGCTTCTTCAGCTCAGAGCTTAAGAAGTTCCTTGGATGAGAAATGACATCCAAGTGCTAAACCACATCTGCCCACAGGTTGGGAGTTTGACAGCCCTGCTCTAGTAAGAGTGCAAAGAACAAAGATGGTTAAGGGACTGGAGGATAAAATATACAAAGAACTGTTGCAAGAGTCAGGTTTGTTTAGTTTAGAGGAAAAGAGGACTAGAGGTGACATGATAGCAGTGTTCCACAGGGGTGGGATTCAATTTTTTTTAATAACTGGTTCTGTGGGCATGGCTAGGTGGCCGTGGCCATGTGACTGGATCGGCATGGCTTCTTCTTTTTTGCAGCCCCCTCCTGTGCTCCATTTTTCCCTTCTGGGTCTCGGGGGGGGGGCATTTTTGCTCCCAGGAGTCTTCTCTGAGGCCCAGGAAGGCAAAAAATGGAGTGTGAAGGGGCCACATAGCACCCCTCCCTGCATGCACCCCTTTTTGCCTCCTGGGCTCAGGGAAACCTCCTGGGCGAAGCAGTAAGACAGCAAGGGGAGGATCCCAGCACAGCTGATCGTTGGGAGGGGAAAAAAAGAAATACCTTAAGGAGTGACTGGTTGGGGGAGAATGCATTCAACAATGTCAGGCATGCACACGATGTTGGGAGGGGAGGGCCGGGCAGACAGAGGCAGACCAGCAAGGAGCCTGATTTCGGGTTCTCCGAACTTTGCAGAATTGTAACAACCGATTCTATAAAATGGATCCAAAATGGATACAATCCCACCCCTGGTGTTCCTATATGTAACAAGTTGCCACAAAGAAGAGAGGGTGTCAACTTATTCTCCAATGCACTTGAATGCAGGACAAGAAGCAATGGGTGGAAACTAATCAAGAAGAGAAGCAATCTGGAACAAAGGAAGAATTTCCAGATGGTTAGAATAATTAATCAGTGGAACAGCTTTCTTCCAGAAGTTGTGGTGTTTCAACACTGAAAGTTTTTAAGAAGAGATTGGACAGCCATTTGTTGGGTTTCCTGTTTGATCAGGGGATTGAACAAGAAGACCTCCAGGGTCCATTCCAACACTTTATTGTCTTATTCCATTACAAACACTGTGGAATGAAAACCAGGAGAATATTGACACAGACACACACTCCTCAGCCATCTTTTCACTAAGTAAGTTCCTCTCAGCTGGGAAGATTTTCACAGAAATTCCCTTTCCCCTCAAATGAAATCAGCTTTCTCTCATCAGTTTAGTTTTTAAAATGCATACTCAGTTATCAGTTCCCTGTAATTGCAAAATAATATCCTTGCTGGGTTCAAACATGGGGGCAGTAGCATGGCAGGTCATAATGGAAGGTAAGATTGCTATTATCAAGTCAGAATGTATAACAAAAGATTGGGATGGAGGTGGGGCAAAATTGGCAGGAATTATTTTTGAGGCTAATGTTTATCCATCCTCTTGGCTTTTATTTCGTAACAAAATACCTTATGCCACCAAACTTGAAATTTTAGGCTTAGACAACTTAGAACTACGCTACCTTTGGTCCGATCGAAGCGTAGCACATAAAATTATCTCTTGCAATGTCCTACCCGTCAATGACTACTTCAACTTCAAACACAACAATACACAAGCACACAATAGATACAAACTTAAGGTACTGTACCAAACTCAATTGCAGGAAATATAACTTCAACAACAGAATGATCAATGTCTGGAATACTTTACCTGACTGTGGTTTCCTCCACAAACCCCCCAAAAATTTACCCTTAAACTGTCTACTATTGACCTCACCCCTTTCCTAAGAGGTCTGTAGGGAGTGTGCAAAAGCGCACCAAGTGCCGATCATCCCTGTCCTAATGTTCCTTTTTATTCATATCCATTTTATGTGCTAATAATCATGTTCACACTTATACCTGTTATCTAATACATGCTCGACAAAATAAATAAATAAATAAAATAAATAAAAATAAAATAAAATAAATCAATAAAATAGTTTGGCTCCCTGTCTGTTTTGCAGCTGGGTTTAAATTTTGATAATCAAGGTAATGGTAAACTCAGTGGTTTTAAGGCAGATACTGTAAAAGGGAAGAAAATGCTGGAGGAGAGTAATTTATGAAGAAAAGGGGGTTGAGATTTAACAAGCATCTGCACTAAACTCTGTAGACAGGGTTTGTAAAAAAATAAAGCCATATCCAGGATATATCCCAAATGTTGTTAAAATGGTTTCTGTTTCATACCCATGTTCAACCTGATTCCTCACTGGCACTCTGGGATGAGTTTTTGTTGTTTCATCTCCAGAGGAATATCTTGGGATCATCAAACATAGAATAATAGAGTTGCAAGGGACCTTGGAGGTCTTCTAGTCCAACCCCTACTCAAACAGGACCACTTCAGACAAATAGTTGTTCAGTCTTGTTAGGAATATGAAACACCTAACAGGTATTTGGGTTCGAAATATATAAACCAGGATAGACATTTTTGTACTATCTCTTTAAGGGAATGCAAGAGCATGCAATTGGGTGTGGTTTCTCAAACGGCCATAAGATGGAGCCAGAAACCTGGTTTGTTTTAGTCCGAGTTTCAGAAGAGAAGAGAGTATATCTTTATTTCCTTCTGTTGGAAAGTATTGCTATTGCTCCATTTTTCCTAATTGACTGATATTACTGGATTTAATGTAAGTCTGATACTTAACTGTTTTTGACACTGGACTTTGTTACTGGAATATCCCTGGATTGAAAAACTGACTGATTAACCTGTGAATGACTTTTGGATTGCCTATTTTGAACTTTGCTTAAACCTTTCTGGAAGTAAAAGCCTTCATTAACTGTACAGTGTATCTGTGTACTGTGTGTGTATTTTTCCAACACTACTCTCTATACGTCTCCCTGTATGCGCTCATTCTCCTAACGGGAAATTACCTCAACAAGTCTCTTTTTGAAAGCCTCCAGTCCAAGAAAGCTGGTATTTGGGGTAATCATACAAAAGCTTTTGTTGCATCCCAAATCCAAGGGCCAATTGGACGCTGGTGGAAATACTCCCAGGTTGCTATGAAATCCCCCAGCACCTCCCATAATCTGATTCCATAAAGTGCCTAAAATGGACCAATTGAATCAGCCTATCCTCCCTGTGACTAACATGAACATGGACATTCTCATACCTCTAGGGCTAAAAAGGAGAATGAAGTTCACACTTCACATCATATTAAAATTATGGTGCTCTATGAGCTTGGTGCTATGTGAGCTTGGTTGAGTCCTGGGTGCTATGTGAGCTTGGTTGTTTGCAAACTTCATTCCCTTCTAGTAGTGAAGATGTTATCACTAGATGTTATCTAGTGATGAAGTGTCTGCAAGAAGACAACCAAAGTCCGTCCAATTCAACCCTGAGCTGCAAATATTCTCTTCCATTGGTACATCATAACCAGTGGTGGGATCCAATTTATTTTTACTACCGGTTCTGTGTGTGTGGCTTGGTGGGCATGGTGTGACTTGGTGGGTGTACTAGGGAAAGGTTACTGCAAATCCCATTCTCTCCCCACCCCACTAGCCTGCATTCCAGCTCCGTTCTCCTGTGCAGGGCAACAAAAGAATACCCAGCCAATCAGCTGGGATTCGGGAGGCAGAGAATAGATGGGGGTGGGGCCAGTCAGAGGTTCTATTTGTCAGTTCTCCAAGCTACTCAAAATTTCCACTACCGGTTCTCCAGAACTGATCAGAACCTCTGAATATCACCTCTGATCATAACTTCGAGAATAGTTTGTTTGACTTTGGTGAAAAAAAACAGTATGCATCTAGACATTATGATTCATAAATAATAGTTTATGATATGGCCATGCCGTTTTGACTGCAAGTTGTGTGGCAGTGATATCACTCAAGGACAGAACTGACATGTAACTTCGAACAGTCACTAAGTTCTACGATTGTAAATTGTTGACAATTTGTAAAGGGTCTCCCACCTGAGCAGGGGGTTGCATTAGAAGACCTTTGAGGTCCTTTCTGGTCCTATTATTCTGTTATTCAGGTTCTTAAAAATGAATCACAAATACAAGAAAATGAAGAAAAAATTTGTGAGAAATACCGATAATGGACAGGATTGTACTTAAAAATCAGATTTGCAGCCTGTGTATTCCCATGGATTTAGAGTTTATGCTGGACTGTCTTCTAATTATCAGTGACACAAAGAGCTGTTGTACTGTAGAGAGTAAAGAAAATAACCAGGGGTGGGATTCTACCAGTTCACACCTATTCGCTTGAACCGATTATTAACATTCTCAGCAATTTGGAGAACCGGTTGTTAGAAGAAATTACTGGCCTAATCCTGTAGGGAAGGCAGGAAGGAAACATTCTGGTGTTGCTTACAGAAACTGCCTCTCCATTAAACCTTATTATATTCTTGGCAGGATTAAACTTCCTTTTGTCAGGAACTTCTCTGAAAAATTTTTCCCTCCTTTGCTGGTACTTTGCTTGTGTGGAAAGACCATTCAAAGTTACAATGGCACTGAAAAGTGTGACTTATGGCTGTTTTTCATACTTATGACTGTTGCAGCATCCCCACAGTCATGAGAAGCCAGTCAAGGAGATGCGTGCTTCTATGTGAGTGATATTGAGTTAGCCATGTCCAGTCAACATGACCACCAAGCCATGTCCACCCAGTCACATGACCACCAAGCCACACCTACCAACTAAGCCACACCCACAGAACCAGTTGTTTAAAAAATTGAATCCCACCCCTGAAAATAACCTTTTATGGAGATATGCAAAAAAGCCATTGCCGAGGCAGAAGGAGCTAAAGCATTTTAAAATCCCCAACGAAACAGCTGTGGCAGACACTTCCCTAATTCACTGAACTTTAAGGAGGTGGAGGAAACATAGTACAACCTGATTTGCAAGTGTCTATTATTATAGACAATCTCAATAAAAGTAGTTTTAATGGAGTTGATTCCATGGTCTGATTTAACAAATATAGGACAGGTATGTCACAAACATTACTGAAGTCTTCCAGGGATGTTCATCTTCCCACTCCCTTAGGATTTCCCAGGCTGCCTTTTTTACTTTTAATAAGGTGAATAGCAGATACAAAAGATCAGGACGACATGGGAAGTTCCAATTAAATGGATTTATAATTTGACATCATATGTACAAGAATGTACTCAAGGGAATTCAAAAGGGGTTGGACTTAATTTATCTGTGGCTACATAGAAACTCTAGGTTGATTCCTTTTTTGACTCTGCATCAAGGTTCTGCCACTCTTTCTCTTACAGCTAATCTTCCTTCCTTCCTTCCTTCCTTCCTTCCTTCCTTCCTTCCTTCCTTCCTGAGTTTGTGATCAAATAGTTAAGCTGCTATGAACTCTCTTGAACTGAGAATCATTACTTCCTCTCTCTATTTTGTTGGCAAAGACTCACCTCATCCCAAATACAGTTTGTAAACATGTGGCCTCCATTTCCCACTTTATCCAAAATGACAGGGTTCAAGTGGTTTTGCACAAATGGAGTTAATACAAATCCAAACACAATGACAGTTATAAATAAGGGTTTGTATTTTTAACAAATGAAATGAGAAGGAGATTTGTGATGGGGGACTTGGAGAGTTTGTCCAAGTTATAGACAAGGAGGAAGGAGAGAGGAAGGGAAGGGAAGGGAAGGGAAGGAAGGAAGGAAGGAAGGAAGGAAGAAAGGAAGGAAAGGCTGAGAGGATTAAAACCAAATAATGCACAAATACATTTGGAGGGGTCTTGTTTTATCCTCTTCATTGAAATTATTTATTTTATCCTCTTCATTGAAATAAAGCATACAAATTCTCTAAGGTCTCATATAATACTCCCATTTGGTCATTTTCAGGAATAGGTTGCTTAATTTTTGTTTAGAAATAGGAAACCCTCCAATGACTCTTTTCTAACAAAAAGAATAGATTTCTTGTTTGTTGGTTTGAATGACTTTATGCCAAGTGGAAAAGCAGTTCTTTGAATGAACTCTTTTCCAGGAATGCTTTTGGTATTGCTATTTAAATAATAATAAAGAAAAAAAGATGCAACATGAAATATTTCTTTTGCAGGAAGTATAATTGCCCCTTCTACCATTATTATGAAAATAGAAGGAGAGAGAAAAAAATCCATCTGAGCAAGTATTAGCTTTCTTATGATTTTAAAAGACCATTAAATACTCTTATCATTTCTCAAATGGCTTGGGGTTGGAACTTTATGACACATCAAGGCAATGTATACATCCAAGCAACAGGGTAAAGCTTTGTTAGTTTTACCTTGGCTAGTTTTTCTGTGGTCCTATATTATGCAAACCTTACCTTTTATTGTTCAACACATTGTGTAAACCTAGGAAATGGATTGTTTCACTGTTTATTTAAATAACTCAGCATAGAAAGTAGTTCTTCCCATTTTAGTTTCTTATCCAACTGTTCATATTCAGCTAATGTTCCTATCAGTTTTTATTTATTTTCCCAGATCAACCAAAAGAAAAACAGTGAATCATTTAGCTCAAATCATGGGTCTTTTCAGGGGCTTGCTAAAAGCTGTTCTCTTGACAGGGCTGGACCAACCCTTCATTTAGCTAATTTTATTTCAATTCTAAACATAGACCATAAGATGGCTGTCATTTTGGTTTTGATCATTATTCTTTTTGATCACATTCAAAATTAAAACTCAGTATCAGAATTTAGAGGGGCAATGAGATACATGTAATTCAGGACAAATTTTATCCAAATTCTATCCTTTTTAAAAAAAAAAAAAAAAAAAAGAAAGGTGGTAGGTAGAAGCTTCAGATGATCCTGGAGGAAATGGATTCTATGGATCCACTGTTGTCATGTTTCAAATGGGAGCATAGTGTAGACACAACATTCAATACACTTGACAATGACTTTTGAAGAATGATTGGTATCATTTGATACTATCAATCATGATATTCTTCAGGATTGCATGGACTGGGAGTGTGGGGCAGTGGTCTCCTCCTTTGTGGATAATTCCAGGTGGGAAGAAGTCAAATAGCTGACCCTGTACTCAGGGGTGGGATTCAAATTTTTAACAACCAATTCTGTGGGTGTGGCTTAGGTAGTGGGCATGGCTTGGTGGTCATGTTATTTGCTGGCCATGGCCAACTCAGTATCACTCACATCAAGGCACGCATCTCCTCTCCTGGCCTCTCATGACTGTGGATATGTTGCAACAGTCATAAGTGTGAAAAATGGACATGATTATCATGTATGCAACAGCAAGAGCACTTCAACTTATATATCACAGTGCTTTTACAGCCCTCTCTAAGCAGTTTGCATATTAGCATATTGGCCCCAACAATCTGAGACTTCATTTTACCCACCTTAGAAGG
Source organism: Laticauda colubrina (assembly GCA_015471245.1). Lineage (NCBI taxonomy): Eukaryota > Metazoa > Chordata > Lepidosauria > Squamata > Elapidae > Laticauda > Laticauda colubrina. The sequence continues at coordinate 1,239,580 of BLBF01000049.1, read as the reverse complement.
ATGGAAGGCTGAGTCAACTTTGAGCCTGGTGAAATTCGATCTGTCAAATTGCAGACAGTTGGCAGTCAGCAGAAGTACCCTGCAGTACTGCACTCTAACCACTGTACCACTGCAGCTCTTGCAATGCAACTCTAATTATCACACGCAGAGTCAGATTATTCGACAGATTGTCTATTTCTGACCATTTGTCCTGTGTTTTAAGATCGGGCAGAATAGATGCTCTCCTTCAATTAAATACTGTCATATTCCAGAATTTAGAAAATGTGCTTCTTTGTCATAACCTAGGCCCTAGAACAGCCTCTTCCTAGAGATTTGATAGCTTCAACCCAGATGGTACTCAAAAAGTTGCTGAAAATCAGACAATTCCACTGAGCTTTGTGTTAAGTGTCAGCTCCTGAAGAAATTTATTTAATTACGTGTTTTCTCTCCCAGAGAGAAAACTTTTATTATTTTCTGGTTTTGACATTGTAATTTACTCAGAATTTTCTGCAATTGGGCAGCCTCTAAAGTCCATGTCACACTGGCCAACGGATGCAAAAAGGACACAGTGGACGAGAAAAATGTTCCATCCGTTGTTATCCGCTCTCAAAAGGGGCAAAAATTTGCATAAGCAGAGCGGATAACACGGACGCGGGGAGGACGCAGGGCAGATGCAAAGCAGATGCGGAACGGAAGCCCAGTGGATGGAAGTGGATGGGAGCGGATGGCACATCCGCAGGGCTTCCGGGGGACCTCAGCAAAACGGACGCAGAACTGATGAAGCGGATGCCGAGCGGATGCCGAACGGATGAAGCAGATGCAGAGTGGAAGCCGAGCGGATGCACAGCAGAAGCCTAACGGATGTCTGGCATTCACTGCGCATGCGGGGAGGATGCATTGTGTCAGCCCCGTGGGTATAACGGAAGCAGCTCGGAAGCAGGACGCCATTCAGAGGAAAGACCTGCTGCCGGACACATTGACTGCCTTGCCTGCCCTGCCTGCATGTCTGCCTGCCAGCCTTGCTGCCAGCCTTGCTACCAGCCTTGCTGCCAGCCTCCCTGCCAGCCTTGCTGCCAGCCTTGCTGCCAGCAAGTCTGCCTGCCAGCCTTCCTCCCAGCCATGGTTCATGTCTGCCTGCCAGCCTTGGTGCCTGCCTGCCTGCCAGCCTGTCTTCCAGCCTTCCTGCCAGCCTCCCTGCCAGCCTTTCTGCCAGCCTTGGTTCCTGCCAGCCTCCCTGCCAGCCAGCAACCCCACAACCATGTGGAAGCACAGCAAGGCTCAGCCATCTGCTGCCAGCCCTGGCAAGAGGGACAGGGCTACCATCCCACCTCCTGGCCCTCACTCTGGTTCTGCTGGGGCTTCTGCAGCACGGGCTCGCTCTTCTGGGGCTGGCGCTTCTGCTGCTTCTGCTTCTGGAGGAGCTGATGACAAGCACTCCAGCACCAGCCACCTCCACAACACCTGCACCCTTCACCCCTGGGACTGAGCGACCAAGAGGAGTGCCAGAGACTCATTTTTGTCTTATAGCTTGTTGTTAATAAAGTCTATTTATGATTCACACACTTGCTTCATTTCTTTTTTTTAATAAAGTCTTGCTGGAAACTGTTAGAAATGGTTTAAGCCTTTGCATGCTTGTGGGATGGGTAAGGATAGCTGTGGGATGGGTTAGGATAGCTGTGGGATAGATAAACCTCCAGTGCAAGCATAGTGGGACTGTATGGTCCACCCTCCCAGGTGCCACACCTACGGCTCTTTATTATCAATAATAATGTAATAATTATCCACACATGTCAACATAAACACAACTCTTTATTAAACGCCCTGTTCATTGTAGGCCAACCAAACATACATGGCCCAAACTCATCTGTGTGATGAGACAGGCTGAAGGAAGCATCCATTAAGCATCTACCATCCTGTCTTGCCACTCCACTGCTCCAGCTGGGGAGTTGCACCATTGTCTCAGGAGGTTGCGCTGCTTCTTCGCTTCATTTGAGGCTCTGTTGGGGCCTTGCACATCCTCAGTGTCGATCAGGTTTCGCCCTTGCCTCCATTCCCCAGGCTCCATGTCCCCATTGCCTTGTTGGAGGTCCATGAGCCTGTTCTGCAAGACTGGGAAGCGGGTGCGCATGAGATTGTGCAGGATGCAGCAAGCTTCCATGATCCTCCTCACGGTTTCTGGGCAATGCTGCATGGTGGTGAGAAGTACCTGGAACCTGTTGGCCAGGATGCCAAAAGCGTTCTCCACCACCCGCCTTGCCCTGGACAGCCTGTAGTTGAAGATCCTCTCTTCACGGGTGAGGAGTCTGGAAGTGTAGGGCTTCATGAGGTAGGTTGTGAGGGAGAAGTCGTCATCCCCCACAATGAAGTAGGGCACATCTTGTGTGTTGTTGGGCAGGGGTTCTGGATCTGGGAAGCCCACGATGAGGTTGCATTCCAGCCCCTCCTTGAGGTGACTGGTGTTGTATTCCTGGGCATCCGAAGATGAGCCGTTGCCTGAAGCATCGATGTACATGAACTTGTAGTCAGCATCAACCATGGCAAAGGGGATGATGCTGAAGAAGCCCTTGGAGTTGAAATAAGTGCACCCCAACTTGGCTGGAGATTTGCAGGCCACGTGCTTGCCATCTATGGCTCCAACGGTGTGTGGTAAGTTCCACTTCTGATACCACTGCTCTGCAACTTTCTTCCAGCCTTCTTCAGTGGAGGGGTACTGGAGGAGCTCCTCCTTGTATTCTTCGATGATGGCCTGCACCACTTCTCTGACCACAATGCTGATGATGTTGGATGGCACCCTCCAGCCTTTCTGCATGCTCCTGTAGGAGGTCCCTGAGGCCAGGTGGCGCAGAGTGAGTGCCACCTTGAGCCCAGGTTCCAGGCTGGGCCGGAAGTTGGTGTTTGCCTTGGTCAACCTGGGTGTCAGACGCTGCACAACTTCGTCAAACATGGCTGGCGGCATCCTCATGAAGTTCTGGAACGCACGAGTTTCTTCGCTCCTGAGCTCCACCATCAGCTTGTTGTACAGTCCGTCCTCCGCTCTACTGGCGAACCATCTTCGGACCCAGACTCTTTTTGGGTGGCTCCTTTTCTTCTCACAGTAGTGTTCACAGCGCCTGCAGATGGCTTCGCACTGTTGCAGAACGATGGTGGCTGCCGAAAGGACTTTGTTACAATCCACAGTGGACATGACTGGATGCTGTGGAAAAGGAAGAGGCAGATGAAGGCTGCAGAGGTCTGCACCGCTAGGCTGCTGTTCTGAAAGTGCGATGCAGGCGAGTTGCTCCCCCTTTTTATAGGCAGTATAGGTTTTCCGCTAGGCATCCTCTAGGCATCCTCTAGGCATCCTGTAGACATCCTTAATATCCAAGATAGGTCCCCTCTGCGAATGTTTTTTCCATTTTAAACGCTTTGTTTCCGTGCTGCATCCTCTCGGCATCCGTTCTGCATCCGTTCTGCATCCGTTCTGCGTCCGTTCCGCTTCCTCCCTGCGTCCGGGCGGATGCGCGTTGCACGGATGTGGAACAGATGCCTAGCGGATATAGTGGATGCGTAACGGATGCATAGCGGATGCGTAGCGGATGTGTAGCGGATGCAGAACAGATGAACTGGATACATTTTCCGTGCAAAAGTTTTCGGCAGCCCAAAACTTTTGGAGCGGATGAAACGTCCATAAACGGATGCTGGACGGATAGAGAGGAAGCAAAACGGAGGCAGTGAGTACAGAACGGATACATCGCGTTAACCAACGGATGGCAAGATTTTTTGTCCATTTTACATCCTCTTTGCATCCGTTGGTTCAGTGTGACATGGGCTTAAACTGCTTCAATAAACAAAGAAATACCATAGGTATGTAGATGGATTAATGTTAAGTGGATTCATGCATAAGAAAGGACATCATGGTCATAAAGAGATTCCTTGCAAGTGTAGTAAATTATTTCATATAAATGCAATCAAAATATCCAGATGCAATCTCTCTGTGTGTGTGTGTGTCTGTGTGTGTGTGTGTGTGTGTGTGTGTGTGTGTGTGTGTGAGAGAGAGAGAGAGAGAGAGAGAGAGAGAGAGAGAGAGAGAGAGAGAG
>BLBF01000049.1:1207391-1235515 GCA_015471245.1 Laticauda colubrina | reverse complement strand
GAGAGAGAGAGAGAGAGAGAGAGAGAGAGAGAGAGAGAGAGAGAGAGAGAGAGAGATGTGTATGAATGTTAATAGTTTTAATCTCCAATGTTGTTTAGGCCCAATAAATGTACAGCCAAACAGAATTCAAGAAACAAACATAGTAATTACCACCCCTCACCCAACAACTAGTATTCTAGTTGCTAGTCTAGTCCTGCATATCATACACTTGTCAAGGTACATCTGTGTTTGTGTTTTCTTTAGTCTCCATCACAGTAACATGTAAAATAAAAATGTCACTTTAGAAAATCAGAATAGCCTAACCAATCCATACTTATAAGCCCATTTTATTTATTCAGAATATATACTTGCCCTGTTCAGAAGGATAGAATAAATATGGGTGAGATCAGAGAGATCTCCTTTTCTTTGGCTACTTCCACATTTAGGACTATTTGATTAGGGTAGGCAGGGGTGTGAGTTTCAGATTAACAATTCTGATTTGGAAACCTATTGGTGCTGGAGTTCTTTATTAGAACATTTTGACATTACAGTCACATTTGGTCGTCTTGCCCTCTTAAATAGCAGATTATATCACTTGCAGAGAAGAGGACTTGACACACAGCTTGAAACCAGATAAGGTCCTCCCTGTTTGGAAATAAATCACTCTTTGTATCAGATCATTTTCACAGTTTTGGGCATGGATTTTACAATGAAAGTCTTCCAATCTCTGTCCCTACTGCAAGTAGCAGATAAACGGAATAGTTTTCCATTTGTACAGGCAGAATAAATACTGCTCCTTGGAGTGTGTGTGTGTGTGTATGTGTGTTAATGTGCCATATCAGGCATTTCCAAACAAGAAAACAACAATTAAGGTTTTCTTTTTCTCTGTAAAGAAAGGAAGGAAAACACACACACACACACACACATATGTGTGTGTGTGTGTGTGTAGATTTTTATGGGTGCAGGTATGCAGGTCTCGGCGTGTTCAGGTCTCTTCCTGTGTAAGATTGAGAGTATCTTGGTGATGTTTCAGTGAGGTCCCACTCACCATCTTCAGACTGGTGTTTTTGGCTTTGTGCTAGTGCAAGCAAAGCGTGATCGGAGCTGCCATCTCTCTATAAATACTGGTGGGGAAGCTGGTTGTGTTGTCATTTCTTGATTGATTGATGGAGTTGATGTTCGCAGATTGGCTGGCTTTTTCATAAGAACATGTGTGGCTGAGGTATTGACTGTGTGTCTATCAGCCTCCTGTGTTGTAACGACCTGGGTAATGTGCTGTGTGATGACCTTCTGAGTTCTATTGTTGTGACATCCTGGGTCTTGTGTTGTAATCTCCTGGGTCGTTGGCTGTGTTGTAGCATCCTGAGATTTTGTGGTGTAACCACCTGAATTCCATGATGTGATATCCTGAGCGGGTGGCTGTGATGTGACATTCTGGGTTTTGGTTTGACTCCGAGGCCTGGCTATGTGTTCATGGTATTTGTCAGTTTGCTTGGTTTGGGGGTCGGGATGTGTGGCAGCTGGTGATGCAGCTGTGGTCTGGTTTCTGGATGGTTGTTGCCTTCTGTTGGTGGTGGTGTCATGTGCTATTTTGGGTCTGGTGTTGGTTTTCGTGGCTGGGACTTGTTTGTTGATAAGGGCTAGTTTCCAAATATCTGGTAGGCAGGAGGTATCATCCCGTTCATTCATGTTATGGGGGTGTTTCTCTATTTCAATGGCTTCCCTGATTATTGTCTTGTTGAAGTGTTCAGTATTGGAGATTAATTTGGTTCCCTCAAAATTAATTTCATGTCCTGTGGCTTTAAGATGCTGGAAAAGGGAGGAAGTATTTTATTATTGCAGAACACAAGAACGCAGTCAGAAAATAGTTTATTCTCCTGTTGGTCCAATGTATGTGGCTGGGCAATTGTTGCATGGTATTTCATAAACTCCTTGGTTTTCTAGCTGGATCTTGTCTTTGGGGTTTCTTAGGATGTTGGCTATTTTTTGGTCAGTGAAGATTGTCCTGATATTGTGTTTGTGGAGAATTTTGCTGATTTTATCTGCGGTGCCTTTGATGTAGGTGAGGAGGGCAATATCATTGCCTTGTTCTGTGTCTCGATTTCTGGGGGTGTCTCCTTTAGGATTAGGTTGGTAATTGTGTTTCTTTGGAAATTAATAGTTAGTGAGGGTGTGTAATTTTGTTCTCAGGTGGTCTTCATCAGCTAGGAATTTGGTCCTGGAGATGAGGTTTTGACTAACCCTAACCCTAACTGTCCTATTGTTTCTTTTATTTTTCTTATATGTATCCATATATTCATAACTATGTTTTTACTTATACGTATTATCTTGTAAGCAATTGACAAACCAAATAAAATATAAAAAATAAATATTTATCTGCAGATCCAACCAGTGATATATACCTGCCCTGTCAATTCACTGGTGGCAGTTTTAATCCAACATTGCTTGTGCTTTCTTAAAACCAACATGACATTTATCCCTCATGGCTCCCCTGCCATTCATAGGCCAAGTGCCTTGTATCTTTGTAACCTAGGATGGACCTTCTCCATTCAACCCAGTAGTGGTTGCTTGGTTGCTACCAGTTCGGTGGGTGATTGTGGGTGTGCGTGCGCCCCAATGTGCCAATCATCTGAGAGGATGAAGAAACAAAAAGCTAGGAGCAACCCTCCCACCCATCCATGTGCTTGTTTCTTCTTTTATCCTCTCAGCTGATCATCAGAGGAACTGGTTTGGTCGTACCGGTAGGTATTTTTTACTACCGGTTCAGTTGAACTGGTAGTTATTTTTACTATGGTCTGAACCAGTAGCATACCACCACTGATTCAACCTTGAATCCCGCTTTCCTTCCAACCAAACCTCTCATGATGTTTAGCCACATCTGAGGAGAATAAAACTGTAAAAACTATTTGATAGTTAAAAAGATATCTACCTATATATAGCTTCATACCTAAAGCAGTTTGGAACGCAGGTTCTCTCTGGCCTGATGACTGAACTATTGTACTAAACTGACTCTCATAGAGATAATACATCTCTGAATATTACATGCTGAAGACAAAACTACATAGGGAAGCCATCTCCTTCAGTTTACTTCAGGAAAGCAATTTTAAGCCAGTGTAATGTAGTATAGTGGTTAAAATCAGGGGTGGGATTCAAATTTTTTAACAACCAGTTCTGTGAGTGTGGCTTAAGGCCCTGTCACACTGCCCAATGGATGCAAAACAGACACAACGGACGAGCAAAATGTTCCATCCGTTGTTATCCGCTCTCAAAAGGGGCAAAAATTTGCATAACCAGAGCGGATAACACGGACGGGGAGAGGGCGCAGGGTGGATGGAAAACGGATGCGGAATGGAAGCCCAGCAGATGGAAGCGGATGAGAGTGGATGGCACATCCGCTAGGCTTCCGGGGGGGCTCAGCAAAGCGGACGCGGAACGGAAAGAGCGGATGCACAGCAGATGCACAGCGGATGAAGCGGATGCAGAGCGGAAGCCTAGCGGATGCACAGCGGAAGCCTAACGGATGTCGAGCATTAATTGCGCATGCGGGGGGGATGCATTGCGTAAGCCATGCGGATATAAAGGGAAGCAGCTCGCACGTGGCCAGCATTCAGAAGAAAGACCTGCTGCCGGATACATTGAGTCCTTGCCTGCCCTGCCTGGTTGCCAGCCTGCCTCCAAGCCTCCTGGCCAGCCTCCCTGCCAGCCAGTCTGCCTGCCAGCCTTGGTGCCTGCCTGCCTGCTTGCCTTCCTGCCAGCCTTCCTGCCAGCCTTGGTGCCTGCCAGCCTTCCTTGCCAGCCTTGGTGCCCGCCAGCCTCCCTGCCAGCCTCCCTGCCAGCCTCCCTGCCAGCCAGCAACCCCACAACCATGGGGAAGAAGCGAAAGTCTCAGCAACCTGCCGCCATCCCTGGCAAGAGGGACAGGGCCACCCTCCCGCCCCCTGTCCCTGACTCTGCTTCTGCTGGGGCTTCTGCTGCTGGGGCTCGCTATTCTGGTGCTGGTGCTTCTGCTGAAGCTGCTCCTGGCGGTGGTGCTTCTGCTGCTACGTACTCTGCTGAAGCTGCTCCTGGTCCTGCTGGTCCTGCTCATCCTGCTCATCCTGCTCATCCTGCTCGTGCTCCTGGACTTGCTCATGCTCCTGGTCTTGCTGGCGCTGCTGGTGCTTACTCTGCTGCTGCTGATCCTGGTCCTGCTGGTGCTGCTGGTGCTGCTGCTGATGCTTATCCTGATGATGATGATGATGATGATGATGATGATGATGATTATTATGATCCTTCTGCTGCTGCTGATGATGATGATGATGATTATGATCCTGCTGGTGATGATGATGATGATGATGATGATGATGATGATGATGATGATGATGATCCTGCTGGTGCTGCTGCTGGTGGTGGTGTGGAGGAGCAGCCCTACCACCTGGGAGCCCCTCTGATGAGGGCCCATCTGGTCCTGCCAAAGGGAGGAAGAGGCGTATGCGGGGACGGCAGAGGAGGCAATCCTTCATTGAGGAGGAACACAAGGATGAGGTGCTGGAGTGGCTGAGAGAGAATGACTATCTGTGGCGGAAGGGACACCGGCTGTACAGGGACACCAAAAGGAAGCAGGCTGCTTGGAGAGAGAGGGCGGAGAGTATGGGTTACACTTCGGAGGTGCTTCTTGGCTGGTGGAAACATATGCACACCTGGTACGGGAAGCTGCACCTGAAGAAATCTGGCCAGGCCACGGTTAAGCTGACGGACAGAGAGGCCTACGTCATGGCCAGGTGCAGCTTCCTGGAGGGTGAGATCCGCCACCGAGGAGCACCAGCAGCCCCTCTCACTACCCTCTCTCTCCGGCAGCCTGCTGAGAGTCAGTCCTCTTCCGGCCGAGAGTCAGTCCCTCTCTCCGGGCAGGTTTCTGTGGAGCATACCACGGTGGAGAAGCCGTGGACAGATGTTGTAACCGTGGGGGAGCACGTGGAGGACTCCCTGGTGCAGTGGGAGAAAGGAGACATCGAGTCCACCACAGTCGTAGCCGCATCCACCCCCCCCCAGCTCCACCTCCACAGAAAGGCAGAGAGCCAGACAGCAGGAGGGGCAGAGCCACACTGTCCTCCTGGAGGGACACCATCCGCACCAGCATAGATCTCCTCTCTCAGCTCGTCAACACCGACTCCTCATCCTCCAACCGCAAGCCCTTCCTCACCTATGTCAACCAGACCCTCAGGAACATGGAGGAACGCCAGTACCAGGTGGTGAAGGACCAGATCACCGAGCTGCTTCACAACCCTCCAGATCCAGAGGAACCTGCTCCCACCCAGCCGAGGTCTGCTCCTCCACCCCAGGTGATGTCCCTCCCATGCCAAGGCTTTCCACAGCCCCTCACCTACCAGGGCTACGGCTACCAGGAGGTCCAGCAGCACAGGCAGCAGCCCTTCCCAGTCCAGGCACAGAGTCATCGGGCGACACCATTGCCACCGGTTCCACTGATGCCACCGATGGCACCCACGACAATGATGCCACCGACGACAGTGATGCCACCCACGCCAGTCCTCACCCAGTTGCAGACCGGACAGCCACACTACACTACTCCTTCCTCCACTCCACAGCCAAGCCCGGCCTCAGTACATCTCTCATCAATACTGGGGCTGACACCCCATGACATGGAGGAAGGACCTCTCAGCATCACGGGTCTGAGCCAGCTATCCGAGAGCTTTCTCAACACACCATCACCTGTTGTCCTCTCAGGGCCAGGCACCCCAGTGGGGTTTCAGACCAGCACTGCAGCAGCAACCACCTCCACAGCACCTGCACCCTTCACCCCTGAGACTGGGCACACCTCCGAGTGACTGTGAAGACTGCCAGAGACAGGGTGTGGACTTTATTTGGACACTTGACTTGGGTCTTTTTCCTTTTACAGCTTGTTGGTCAATAAAGTTTATCTTTGATTCAAACACTTGCTTCATTTCTTTTTTTTTTAATAAAGTCTTGGTGGAAACTTTTAGAATTGGTTTAAGCCTTTGCATGCTTGTGGGATGGGTTAAGATAGCAGTGGGGTGGGCAGGGATACCTTTGGGATGGGTAATACCTTTGGGATAGATAAACCTCCAGTGCAAGCATAGTGGGACTGTATGGTCCACCCTCCCAGGTGCCACACCTATGGCCCTTTTTTATCAATATCAATGTAATCAATCATCCACACATGTCAACACAAACACAACTCTTTATTAAACGCCTTGTTCATTGTAGGCCCACCCAACATACATGGCCCAATCTCATCCATGTGATGAGACAGGCTGAAGGAAGCACCCATTAATCATCTATCATACTGTCTTGCCACTCCACTGCTCCAGCTGGGGAGTTGCACCATTGTCTCAGGAGGTTGCGCTGCTTCTTCCCTTCACGTGAGGCTCTGTTGGGGCCTTGCACATCCTCAGTGTCTATTAGGTTTTGCCCTTGCCTCCATTCCCCAGGCTCCATGTCCCCATTGATTTGCTGGAGGTCCACGAGCCTGTTCTGCTAGACTGGGTAGCGGGTGCGCATGAGATTGTGCAGGATGCAGCAAGCTTCCACGATCCTCCTCACGGTCTCTGGGCGATGCTGCATGGTGTTGAGAAGTACCTGGAACCTGTTGGCCAGGATGCCAAAGGCGTTCTCCACCATCCGCCTTGCCCTGGACAGCCTGTAGTTGAAGATCCTCTCTTCACCGGTGAGGAGTCTGGAGGTGTAGGGCTTCATGAGGTAGGTTCTGACGGAGAAGGCATCATCCCCCACGATGAAGTAGGGCACATCTTGCGTGTCGTTGGGCAGGGGGTCTGGATCTGGGAAGCCCATGATGAGGTTGCCTTCAGCCCCTCCTTGAGGTTACTGGCGTTGTATACCTGGGCATCTGAACATGAGCCGTTGCCTGAAGCATCGATGTACATGAACTTGTAGTCAGCATCGATCATGGCGAAGAGGACGATGCTGAAGAAGCCCTTGTAGTTGAAATAAGTGGACCCCGACTTGGGTGGTGCTTTGCAGGGCATGTGCTTGCCATCTATGGCTCCAACGGTGTGTGGGAAGTTCCACTTCTGATACCACTGCTCTGCAACTTTCTTCCAGCCTTCTTCAGTGGAGGGGCACTGAAGGAGCTCCTCCAGGTATTCTTCGATGATGGCCTGCACCACTTCTCTGACCACAATGCTGATGGTGTTGTGTGGCACCCTCCAGCTGTACTGCATGCTCCTGTAGGTGGTCCCTGAGGCCAGGTGGCACAGAGTCAATGCCACCTTGAGCCCAGGTTCCAGGATGGGCTGGAAGTTGGTGTTTGCCTTGGTCAACCTGGGTGTCAGCTGCTGCACAACTTCGTCAAACATGGCTGGAGGCATCCTCATGAAGTTCTGGAATGCCCGAGTGTCTTCGTTCCTGACCTCCACCATCAGCTTGTTGTACAGTCCGTACTCTGCTCTTCTGGCGATCCATCTTCGGACCCAGACGCTTCTTGGCCACCTCTTTTTCTTCCTGTAGTAGAGTTCACAGAGCCTGTAGATGGCTTCTCACTGTTGCAGAAGGATGGTGGCTGCCAAAAGGACTGTGTTACGATCCACAGTGGACATGACTGGGTGCTGTGGAAGAGGAAGAGTCAGATGAAGTCTGCAGAGGTCTGCACAGCTAGGCTGCTGGTCTGAAAGTGAGATGCAGGTGAATTGCTCCCCCTTTTTATAGGCAGTATAGGTGTCCCTTTGCATCCTCTAGGCATCCTCTAGGCATCCTCTAGACATCCTTAATATCCGAGATAGGTCCATTTTAAACGCTTTGTTTCCGTGCTGCATCCGTTCTGCATCCGTTCTGCATCCGTTCTGCGTCCGTTCCGCTTCCTCCCTCCGTCCGAGCGGATGCGAGTTGCACGGATGCAGAATGGATGCCTAACGGATATAGCAGATGCGTACCGGATGCAGAACGGATGCGTAACGGATGCGTAGCGGATGCAGAACGGACGAATTGGATACATTTTCCGTGTAAAAGTTTTGAGCAGCTCAAAACTTTCTGAGCGGATGAAACATCAATAAACGGATGCTGGACGGATAGAGAGGAAGCAAAACGGAGGCAGTGAGTACATCGGATGGCAACCTTTTTTGTCCGTTTTACATCCTCTTTGCATCCGTTGGTGCAGTGTAACAGGGGCTTTAATTGGTGGGCATGGGTTGGTGGTTATGTGACTGACTGGGCATGGCCAAGTCAACATCACTCACATCAAGGCACACATCTCCTTGCCTGGTCTCTCATGATTATGGGTTGCTGCAACAGTCGTAAGTGTGAAAAACAGCCATAAGTCACTTTTTTCAGTGTCATTGTAACTTTGAATGGTCACTCCACACAGGCAAAGTACTAGCAAGGGAGAGAAAAAAAACTCCAGACAATAACTCCTGAGACAGGAAGCCTAGTCCTGCCAAGAATGTAATAAGGGTTAATGGAGTGGCAGAGTCTGCAAGCAACACCAGAATGTTTCCATCCTTCCTTCCTTACAGGATTAGGCCAATAATTTCTTTTAACAATCGGTTCATCAAACTGCTTAGAATGTTAACAACCAGTTCTAGTGAATAAGTGTGAACTGGTAGAATCCCACCCCTGGTTGTAATGTTGGACTTGGAAGAGGAGATCGACATTCAAGTAAACTTTCAGGTGGAAGAGAAGTGGAAAGGACATGTTCAGCCAGAAGATTATGCTGTTTACTAGTTAGAAAAAAAAAAAGAGAAGTGTTGTTTTTATAGTCAGGAAGGATATCGCAAATATAAAACCTGGGCACAATGCTATCAAGGACAGATTAATATTAGATTTTGTTTCAATAAAGTGATTATCATGTTTTATGGTCACATTCAATCTGCAAATTTCTGAATGTACAAGCAAGATGTACTAGTGTCAGTGGAAGATTAGACTGTGTAATATAATGTCAGAAATTGTGCAGAACAACACAATGGTCAACAGATTGGGAGAAATCAGTCTTTGTACTGATATAAAAGAAATATTTAACAGAATACACACATAATATCTTTAAGTTCACAGTCTGTCATAACAATGTTCAGGTTCCTCCAATGCTGAAATGAACATGGAGAGGGAGTTGCCAGATGTTCAAGTTGACCTTAGAAAAGACCAGAGAACATGACACGTTATTGTTGATGCATACTAAATAACTGAGAAAGCCACAGAATGCAAAAAAGAAGAGTAAATGAACATATATTTCATTGATAATAGAAAATATTTTGAAGGTTTCAACTATATGAATTATTTTTTAATCTTAATTTAAACCTTTCAACAATGGAGCAGTTTTGTTTTCCTGGCCTAGGAGCTTTATTTTATGATTGAGTGTGAATGGTGGAAGAATTATCACAGACAATTAAAAGAACTACAACATATATTTTTGGAATTTTCTCCATGAGACATGGCACTGGCTACCAGCTTGGTTGGCTTCAAAGAAGGGTTGGACTGATCCATAAAAACCATAGGTGCAATGGTTATTAATCTTTATGGCAGTGTGACTGTCTCTGAAGACATCAGTTGCCTTCTGCAGTGGCCTTCTGTATGAAGTTGGTTGACTACTGTGAGAATAGACTACTGTATTAGATGGACCAGGCCAGTCTTGCTTCAATGTAAGTATATATACTGCTCAAAAAAAAATAAAGGGAACACAAAAATAAGACATCCTAGATCTCAATGAATGAAATATTCTTATTAAATACTTTGTTCATTACATAGTTGAATGTGCTGACAACAAAATCACACAAAAATTATCAATGGAAATCAAATTTAGCAACCCATGGAGGTCTGGATTTGGAGTTACACTCAGAATTACAGTAGAAAAAAACACTACAGGCTGATCCAACTTTGATGTAATGTCCTTAAAACAAGTCAAAATGAGGCTCAGTAGTGTGTGTGGCCTCCACGTGCCTGTATGACCTCCCTACAATACCTGGGCATGCTCCTGATGAGGTGGCAGAAGGTCTCCTGAGGGATCTCCTCCCACACCTGGACTAAAGCATCCCCCAACTCCTGGACAGTCTGTGGTACAACAGTGTTGGTTGATGGAGCAAGACATGGTGTACCAGATGTGTTCAATTGGATTCAGGTCTGGGAAATGGGTGGGCCAGCCCATAGCGTCAATGCCTTCATCTTGCAGGAACTGCTGGCATACTCCAGCCACATGAGGTCTGGCATTGTTGTGCATGAGGAACCCAGGGCCAACCACACCAGCATATGGTCTCACAAGGGGTCTGAGGATCTCATCTCGGTACCTAATGGCAGTCAGGATACCTCTGACGAGCACATGGAGGGCTGTGGGGGCCCCTAAAGAAATGCCACCCCACACCATTACTGACCCACTGCCAAACAGGTCATGCTGGAGGATGTTGCAGGCAGCAGAATGTTCTCCACAGTGTCTCCAGACCTTGTCACGTCTGTCACATGTGCTCAGTTTGAACCTGCTTTCATCTGTGAAGAGCACAGGGTGCCAGTGGTAAATTTGCCAATCTTGATGTTCTCTAGCAAATGCCAAACATCCTGCACAGTGTTGGGCTGTAAGCACAACCCCCACCTGTGGATGTTGGGCCCTCATACCACCCTCATGGAGTTTGTTACTGACTGTTTGAGCAGCCACATGCACGTTTATGGCCCACTGCAGGTCATTTTGCAGGGCTCTGGCAGTGTTCCTCCTGTCCCTCCTTGAACAAAGATGGAGGTAGCGGTCCTGATGCTGGGTTGTTGCCCTCCTATGGCCTCCTCCACATCTCCTGATGTACTGGCCTGTCTCCTGGTAGCACCTCCACGCTTTGGACACTACGCTGACAGACACTACAAACCTTCTTGCCACAGCTCGCATTGCTGTGCCATACTGGAAGAGCTGTACTACCTGAGCCACTTGTGTGGGGTTTAGACTCTTATGCTACCACTAGAGTGAAAGCACTGCCAGCATTCAAAAGTGACCAAACCATCAGCCGGAAAGCATAGGAACTGAGAAGTGGTACGTGGTCACCACCTGCAGAACCACTCCTTTATTGGGGATGTCTTGCTAACTGCCTATGCTTTCTACCTGTTGTCTATTCCATTTGCACAACAGCATGTGAAATTGATTGTCAGTCAGTGTTGCTACCTAAGCGGAAAGTTTGATTTCACAGAAGTGTGATTGACTTGGAGTTACATTGTGTTGTTTAAGTGTTCCCTTTATTTTTTTTTGAGCAGTGTATATGGATGTAAGCAGTGCATTGCTTGTTTGGATATCTGGCCCATCTAATACAATAGTCATTAGAACACAGACAGACAGACAGACAGACACACACACACACACACACACACACACACACACTTATGACATAGACAATGGAGTTCAGTTGGTGTTGCTCATAAATAGCCATTTGAATACCACCTTGTTGAATTTGGCATCGGTCTAGAGAGCAGAAAATAATTTATAAAGCTTGACTTGAGTTGCAAAGATAAGTATCCTAGCTTGGTTTCTTTATGATCAAATTTTTGATTCTTATTAAGGAAAATAATAATAGCAAATAGTAGCAAGCAATATTAATTCCAACAGTGGCAATGGTGGTGCCTGGGATAAGAAAAGGGAGCTGAAGGCCAGCTATGATTGAGTCCATGTAACAGATCTACCTGAGTCCTAAAATCATGCTAAACTTGGTTAGCTTTAGGATTCAAATATAGAATTGCACAAATACAGAAACCAGATTAATACAGTAAATGTTAAGTGTGTTGAATGACACCCTTGAATCATTGGGCTTGCAACAAGGTCTGCAGCACTCTTGTTTGTTGGGGATGCTATATTAACAAAAGAGGAAAATTCTGCTTGGGGAAGGTGAATGTACAGCAGGATTTTCTGTGATTAGCAACAAAAACAGCTGGCAGGTGGCCTCCCGCTGGAACCAAAACTGCTCAGAGAAGATTCAAGTCTAAAGAAATATTTAAGTTTGAAAGAAAAGAAAATTCAGCCTAAATGCTCTGGATTTTACAAGACCACCTGGGGCAATAAACTACATAATAGAAAGAAAACACCCATGGCCACCTCCAAAATCTTCCAATCCATTCGTCTGAGGGTTGTCGTGATTGTTAGGGGCCTCAAATGGGTGACCTGCCAGCCTAGATGAGAGGAGCAACCTGCCCCAGTTTCTTGATGACAGTTTTTCAGTTCATTTTTTCCTCAGGTCTATTTGAGTCAGAAGTATTCAAGCAATTTATTGAATCTTGGGTACCTCATTGTGGATATTATTCTTGGTTGCTGCCTTCTATCAGAGACAAGGTGATGCATTATCTCTTTTATCCAGAGGAGATAACTGGATTGGCAGTTGGATCTCTTTTCAGTATTTTTTGATTGGAGAGCAATAGCATCTTTCTGAAGAACCAGACTTGCCTAGAGCCATATGTCTCAACTCACATTGATTGGCTGGTTTTCTCCTTCTTCCTTACAACGTCTAGTGTCTCCCTCTGGCTAATTGTAGGGATGGCTCTCCTACTATGAAGTGCATTTGGCTTGGTGAGTCAATTTTCCTGGCCAGACAAATGTTTTGAACTTGGAAAGGGTCAAAGGTGAGATGTCTAGCTGACATCTCTCATCAGGAAAATTAAGTACGGTCTCTTGTAGAAGTGCTGCTGGCAACATATGTAGAACCTTGGCCTACATAAATTGGCCTAGATAGACCAACCTGGACATCTGCTTACCAAATTGTCAATCTGAGACCCAAATTAAGTATCAAAACATCTATGCATCCTCTTGTTATCCTGTTCTTAGCAATTTAAAAGGTGGACTTAAGTGAATACATTGAAAGAAAATATGCGTGTGAATATGCATTTGGAGGAAAAATAAAATTGAAAAAGCTGGATTTTTGGAAAGAGCATAGTTATAAATAATCAGAAATAAGGAAAAATGTAAAAAGGGATACATAGCAGAGATATACTTTCTAATTCTGCATTTGTTTGAAGGTAGGTTAATATTATTAATGATACTGGATATTTTCTGATAATACAAAAATAAGGGCCTAGTTGTTGATCTATATGAACATGTCTTTTTCTGGTTTAATATTTTAAGGCTCTAACTGCAGCTTCAGGCAGCCTTGCTCAATTTTTCCAGCCATCAGGTAGGAGTTAAAGTAATTATGTTTCACAGGGACATAATAGACATTTAGAGCATAGAATAACAGAGTTGGAGATCTTCTAGTCCAATCCTCTGTTCAATCAGGAGACACTATACCTGTGATGGCAAACTTATGGCACATGTGCCAGAAGTGGTATGAAGAGCCATTTCTGCCGGCACACAAGAGCTCACCTGGAAGACCCCCACTGTGCATGCGCACATGCTGCCCGCCTGACAGCTGATTGTTGGGTATCTGGTGTGCATGCATGAGGGGCAGGGGGTGCACAGGAGATGCACGTGCATGCGCAGAGATGCACAGGATGCATGGAGGGTCTCATGCGCATGCACAGAAATGCATTGCGCATGGGGCGCACACATGTGCAGAGTTGCATGGCACGTGGGGATCACACACACATGCACAGGGGGTGTGGGGGACATGCGCATTGCCTTCTGGGTGCTGGCATGCAAGTGAGTGCACAATTTTCAGCACAGCAGACAAAAATGGTTAGCCTTCACTGCCCTATACCATTTCCGACAAGTGGCTATCCAGTCTTTTCTTAAAAGTCTCCAGTAATGAAGCACCCATGATTTCTGAGGGCAATCTGTTCTACTGGTTAATTGTTCTTACCATTAGGAAATTTCTACTTGGTTCTAGGTTGCTTTTTTCCTTGGTTAGTTTGTTTTAATTGACATTGGTGGGGAAGAGAGAAAATTTAAACATCACCCTTCATTGAATCTGATGTAGTTGATTCTACATCCAGTGTAGAAGCATTCTTGACCAAGATCAGTTGCAAGGAGAAATGCTGTCAATGGTCCCAACCTGATTGGTTAAGATGCACCTTGTAAGCAGTCACCATTCAGAGGAAAGACCTGCTGCCAGAGACATCTTGAAAGAACACCATGGTTTGTCAGTCAGGGAAGAAGAGGAAGCCTCTGCCTACTCCTGCCAGCCCTGGCAAGAAGAACAGAACCACTATCCCACCCCCTGGTGCTGACTCTGAAGCTGCTGGTGCTTCTGCTTCTACTGCAGCTGGTGGTGCTGCTTCTCCTGCTGGTGCTGCTGGTGCTTTTCCTGCTGGTGTTGCTAGTGCTGCTGGTGCTTCTCCTTCTGCTGCTGGTGGTGCTGCTGGTGCTGCTGGTGCTACTGGTGCTGCTGGTGCTTCTCCTGCTGCTGGTGCTGCTGGTGCTGCTGGTGCTGCTGTGGTAGACCAGCCCCAAGGCCCTCAAAGCCCTGCTGCTGAAGGCCCTGAAGCCCCTGCCAGAGGGAGGAAGAGGCAAGGCAAGGAGAAGGGAGAGAGGAAACAGTACTCCATTTCCGAAGACCATGAGGAGGAGGTGCTGGAATGGCTGAGGGAGAACAAGTACCTGTGGAGGAAGGGCCACAGGCTCTATCGCGACACCAAGAGAAAGCAGGCAGCTTGGAGAGACAAGGCAGAGAGCCTGGGCTACATTTCAGATGTGCTCCTGGGATGGTGGAAGCACATGCACACCTGGTATGGCAAGCTGCACCTGAAGAAATCTGGCCAGGCCGCTGTCAAGCTCACTGACTGGGAGATGTACGTCATGGCCAAGTGCAGCTTCCTGGAGGGTGAGGTCTGCCACCGAGGAGCAGCCCCTCTGTCAACCCTCTCCCTCAGACAGCCCTCAGACAGCCACTCCTCTTCCAGCCAGGAGACAGCTACTGTCAGGCGGAGCTCCATTCAAAATCCAGGAAATAAATACTTAGACTCTTTAGTTTAGAGAAAAGATATCTTTTACTGAAAGTGAAGTGGTAGCAACCAAAGAATTCTGAATCTGAGAATTTAGGCGCACAATTCACATGTAGAAAATGCTGGAAATGTTCCCACCCCCAATAGTTCAACTGACACTTCCAATTAGAAGTTGTGGATATGATCATGTGGCATCCTCAGGTGATGATGAGGCCTCTGTCCGTTGACCTTGGCATAGTTTGATAACGGGTTGCAGTTGCGCAGAGAAAGAAGAAAGCTCAGCGAGAAATAGAAACTTAACTCTATTTTATGCTCCCCCCTTCCATTTATACATCAGACGAATGTAACTCCTCCAGCTCACTTCCCCAGCTATTCCTACCTCCCTTTTCCACCCCCACCCCCCCGTTACTCATGGCAGTCGAAAAGATGCAAAGCAATAGCAGAGGATCTTGAAGACTGACATTCGGCCCTCCTAGAAAAAGGGAAATCATCAGTCCTAGAAGTCCTAGAAGAGAGAGAGAGGAGAGAATATAAAGACAATTATTAATCATTAAACAATTTCAAAACAATACACTCCTAAGGCTTATCAGGATACTTGGAACGAAATGCTTTGATCAACTTAGGGGCGTTAACGTCGGTCTCATTAACCCATTCGGCTTGTGAAGAAGGGAAATGTTTCCAGGCTACAAGATACTGGAGTCGACCCCTCCATTTGCGAGAATCCAGAATTTCTTTAACTTCAAAATGTTGTTCGCCTTCAATCAATATTGGTATGGGAAAGTCAGTCTGAATGGGCCTTAGGTCAGAAGTACGCTCAGGTTTTATCAAACTAACATGGAAAACTGGATGAATTCGTCGAAGAGTTTTTGGTAAGTTCAGCTGGACCGTTACAGGATTTATAATCCGTTCAATTGTGAATGGACCAACGTATTTAGGACCAAGCTTCTTTGACTTTTCAGTGGTCTGCAGGTATCTGGTGGACAGGAAAACCTTGTCGCCCACTTTATATTCCTTCTGTGGGGATCTTTTCTTGTCAGCAAATTTCTTATGAGCTTGATGGGCCTCATCTAATGCTTTGCGTGTTACTGGCCAGTTAAGTTGGAGTTGAGTTATCCATTCATCCAATGAATGGATATTTGGTTTTTCACGAGGAAGTTCAGGTATGGGAACGAAATCTTGTCCCGAAGCCACTTTAAATGGAGTAAATCCAGTACTGCTGTGTACAGAGTTGTTGTATGCCACTTCAGCAAATGGTAGTAATTCGGACCAGTTATCTTGTTGATAGTTTATGTAACATCTGAGATATTGTTCTAACACTGCGTTAGTCCTCTCACAAGCCCCATTGGTTTGGGGGTGGTGGGCAGAGCTTAGCCCCTGGGAGGAGCCTATTAACTTCAGGAACTCTTTCCAAAAATTTGAAGTAAACTGGACCCCTCTGTCAGAGATTATGCGTTCCGGGACTCCATGTAACCTGTAGATATGTGATATAAATAGTTT
The DNA here is from genome assembly GCA_015471245.1 of Laticauda colubrina. NCBI lineage: Eukaryota > Metazoa > Chordata > Lepidosauria > Squamata > Elapidae > Laticauda > Laticauda colubrina. The sequence continues at coordinate 1,219,243 of BLBF01000049.1, read as the reverse complement.
AGCCAGCGTCTTAGCAGATGGAATCTTGGAACAAGGTATGCAATGTACTTGTTTGGAAAACAAATCAGTCACTACCCAGATGACCGTGTTTCCACCACTTTCGGGTAGTTCTACTATAAAGTCCATAGAGATTTCCTTCCAAGGAGTCGTTGGTCTAGCTACATTTTGTAACAATCCTACTGGCTTACCAGGAGGTCTCTTTGCCGAAGCACAAATCGGACAGCTAGCTACGTAAATTTCAATGTCCTTTTTTAAAGTAGGCCACCAGAATTGCCGCTTGACTAGATGTAAGGTCTTCACAAATCCGAAATGGCCAGCTGCTTTAGAATCATGAGCCTGTTGTAGTATTTGGCTCCTCAATACTTGTGGCACATACAACTTGGCCCCCACCCAAGCCAAACCATCTCTAATTGTATAGTCACTTGAATGAGCCAGGAACCATTCGTCCAGTTTTAAAGCTTCTTTTAATTGTTCGGTAAGGTCATTCAATAAAACCACTTCTTGGTTCTTTCTTTTGGCTCTGGTAACCACTGGGGCAGCTAGGTGTTTGGCTGAGACAATTGGGCTTATCACCTCCTGACGCATACTATTATATTGAGGTAGTCTAGAGAGAGCATCCACCATGAAATTCTTCCCGCCCGGAATGTACTTCAATGAGAAATTGAATCGCTTGAAATACTGGGCCCACCTAACTTGTTTAGGGGACAGCTTCTGGGGTGTTTTTAAGGCTTCCAGATTCTTATGATCAGTCCATACCTCAAACGGGTGTTTTGCTCCTTCCAGGAAATGTCTCCAGGTCAACAAAGCCCAATGAACTGCAAAAGCTTCTTTCTCCCAGACGGCCCATCTTCTCTCTGTTTCAGACAGTTTACGGGAGGTATACGTACAAGGCTGTAAGGTCCCTTTCTCGTTGATTTGCAGTAATACGCTCCAATAGCTACATCACTTGCATCAGCTTGAATCACAAAAGGAGTGTCCATATCCGGGTGTTTCAGCACTGGTTCTGCAGCAAATAGTCGTTTTAGCTTTTCAAAAGCGGCTTGGCACTCCATGGACCACTCCAGCGGCTTTCCTGGCCTCGGCTTCACCTCCCCTTTTGTTTTTAAGAGATTGGTGATGGGCATTGCTATCTTAGCAAACGTCGGGATGAATTGCCAATAAAAATTTGCAAATCCCAAAAAGCTTTGAAGTTGTCTTCTAGTGCATGGTGGAGCCCACTCCAGAACGGCACGCACCTTCTCTGGATCCATCTCTATGCCTTCAGATGAAATGCGATATCCCAAATAGTCAATTTTGTCTTGGTGGAATTCACACTTTGACAATTTAGCATACAACTTAGCGGCACACAGTTTCTGTAAAACCGACCGCACTAACTTCACATGTTCATCCAGGGTCTCTGTGTAGATAAGGATATAATCAAGATAAACCAAACCCCCCCTGTATAAATGTTCATGTAACACTTGATTGATCATTTGCATGAATACAGCTGGGGCTCCTTGTAAACCAAAAGGAAGAACGTTGAATTGGAAACATCCCATCGGGCAGTTAAAAGCGGTCTTCCACTCATCCCCTTCCTTAATTTGAATCCGGTAGTAAGCTTCTCTCAAATCCAACTTGGTGAAGATCTTTCCCTTCGCTAAATGGGCCAACATGTCCTTCATCAAAGGAAGGGGGTACACGTTTTCCACAGAAATAGCGTTCAAATTTCTGTAATCCACCACCAAGCGTTTGGAACCATCTTTCTTTTCATGGAACAACACTGGGGCCGCTACCCGGGGTCTAGCGGGTTGAATAAAACCACGTTCCAAATTTTTATCAATAAACTATCTTAGCTCTTTCAATTCCCGTGGGGTCATTGAGTACAATTTTGGTTTCGGGAGTTTCACCCCGGGCAAAATCTCAATAGCACAGTCTGTTGGTCGGTGAGGCGGAAGCTCATCCGAGGCCCTCTCACTGAACACTTCTTTTAAATCCCAATACTCTTTAGGAATTTTCTCCTCATCTTTTATGGACTCAGTACTTGTGGAAGCTATTTCAATTAGGGCCCCAGGCTTCGGCTACGATCTGGCCCCTCCTCCCAGTCGCTGCTTTGTGCGTATGCGCAACAACCCCTTTCTCCAGTTAACCTGGGGGTTCCATTTCCAGAGCCAGGGAAATCCCAGTATTAATGGTTGCTCCATTCCAGGGACCACAATAAACCGCAGAGTCTCATCATGCTCTCCCATGATCATTTCTATAGGTTCCGTGACATAACGTGCAGGGCAACCTCCAGCCACTGATCCATCTAATTGGCAAAAGGAAATGGGCATCTTCAAAGGTTTTAACTTTAGGCCCATTTTCTTCACTACTTCCGTGTTTATTATACACCTGGTGCACCCAGAATCTAACAGGGCTAGCATTTCCCCTTCGACCCCTGAATTGGGTACTCTCAACTTCACCGGAATGGTCATAGGGCCCACACTTGGACTTACCAGGAAGTCGTCTTCCGAGTCAGAAACCTCCTCCTCAGGGGTCACTGGGGCTTCTGATTCTTCTGCTGCGGGACGGGCGACCTCTGCTGTCTCTCTCGTCTTTAGTGCTGTTTCGCTAGGCTTCGCTGGGGATTTTTCAGGTTTCTTTCCTTCCTTGGGCGCCCCCTTTGGCTCCAACTTGACTCTGCAGTTCACAGCCCGGTGACCTTCTTTCCCGCATCGAAAGCAGGCTGAGGGGTTGGGTCTTGCCGCCACTCCTCCCCTCTGAGGTTTAGGAGCCTCTTGAGGGAGCGAGGGGGAAAACTTGCTCCACCCATAACCTCCCCGCCGTTTACTTCGGATTAAATCAATTTCCACTTCTTCTGCCAACAGGTACCACCTCTGCAAGTTATTGGGGTCTCTTCTAGCAGTGCATCTCTGGTACACATCTTCATTTAAACCATCTTTAAACAGTTCTATCAGAGCTTCTTGGGGCCAGCCTCAGAAATGGCCTGCTAACTGCCTAAATTCTTGAGTGTAATCAGCCACAGACCTCCGCCCCTGTCTTATGGTTTTCATCCTAATTCGGGCCTTGCGCTCCGCCAGTGGGTCCTCAAACCTAGCCCGCAGTGCAGCCATAAATAGGTTATAATTCAGCAACTGAGGATCATTATCATTATGCAAAGTCACCATCCACTCTGCCGCTATTCCCTCCAGAGCCCTGGTAACACACCTCACTTTGGCTGCTTCTGAGGGAAAATCCTCCCCATACTCCTCCATATGGCTCCATACTTGAGCTAAGAAAAATCCCAAGGCTTTGGGATCCCCTCCGTATTTTACTTCTAACGGAGGCAGCCTAGGAGCTCTACGCCTTCTAGGAGTCACACCTCCCGCCGAAGCCCCCGGGGCTGCTGCTGGATCGGGTTGATTTATGGGAGAGGGAGTTGCTCTGCCTCTTCTGGCTGGGGCTGCCTCCCCTCCCCCTTCATACCTTTGTGGAGCTTGAGGTTGTTCAAAGGCTTCATTCAGGAGTTTCCTGGCTTGATCCAGCAAGAGTTACCTCTTTTCCTTCTCTTGCCAAAGCTCCTCTTTTCCACGCCGATGGGTAGTTGTGACCCCGGGGGGGGGTCCTTCTCCGGATCTTTCCAACCAACTCCCACCGACCATCTGGGCTTCACAGCTGGATCCTCTTCCAGACTGAGCTCTGCTAGCGATTGGGCTTCCTGCACCAGCAAAGAATCTTGGCCTCCAATGGCTCCCAGATCCTCCTGGTCACTATTTGAAGATGACATGATGTCCAGGCCCCCTCAGACGAAAATTGGGTATTCTCTCCGGGTGGGCCAGTGGAAAGAGATTCAGAATAATGTCAGGCGGAGCTCCATTCAAAATCCAGGAAAGAAATACTTAGACTCTTTAGTTTAGAGAAAATATATCTTTTACTGAAAGTGAAGTGGTAGCAACCAAAGAATTCTGAATCTGAGAATTTAGGCGCACAATTCACATGTAGAAAATGCTGGAAATGTTCCCACCCCCAATAGTTCAACTGACACTTCCAATTAGAAGTTGTGGATATGATCATGTGGCATCCTCAGGTGATGATGAGGCCTCTGTCCGTTGACCTTGGCATAGTTTGATAACGGGTTGCAGTTGCATAGAGAAAGAAGAAAGCTAAGCGAGAAATAGAAACCTAACTCTATTTTATGCTCCCCCCTTCCATTTATACATCAGACAAATGTAACTCCTCCAGCTCATTTCCCCAGCTATTCCTACCTCCCTTTTCCACCCCCCCATTACTCATGGCAGTCGAAAAGATGCAAAGCAATAGCAGAGGATCTTGAAGACTGACAGCTACCATGTCCAGGCAGGTGTCTTTGGAGGGCCCCACGGCAGAGACCCCCCCGACAACTGCACTCCCCATGCCAGAGGATGTGGAGGATCCCCTGTCTCAAATGGAGCAAGAAGAAGCAGCAGCCAGAGACCAACCCACCCCCACCCCCACCTCCACCTCCACAGAAAGCAGGCAGAGTGGCAGACTGGAGGGCCAGAGCCACACTGTCCTGCTGGAGATCAGGGACACGATCAAGACCAGCACAGATCTTCTCTCACACCATCCTTGAACCGCAAGCCCTTCATCACGTACGTGAGCCAGACCCTCATGGAACTGCCCAAGGCCCAGTACCAGGTGATGAAGGAGAAGATCACAGCACTGCTGCACCATCCTCCAGGCCCAGCTGAACCTGCTCCGACTCAGTCCAGGACTGCTCTTCCACCCCAGGCGTTGTCACAGCCCTTTCAACAGCCCCTCACCTACCAAGCCTATGAGTACCAGGACTTCCCACAGAAGAGGCAGCCCTTCCCAGTCCAGGCCCAGGTACATTGCACGCCACAGATGCCTCACCTAACCCAGCTGCAGACCAGACAGCCCCACTTCACTCCTCCTTCCTCTACCCCACAGCCAAGCACCTCAACAAAAAATCTGTTATCAGTACTGTGCCTGACATCCCAGGTCCTTGAGGAAGGGCCTCTCAACCTCATGGGATTGAGTCAGCTCTCTGAGAGCTTCCTGAACACACCATCCCCTGTTGTACTCTCGGGACCAGAACCCCTGTGGCGCCTCAGACCAGCACTCCAGCCACAGCCACCTCCACAGTCCCTGGCCGCTCGACAGCTGAGACCATGGACATGCCTCAGAGTGACTGAGAATAGTGCCAGAGACTGAGTTGTTACCTGTTCACTTTATCTTTGCTTAAATACACTTTACTTGGTTCATTTTGCTTTTTTAATAAAGTCATAGTTTACTTAAGACAGTTGTTAATCTTTCCTTCACACACTTGGTTCATTTTATTTACTTAATAAAGTGTTGGTGAAAACTTTGAAAAAAGGGTTAAGACTTTGCATGCTCGTGGGATAGGTAAGGATAGTTGTGGGATGGGTAAAGTTAGCTGTGGGATGGGTAAGGATAGTTGTGGGATGGATAAGGATAGTTGTGGGATAGGTAAGGATAGCTGTGGGATAGGTAAGGATAGCTGTGGGATAAGTAAGGATAGTTGTGGGATGGGTAAGGATAGCTGTGGGATTGATAAACCTCCAGTGCAAGCATAGTGGGACTGTATGGTCCATCCTCCCAGCTGCCACACATATGGCCCTTTTTCATCAATAACAATTTATTCATTGATCAACACATTTCAAAATAAACAAAGCTCTTTATTAATGACCTATTCATTGTAGGGCCACTCAACATACATGGCACAATCTCATCAATGTTATGAGACAGGCTGAAGGAAGCATCTATTAAGCATCTACCATCCTGTCTTGCCACTCCACTGCTCCAGCTGGGGAGTTGCACCAGTGTTTCAGGAGGTTGCGCTGCTTCTTCCCTTCACGTGAAGCTCTGTTGGGGCCTTGTACATCCACAGTGTCTATCAGGTTTCGTCCTTGCCTCCATTCACCAGGCTCCATGTCCCCATTGCCTTGTTGGTGGTCCACAAGTCTGTTCTGCAACACTGGGTAGCGGGTGCGCATGAGATTGTGCAGGATGCAGCAAGCTTCCACGATGCTCCTCACAGTCCCTGGGTGATGCTGCATGGTGGTGAGAAATACCTGGAACCTGTTGGCCAGGATGCCAAAGGCATTCTCCACCACCCGTCTTGCCCTGGACAGCCTGTAGTTGAAGATCCTCTCTTCACGGGTGAGGTATCTTGAAGTGTAGGGCTTCATGAGGTAGGTTCTGAGGGAGAAGGCGTCATCCCCCATGATGAAGTAGGGCACATCTTGTGTGTCATTGGGTAGAGGGTCTGGATCTGGAAAACCCATTATGAGGTTGCATTCCAGCCCATCCTTGAGGTCACTGGCATTGTATACCTGGCTATCTGAAGCAGACCCATTGCCTGAAGCATCGATGTACATGAACTTGTAGTCAGCATCAACCATGGCAAAGAGGATGATACTGAAGAAGCCCTTGTCGTTGTGATAAGAGGACCCTGAGTTGGCTGGAGCTTTGCAGGCCACGTGCTTCCCATCTATGGCTCCAACGGTGTGGGGAAAGTTCCACCTCTGATACCACTGTTCTGCAACTTTCCTCCAGCCTTCTTCAGAGGTGGGGCACTGGAGGAGCTCCTCCACGTATTCTTCAATGATGGCCTGCACCACTTCTCTGACCACTTTGCTGATGGTGTTGTGTGGCACCCTCCAGGCATACTGCATGTTTCTGTATGTGGTTCCAGAGGCCAGGTGGTGCAGAGTCAATGCCACCTTCAGTCCAGGGTCGAGGCTGGGACAGAAGTTGGTGCTTGGCTTGGTCAACCTGGCTCTCAGACGCTCTACAACTTCGTCAAACATGGCTGATGGCATCCTCATGAAGTGCTTGAATGCACGAGGGTCTTCATTCCTTAGCTCCACCATCAGCTTGTCATACAGTCCAAACTCCATTCTTCTCCCGATCCATCCTCGGACCCACACAGCTCTTGAACGTCTCCTTCTTCTCCTTGTGTAGAAAAGGTGAAACAGTCTGAACAGGGCTTGGTTCAGCTACCATAAGGACTGTGTTATGATCCATGGTGGACATCAATGGATGATGTGGAAGAGCAAGAGCAAGGGTGAAGAGGTCTGTACACCACGGCTGCTGGACTGATAGTGAGATCCAGGTGATTTCCTCCCCCTTTTTGTAGGAAATGTCGGTTTTCCACTAGATGTCCTTCCACATACTCCAGACATCCTCCAGACATCCTAAATATACGCGATACGTCCCATATACAAACATTTTGTCCGTTTTAATGCTTTAAATACGAGATGCATCTGCTTACATCCTTTCTATTTCCGTGCTACTAACGCTGTGTGGACGTTCCGTGTACCTTTCGCTTCCTCTCTCTTTCTGCTTTCAGCTGCAGCAGATGTGAGTTGAGGGGATGGCCAGAGGATGCCAAGAGGATACAGCGGACGTGTCATGGATGACAACGGACGTAGAACGTTTGTTGCATATATGTGTCATGGATGTGCATCATTCGCGGTGGAAAGTTCATACGCTCAAAAAGTTTTGTGCAGCTCAAAACATTTTGAGCAGATGAAATAGCAGTAGACGGATGTTTGACGGATAGAGCTTATGAAACACGTACGCAGTGAGTACACAACGGATCCATCGTGTTTTCAAATGGATGGGAAGCTTTTTTGTCTGTTTTACATTCTCTTTGTATCCGTTGGTGCAGTGTGACATGGGCTTTAGAAAAGAAAGACTCTTGGTCCCATTGTTAGACCGAAGTACACCAAATGGTCACAAAAGAACAAAAGCTGGATATGCAGTTTTTTGCAGCCAAAGCATATGGTTAACTTTCCCCTTGATCCCATCCTCCTTCCCCCCCCCCCCCCCCCATTATCAACAAGTGTCCAATTTGGTGCTAACAAATTGTTTGGGTAACAATCCCTGTCTTCACGCTCTGGATTGTTCTTGAAGTGTGGCCTTCAAATGGCTGGCAGACCTCATGGGATGGGATGATGCATAATTTTGTTTCCTCATGCCAACCCTCCCCTTAGCCCACCCTGCCTATCCTTCCTGCTCCATTGAGTATGGCAGGCTGACAGCAGGCAATCCATGGCATAGCAGGATGGTAGTCCTGACAAATGTCCTACCTCAGAGGTGTACGAATTTTCAAGCCAGGGTTACAATGGGAAAGCAACTTCAGGAATACTTCCCATGGGGTGCAACAATGGCAGGGACTTCTTTCCACAAAGTCATCCTTATATTCAGGAAACCCTCCCAGTCTTGTGTCTGATTTGCCTGCATGTTGGTAGAAACAGAATATGAGTGCAAGTTCTGGTATTTCTTCCAAATTCAGAAATACAACATGATGATTATTTTTGATGACCCACAGTGACTGATTTCACAAGCCACAATATGTAAATCTACACATGGTAGTGTGCAAATCTGAGTTTATGTCAGCATTCAACATGGCTTAGATTGGCCATGGTTTATCAAAGAAACTTTGTAAATACAAAACACAGCTTGGCATAATGTATGAACCAAGTACTCAAGGCAAAGATCTTTCTGTAATCACCGAATCCCATGTAACCATTGTTCCAACTTTAATTCATGTGTTACTGAAACATATCACTGTTGCTGTGTTATGTTTGAAACTGAAATAAGCTTCTGGGCAGGAATTAGAATCTTCTTCTCCCAGCTCTAGACTCAAATTTCCCCAAAACTGCCAAGAAAGGTATTTTTAAAAACACAGAACAAGATATTTATGGGAAATATGCTTTCTTGCCATCCTCGGGCAGGGGGTGGATTTTGATGTTGTGTTAATGGAAGAAGAGAAATGGGAAGTGACAATGCTTTGTAACAAATTACTGTCAATCAAATCCTTCATACTGGAATCTGGATAAGAGTGTTGAAATGATCTTTATCTCCTGACAGTTCGGATGAAGAGACTATTCTCTTTGGAAATGCAATTGGGTTGTAATTTTTCCATTTCTGGTATGCTGGTGTAAAGCATCCAATTTCATACCAGTGTTAATTCAATTTTTTTACTCATTATACTATTTGTGAGATGCTTAGAATAGGGATGCACCCTTAGATTATTCCACAGGGAATAGGACCATCATTTTGGGTCCTATTTGGGGTGGGTGGGTCTGAATTTATTTAAGACCCAAAATGCATATCAGAAATCCTGCAGGATGTTCAATGCACCTGACCCATCATATTTTTGGAGTGCAACCTTCAATATTCCCAACAAACCCTAGTGTAACTCTTGAAGTCTTAGGCCACTAATTTAGTTTATAGAATGCCAGGCTTAGAGTATGAAAAGCTGGATCTTTTAAAGAAGAGATTGCACAACCATTTGTCTGAAATGGTATTAGGGCATTTGTTAGGATTGCCATCCTGCTACGCCATGGATTGCCTACTGTCAGCCTCCATACTCAATGAGGGGAAGGACGGAGGTTTGGCAGGGTGGGGTAAGGAGAGGGTTAGTATGAGGAAATAAAATAATGCAATGTGTGCTGTCCTGTGAGAACCGCTGGCCATTCCAAGGTCACACTAAGGAATGTAGAACAAGCCAGACCTCAAAGACAGGGACTGTTACCCCAAAAAATTATTAGCAACAAACTGGACACTTGTTGATAATTTGGGGGGGGGGGGGAGAGAGGATCCTTTGGCTGTGAAAACCCCAGATCCGGATTTTCTTCTTCTGTGACCACTTGGTGTACTTCTTTCTAACAGTGGGACTAAGAATCTTTCATTTCTAACTGAACTGATCTTGGTCAGGAGTGCTGTTCCCTTCCACATTAGATATAGAATCAACTACATCAGATTCAGTGTTTACATTATCCCTCTTCTTCAGCAATATCAATTAAAACAAACTAGCCAAGGAAAGAAGCAACATAGAACTAAGGAGAAATTTCCTAACGGCGAGAACAATTAACCAGTGAAACGGCTTGCCTTCAGAAGTCATGGGTGCCCCATTGCTGGAAGCTTTTAAGAAGAGACTGGCACTTGTCTGAAATGGCATTGGGTCTCCTGCTCGAGCAGAAGGTTAGACTATAAGACCTCCAAGGTCCCTTCCAATTCTGCTAGTCTGTTAAGTAAGAATGATCTAGGAAAAAAAACAAAACTCTTCACGCCAATCTTTGCCAATAAGAGAGATGGAGACCTTAGTGCAGGAAACGATTTTTCAGCTGCAAGAGCCCCCCTCACTTCAACCATAACCGTTGAATAAAGCTGGTGTTGTTTCCTGCCATTTTGAGATAGAAAGCAGATGAAAACTGTCGCGCAAGTCCGAAAATAAGGATGTTACTAACCATTAGTCTCACAAGTCAACAAAGATGACTTCCTCTGACTGCTGATATGTGTGATATGTCCCTGCTTATCTCACAGGCATCTTCTAAATATTTGGAACTTCTCTCTCTTTTTTAAAAAATAATTTTTTATTAGTCATATTCCACCATAAAACCACATTTCCACTCATTATAGCATTCCAGTATTGGTATTCACTCATATTAAGATAGTTTCTAATTATATCAGTTACATTATTAATTACAAATATATATATAATATTATCCCATTCTACTATAAACCCTACATATTATTCATGTGGTAACTTTATGTTTGTTTTCTAATCAATTATACTATATATTCCAAATTTTATAGTATTCCGTTTCTTTATCTTTTAACTCCATGGTTAGCCTGTCCATCTCTGCATACTCAAGAAGCTTCTCTTGAGCACCAAGAGGTTGCCAATCCTGGCACTATGATGTCCTTCTCCATAGTTAACCAAGCCATACTTGTTATTTATTTATTTATTAAATTTATATAGCTGCTCATCTCAGCAAAAGAGGCTCTAGGCAATGCAAAACAATCAGATGAAACAACAAATGGTAAAACAATTTTTAACAATATTAATAAATGACATTAATATGACATAGAACTTAAAACACAGAATAACAGGGTTGGAAGGTATACTGGAGGTCTTCCAGTCCAATGCCCTGTTCAAGCAGGAGACCCAATAACCATTCCAGACAAGTGACTGTCCAGTCTGTTCTTGAAAATCTCCAGAGCAAATTTTCTTCCATCAGATTAAATAGTCAGCTTCTCCCAGTGATGGCATTCAAATCATACATTTCAAGGAAGTATAGACAGAATAAGTGGAAGCAGTTTTAGTGATTATCCACCCAACAAACACACACACAAGTGCAAGAATACATGATTAGAACTTCTCCAACATATGGCAATCCAACTTCTACTAAAGTAAGCAATCTGCTCTCTTGCTGACCAGCTTTTACCTTTAAGAAATCTTCTTTGTTGTCTAAACCATATTTTCTTATCCTAGTTTTGGGAACAATTTTGAATTGTGTCTGCCCTATTGTAGCTCTCCAAATATCTGAACACAGCTATAATGCCATTTCTTTTCTCCATTCTGAACAGATCCAGTGCCTCTTAGCATTTCTTTCCCTAATAAAATTGTTAAATCTTAAACAACACAAGGAATCATACCATCATAGAATCTAAGGGTTGAAATAATCAAATCCAATATTTACCTTCTTTCCTTCCTTCCTTCCTTCTCCTTCGTCCTCATCTACATCTTCCCCTACTCCTCCTTCTTTCTCTTCTTTTTCTTCTCCTCCTTTCCTCCTCCTTCTCCTCCTTCCCCTTCTCCTCCTGCTCCTCCTCCTGCTCCTCTTCCTTCTTCCTCCTGCTCCTCCTGCTCCTCCTGCTCCTCCTGCTCCTCCTCCTCCTCCTCCTCCTCCTCCTCCTCCTCCTCCTCTTCTTCTTCTTCTTCTTCTTCTTCTTCTTCTTCTTCTTCTTCTTCTTCTTCCTCTTCCTCTTCCTCTTCCTCTTCCTCTTCCTCTTCCTCTTCCTCTTCCTCTTCCTCTTCCTCTTCCTCTTCCTCTTCTTCTTCTTCTTCTTCTTCTTCT
>BLBF01000049.1:1162314-1202183 GCA_015471245.1 Laticauda colubrina | reverse complement strand
AGAATAGAATAGAATAGAATAGAATAGAATAGAATAGAATAGAATAGAATAGAATAGAATAGAATAGAATAGAATCAGGAAGGGATCTTATTGTCTGCTCAAGCAGGAGACCCTATACATTTCAGACAAATAAGTGTCCAGATGTTTCAGGTGAAACATCTAGTGATGAAGCACCCACAACTTCTGAAGGCAAGCTGTTCCACAGGTTAATTGCCCTCACTGTTAGGAAGTTTCTTCTTAATTCCAGGTTGCTTCCCTCCATGTTTAATTTCTATCCATTGTTTTTTGCCTTATTTTCTGTTATTTTGAAAAATAAGTTGACCCCTTCTTCTTTGTGGCAGCCTCTCAAACACTGAAATACTGCTATTAAGTCACCCCACTCCTTCTTTTCTCTAGACTAGCCAAATCCAAATCCTGCAACTCTTTTTCACATGTTTCAGTCACACAGCAACTTCCAGTTTGACCAAGTGAGTGTAAATAGAAACTCATACCCACTCACTGATCCCTAGGAAGTGGGGTGGGCTGCTGGGGGTTCGTAGGGGTTTGGGAGACCCCCTAGCTAAGATTCTGTGCAGTTTGGAGAACCTCCAAATCTCACTTTTGGCTGGCCCCACCTACCCCACCCTGGCCCTCCCAGGAGTCCCCACACAGTCCATTTCGTATGCAGATAAGTGCAGGGCGCACATGGAGGCTGAGGGAGGATGAAAAACAGGCCTCCCAGAAGTTCAGGAAGGTTGGAAATGGGCTCATTTCTGGCTTTCAGAGAGCCTCTGGAGCCTGGGAAGGCCATTTTCATCCTCCCAGAGGCTCAAGGAAAGCCTTCAGAGCCTGGGGAGACCAAAACACCCCTTCTGTGGTGCAGGACGCTGACTAGGCCACACCCACCATGGCCATGCCCATCCAGCAACTGAGCAGAGAACCCTTTGCTAAAATTTTTGAAGCCCACCGCTGGGACATTTGGGATAAATGTGTTTGTGCACACAGGTCCTCCTTATACTACTCTTTCATGTGAGAAATTAAGATGCCCGCATTTTGCTAATGACTGGTATAGAAAAAGATCAGGACAAATTAAGTGATGGATGTAGAGATTATCTTTCCCTTGGTTTCAGCCAACAAATCAAGAGATATAGACAGTTCAGGTGAAAAGATCACAGGCTCCTTGTAGAGTTGTTTATCAAATTCCTGAATTCCCATTCTTTAAGGATTCAAAGAATGATGATCAGGCTGCCAAAGTATGAACTGGGTGTCACCACCACACCAGGTTAATTTATGTCTCCTCTGGATGCCTTTTGCAGAGCTATAAACTTAACTTCGAAAGCTGAAAAGACCTCTGTGCTGGAGGCACAGACCTATGTAGTCTTGCTTGTCAAATCACTCCATGTACCAGAGAAAGAAGTGGTGCAAATCAAAGGGAGAACAGAGAAAGATCACTCATGAAGAATTCTGAATGAAGTGGTCATTTGAGAACGCTCAGAAGCCAAAGGCATCTGTAATTGCAGTATAAAAGGGGAGAGCCTAAAGCACCTGTATAATAGAAGAAATTCCAGGGATCATAAATCCAGAGTGATGTTTTTAATTTCTTAAAACATTTATATCAAGTTGTGGTCAAGCATTATTTATCAGCTTTGCAACATCAGTCATTATTGCCACACATTTTCTATTCATAGGCAGGCATATTTACAAGCATGCTAACCCATGAAGTAACTTTTCCAGAATCATGCACACAAAGCTTTTTTCCCCCATGAATGAAGGCAAATATATGTGTCTCAGGATAATGTTGCAGGATCCAATCTGGGTCAGTCACAAGGACCAGAGGTTTAGTCTTCCAAACTTTCGTACTTGTGCTGGAGCCCATCCTCAAGGAACTTCTCTCTAGCAGAATATGTGCTCTGGATTATTTTATACGTAATATTTATGTGGTGCCTGGTTGTGTGTTGCTTTTTAGTGATTGATGGCTAGCTATTAAGTAATTGGCTGTTGTTTCCTTGTGCTACCAAGTCCTCAGCTCCTAAGTAATTGATAAGCTGGTGGTAAATCAGCCCTCTTGTTGATTGATAAGGGGCCCATTTCCTAGGCCTCAATCATTCCCCTGGCTATTTTTGTCCCTATTCGGCCAACAATCTTAAGCCCCTGTCATACTGCACCAACGGATGGAAAGAGGATGTAAAACGGAGAAAAACACTTACCATCTGTTGGTTAACGCGATGCTTCTGTTCTGTACTCACTGCCTCCGTTTTGCTTCCTCTCTATCCGTCCAGCATCCGTCTATTGACATTTCATCCACTCAAAAGGTTTTGAGCTGCTCAAAACTTTTGAGCGGAAAATGTATCCAATGCATCCGTTCTGCATCTGCTGGGCATATGGGGGACATCCGTTCTGCATCCGTTGTCATCCGTTACGCATCTGCTATATCCGCTAGGCATCCACTGTGCACCCGCGCAACTCGCATCCATTCCAGCGGTAAACGGATGCAGAGAGGAAGCGGAACGGACGCGGAACGGACATGCAGCGTTAGTAGCACGGACAGAGAAAGGATGAAAGCGGATGCAGCATGCAAAGAAAGCATTTAAAATGGAAAAAACGTTTGCAGAGGGGACCTATCCGCTCCCATCCACTTCCATCCGCTAGACTTCCATTCCGCATCCGCTTTCCATCCGCTCTGTGTCCTCCCCCCGTCCGTTTCTTTCCGTGTTGTCCACTCTGGTTATGCAAATTTTTGCCACTTTTGAGAGCGGATAACAACGGATGGAACATTTTTCTTGTCCGCTGTGTCCTTTTTACAAATGTTTTGCATCCGTTGGGCAGTGTGACAGGGCCTTTAGTAGCTGCAAAATTGGATGTATGTCCTTGTTCATTGTAATGTGAGGCTATCAATAAGTTGGGATTTCCTCATCTGATCACTCACTTGTGTTCTTCTAATCAGATGGTTATCTTCCTCCCCATCTGTCTTACTTGGTTGCAGAGGCAATCCTTTCATGGGATCTGATAGATTACATTAGAAATAACTATTGTGAAAAAAAGTGTCACTTTTTTCCCACACTGAGCCTCAGTATAATGAGGAATATCTACTTCTTAATTGGGGGGAAATAACTGAAATGCATAGAGCCAGTTATTACTTTTAACACAAAATCAGACGAAAAATACCAGCTCCGTAGTTCGGTCAGTCTAATCTTTTTAAATAGCCCTTTGCAGAATGATAGGAAAAATCAGAAATGGGGAAGTTAACATTTGCCAAATGATGTGTAGAAGGACATGGCAAAGCAAGGGGTTGCTATAATCAAGGAAGTCTCAGGTGTTGGTGAAGAAAATGTCTGAGAGAAAACATGATATGTTTGCAAAAGAAAGGAGGAAATGGAACATAATCAGGAATAAGAATAACACAAGATACAAAAGAACCCAGGTCATGAACTAAAAATGGGAAAAGAACCTCAAGGGACAGAGAAACTCCTGAAAATGCAAAAGAAGCCAATTGTTAATTGGTCTCTGGGGGAATCGAAAGACTGATTCTTTATTGGTCACCCCAGAGAAAGCAGTTGGATACCAAATAGAACTTAAAATGAAAAGTTCTAAGGTGGTTCTTTTGATGGTTCTGAGTGCACCAACAGAAAATATCAAACAGGAGATTTAAAGACAAGAGACAAGAAAGTGGTGTTAATTAAAGAGCTAATTTGCTTTAAAGAAGGCTGAATAATTAGGAAGAGGACCAAGAAGAATTAATGGGAAGTGTTTCTTAACTGGAAACATCAAATGTTTCTGCCATTTTAAAATGTGTGAGAGCCTGCGTGCACACACATAGAAAGAGAGGAGTTAAATCATTCCTTCCTGCTTGTTGGGGTCTTCTTTGTGTGCCTTTGAGTCAGTTTTTGACTTCTGGTGACTGCCTGGATAGTTTTTTGCAATTTTCATGGCAGGATTTCAGAGGTGGTTTGCCATTGCCCACTGACTGGACCATGGTCACCCAGCTGACTTTGTGCTTACAGTGGGACTAGAATTCCTGGTCTCCTAGTTTCTAGCCTGTTTCCTTAACCACTACACCAAATGGGGTCTCTATGTTGTAGTCCAAGTAAAATCAATTTTATATATTTGGAATTCATCTTTGAAATGACTGCAAGCAAAGCAATTCACATCATATGTAACATGCTCGTTATGGTATCAGCTAGTTATCAGCTGCAATTCTGTTTGCATTTTGGATCTTGTTTCATCCTGTGAAATATATGGATGTGTAAAGCAGATCAAAGTAATTCTGTTTTGCATAATTTGAAGTTAGTGTCCCTATTTCTTATCCAGTCTCAGGAAGTGTTCAACACCCTGCTCAACATCAACTATTGCTCTTCTATTTTTCTCAGGATTGATATGCAATGTGTTAATTTCCTTGGCTGCTTTTCAATAAGAACAACCTAATTAGATATGATTAGTTTTCAGATTGCGTTAAAGGTGATGCCCACCTGTCACAGGCTCTGGTGCCAATTAAGAAGAGTATAAATCATTTGAGAAGTTTGCAAATAATAATAAAAAACAAGTCTGCTGAAATATGATATGACTGATGGTTCAAGCACTCTCTCAATAGAAGAAAGATGAAAACAAGAGGAAAGGTTGGGCACATCCAACTGGAAATAACAATCATTTGGCAATGACGCTGTGTAGTTTCCCTGTAAAAGATGAGCAAACATAGGATGGGGCTTTCAATAGCATGTTTAAGGTTGAAACAATCAAAGGGTATCTTACCTATTAAGGTACAACATGAACAAGCTGTCTTTTGCCTCTAAAAAAACTCAGTATGTTTGCTATATCTGAGCATCTTGTTTGCTCCAACAAACCTGACATTTTTGGCTTAGCTAAATATACCATCTTAATACTTGTTCAGTGGAAGAATGTTTTTCATCTTTGGAACAGATGAAACACTTTTTGTTGATTTATCCCTTTCATAGGTTACCTGGCATAGGCTATTTGTATAAGACAATTTAAATGATCTGTGCCTTTGAAACGAGCAAACTAACACTTTTACAATGTTTTGGAGCTTGATAATTGAAGCAGCTACATAGTGAAAATTTCAAGCTCTGTTTTTTAAAAAACAAAACAACAAAGAAACTGGTTCCTTTTCTGCAGTACCAGAACCTTCTGTGTAATCTGCTCTTATTTTAGATTTCTCCAGTTGATATTAAGGAAGAAACTTTCTAAATTGCCATTCAATTATCAAACTTCATTGCTTGAAAGGAACATTTTGTTCCAGCTCCATTTCTACTCAGCTTGCTTTGTCCGCAAATGAAGGACTATTGAAAGCATTTTTCCTAGAAATGGAATAGAACTCAGAGTGTATTTTGTAAACATGATGTCATCCTTGCTAATAAGAGAAGAACGTACTGACCATGAGGCATAGGGCATTACCAGATATGGGCTCAAATCTGCTCAACAATTGGATTAAGCCTCTGACAATTAACTAATGCATTTCCATTGCATTTAGCCCTATCTTCCTTTACCGATAAGCATTAGAGAGTGGAGGGAGTAACATATGTGGGTGATTTGTTTTGTTTTGTAAATGGGAAATTTGTTTGGAGTAGCAAGTAGCTTTGAAGAAATGGCACTCCAGAAGATGGGCTCAAGAGCCAGAAGGATCTCAGCAGAACTGAATGCTGGGCCCTATCTGACAAAATGAAATTCAGTAACAAAAATAAGGTTCTACATTTAGACAAGAAAAAACAAATGCATAGCTATTGAACAGGTTAACTGCAAGAGGGATTTTGAAATATGAGCCAGCAATATGCTGCAGCTGCCAAAAAAAGCCAACCCAATCTTAGATGGCATTAAAAGAGGGATAGAGTCAAGATCATATGAAATATTAGTGCCACTATATAAAGCATCATAGTAAGACCACATTTGGAATACTGCATCCAGGTTTGGTTGCTATGATTTAAAGAAAAAAATGATGTTGAGATTTTCGAAAAAAAATGAAGAGAAGAGAAACAAAGATGATTAGGGAGCTGGAAGCTAAGACATACAAAGAACAGTTGACAGAATTGAGTATGTCTAGTGTAATGAAAAGAAGGACTTGGGTGACATGATAGTAGTGTTCTAATATTTGAGGGGCTGTCACAAGGAAGAGGGGGTCAATCGATTCTTTAAGCACCTGAAGGCAGAAAAAGAAGCAATGGATGGAAGCTCATCAAGGAGAGAACCAATCTCAGATAACAGATAATCAGAGTTGGAAGGGACCTTGTAGGTCATCTAGTCCAACCCCCCACCCAAGTGGGAGACCCTACACCATTTCTGACAAATGGCAGTCCAATCTCTTCTTGAAAATCTTAAGTGATGGCGCTCCTACAACTTCCAAGGGTAAGCTGTTCCACTGGTTGGTTGATCTCACTGTCAGAAAGTTTCTCTTTATTTCTAGGTTAAATATTTCCTTGTTCAGTTTCCATCAATTGTTCCTTGTCTGGCCTACAGATGCTTTAGGAAATAGCTTGACCCCTTCCTCTCTTTAGCAGCACATCAAATATTGGAAGACTGCTATCATATCTCCCCTGGTCCTTCTCTTCACTAGACAAGCCATGCCCAGTTCCTGTAACCGTTCTTCATATGTTTCAGCCTCCAGTCCCCCAATCATCCTGGTTGCTCTTCTCTGTACTTTTTCTAGAGTCTCAACATCTTTCTTATAATGTGGTGAACAAAACTGGATGCAGTACTCTAGGTGTGATCTTACTAAGGCTTTATAGAGTGGTATTAGTACCTCACTTGATCTTGATTGTGTTCCTCTGTTAATGCAATTTAGGATTGCATTAGCTTTTTTGGTAGCTGCTGCACACTGCTGGCTCCCATTTGGCTGGTTGTCCACTAAGACTCCAAGATCCCTCTCACAGTTATGGCTGTTGAGCCTGGTTTCACCCTGTCTATATGTGTACTTTTGGTTTTTCTTACCAAAGTTTAGGACTTTACTTTTTTCTACATTGAATTTCATTTTGTTAGACAGGGCCTAGTGTTCTACTCTGTCAAGATCCATCTGGATCTTGAGCCTATCTTCTTGGGCTATTCCTGCCAGTTTAGTATCATCTGCAAATTTGGTAAGTTCCCCTTTTATTCCCTCACTTAAGTCGTTAATGAAGATATTGAATAAAACATCTTATTTGAATACAACATAGTTCCAGATTATCAGATATGCATATCTTATTTATTTTTTTTCCAACTTCTCCTTTTACCTAAATTTCTATATCTTTTTATTCAATGTACTTATACTTTCATCTGTCTTGTTTACAATTTCATTATTCTCTTCTAACGTTCTTCCAAAATTTTATTAATTCTCAGTAAGCTAACTTAACAAACAAAACACAAAATATGAAAACATAAAACTTTTTTGGGGGGAAAGCGGCTTAATCCTGGGTTAGCATTTTTTTATACAGACATAAATCAAATTCATGCTCACCTTATATACTATTTCATATCTCATTTATCATTCTACATTTTCTGTATGTTTTCTTCCCTTTTTTCACTCTCTTAATTCTATTTTATTTATTTCATCTCAATTTAAATCATTTTACTTGTATCTTTTGTCCGTTCTTTTTCAATTATCTATTTTTTCTTTTCTCTTTACTACAAAATTTCTCTGTAATCACTGGTTGAAGTATGACAACTTTTTATCTTTCCCCTAGATTTAACACTTAAAATAATATATAATTTCCATACTGATTCTGCTTGGTGCATTCTACATAGTACATTTTAAAATAATAAAAAAGAGAAAAAAATAGTAAGCTTATAGTATAGTAAAAACAATGTTCCATAGCTAATCAAACTCTATTAGACATTTTACAGCATTCCCTTTAATATATTGTTAACTCATATAATATTCCAATTTTCTAACTCTATTTCAAATACAAATACTACAATACAATCCTGTGCACTTTTGCAGAATCTCTTCTTTAATTACATTTTACCCTTTGTCTCCAAAAAACCCCCTGTTTTTTAACATCTTGTTTTAAGTCTTTATAACTTCTCTTCCCTTTTTCCCTTCTTCTCTTATCCAGTCTAGTCTTTTTGTCCCCCCATCTCTCAATCTCCACCCTCTTTGTCTCCCCTCTCTGTTGTATTCCTCTTTTCTGTTGCTTCCTGACATTGTATCGATTTTTCACCTTATTTTTCCCTTTCTTGGTTGTTTTTTTAAATCTTGAATTCTCCATTTTCTTTCCCTTTCCCTTTTCTTCCTCAACTAAAATTATTTATCCATTAAAGATGGCTTCTTCTTCATCATCCCAGCTTTCTTGTTATTGTAATTCCTGGTAGGTAGAAATTGCCATTTCTAAGAAGTGGAAAACAGATCCAGAAGAGCCCTTACCTTCTTGTTCCTCTTCTTTTAACTTTTTATATTCTATTTTCAATTCTTCAACAGATAATGCCATTGTAAGATATATATATATCTATATATATATGATTTTAGTCTTTCAAAAAATAGTTTCCAAGAGTCCCAAAGTCACAAAGCAATCCAAATCAGCACAAACTGTTTCATTTAGCACTTTCTTCTTTTTGTACTATCTTTTCCTGGGGTGAAATTTAATTACACAGTTCCAAAGTAATTTTTTAAAAGTCTTATTGCTGTTATCTCTGATCTTAAAAGTTCCAAGCCATCTCCTCCAACAAAATCTTAATATATATTCTTTTCCTCTCCCTTCCCACTTATAGCAAAAAAAAAGAAAATTTTTGGTTTTTAGTTCCAATGTCCAGAAATCTTAATATCCCCTTGGCTTCAATTTTCAGATTTAATTACCTTCTATGCCAAAGCAGGTTTTTCCGATTTCCATCTGCTATTTCCATAGGGAAGGAGAGTAAGAAGAAAAAAAATTCCCTTTAACTTTTCTCAGCCGATTTCATGATCTTGTTAGGAAACAATGTATCCTTTAAAAAGTTGAACCTCCAGAATAAAGATGTAAAGCCCATGTCACACTGCACCAACGGATGGAAAGAGGATGTAAAATGGAGAAAAGCACTTGCCATCTGTTGGTTAACGCGATCCATCCATTCTGAACTCCCTGCGTCCATTTTTCATCCTCTCTATCCATCCAGCATCCGTCGACTGAGGTTCCATCTGCTCAAAAAGTTTTGAGCTGCTCAAAACTTTTTGAGCGGAAAATGTATCCAATGCGTCCGTTCTGCATCCGCAATGCATACAGGGAACATCCGTTCTACATCCGTTGTCATCCGTTACGCATCCGCTATATCCGCTAGGCATCTGCTGCGCATCCACGCAACTCAAATCTGCTCCAGTGGAAAATGGACAGAGGGAGGAAGTGAAACAGACGCGGAATGGACGCACAGCGTTAGTAGCACGGATGGAGAAAGGATGAAAGCAGATGCAGCTCGCATACAAAGCATTTAAAACGGAAAAAACGTTCGCAGAGGGGACCTATCTCGGATATTAAGGATGTCTAGAAGATGCCTAGAGGATACAAAAGGACACATAGTGGAAAACCTATATTGCCTATAAAAAGGGGGAGGAACTCACCTGGATCTCACTTTCAGTCCAGAACCCCTGCTGTGCAGACCTCTGAAGCCTTCATCTGGTTCTTGCTCTTCCACAGCATCCAGTCATCTCCACCATGGATCGTAACACACTCCTTTTAGTAGCCACCATCCTTCTGCAACAGTGAGAAGCCATCTACAGGCTCTTTCAACTGTTCTACAGGAAGAAAAGGAGGTGTCCAAGAAGTGTCTGGGTCCAAAGATGGATCAAGAGAAGAGCGGAGTACAGACTGTACAACAAGCTGATGGTGGAGCTGAGGAATGAAGACCCTCGTGCATTCCAGAACTTCATGAGGATGCCTTCAGCCATGTTTGATGAAGTTGTGGGGTGGCTGAGACCAGGTTGACCAAGGCAAACACCACCTTCCGGCCCAGCCTGGACCCTGGGCTCAAGATGGCACTCACTCTGCGCCACCTGGCCTCAGGAACCACCTACAGGAGCATGCAGTACGGCTGGAGGGTGCCACACAACACCATCAGCGTTGTGGTCAGAGAAGTGGTGCAGGCCATCATCAAAGAATACAAGGAGGAGCTCCTCCAGTGCCCCTCCACTGAACAAGGATGGAAGAAAGTTGCAGAGCAGTGGTATCAGAGGTGGAACTTCCCCCACACCGTTGGAGCCATAGATGGCAAGCACATGGCCTGCCAAGCTCCAGCCAAGCTGGGGTGCACTTATTTCAACTACAAGGGCTTTTTCAGCATCATCCTCTTCGCCATGGTCGATGCTGACTACAAGTTCATGTACAACGATGCTTCAGGCAATGGGTCAGCTTCAGATGCCCAGGTATACAATGCCAGTGACCTCAAGGAGGGGCTGGAACGCAACCTCATCATGGGCTTCCCAGATCCAGACCCCCTGCCCAACGACACGCAAGATGTGACCTACTTCATTGTGGGGGATGACGCCTTCTCCCTCAGAACCTACTTCATGAAGCCCTACACTTCCAGACTCCTCACCCGTGAAGAGAGGATCTTCAACTACAGGCTGTCCAGGGCAAGGCGGGTGGTGGAGAACGCCTTTGGCATCCTGGCCAACAGGTTCCAGGTACTTCTCACCACCATGTAGCATCGCCCAGAGACCGTGAGGAGGATCGTGGAAGCTTGCTGCATCCTGCACAATCTCATGCGCACCCGCTACCCAGTCTTGCAGAACAGGCTCATGGACCTCCAACAAGGCAATGGGGACATGGAGCCTGGGGAATGGAGGAAAGGGTGAAACCTGATAGACACTGTGGATGTACCCCAACAGAACTTCACGTGAAGGGAAGAAGCAGCACAACCTCCTGAGACACTGGTGCAACTCCCCAGCTGGAGCATTGGAGGGCAAGACAGGATGATAGATGATTAATGGATGCTTCCTTCAGCCTGTCTCATCACACTGATGAGATTGGGCCATGTATGTTGGGTGGGCCTAGAATGAACAGGGCATTTAATAAAGAGTTGTGTTTATGTTGACATGTGTGGATGAATGATTACATTATTATTGATAATAAAGGGCCATAGGTGTGGCACCTGGGAAGGTGGGCCATACAGTCCCACTATGCTTGCACTGGAGGTTTATCTATCCCACAGCTATTACCCATCCCAAATGTATACCTGCCCATCCCACAGCTATTACCCATTCCAAAGGTATCCCTGCCCATCCCACTGCTATCCTGACCAATCCCACAAGCATGCAAAGGCTTAAACCATTTGTAAAAGTTTCCACCAAGACTTTATTTAACAAAATAAATGAAGCAAATGTGTGAAGAAAAGATAATCGTTATTAATAACAAGCTGTAAAAGAAAAATGACCCAAGTCAAGTGTCCAAAGCAAAAATAAAGTCAACAGGTAGCCACCCAGTCTCTGGCACTCTTCTTGGTTACTCAGAGGCGTGCCCAGTCTCAGGGGTGAAGGATCCAGGTGTTGTGGAGGTGGCTGCTGCTGGAGTGCTGGTCTGAAGAACCACTGGGGTGCCTGGCCCCGAGAGGACAACAGGGGCCGGTGTGTGGAGGAAGCTCTCAGACAGCTGGCTCAGCCCTGTGATGTTGAGAGCCCCTTCTTCCATGACATGGGGTGTCAGCCCCAATACCGATGACAGATGTACTGAGGCCGGGTTTGGCTGTGGGGTGGAGGAAGGTTCAGTGTAGCACGGCTGTCTGGTCTGCAACTGGGTGAGGACTGGTGTTGGTGGCATCTGTGGCGTGGATGGCATCAGTGGCATCAGTGGCACCGGTGGCGTCTGATGTACCTGTACCTGGACTGGGAAGGGTTGCCTGTGCTGCTGGACCTCCTGGTTGCCATAGCCTTGGTAGGGGAGGGCCTGTGGAAAGCCTTGGAAGGGGAGTGACATCACCTGGGGTGGAGGAACAGGCCTGGACTGGGTGGGAGCAGGTTCATCTTGGTCTGGAGGGTTGTGAAGAAGATCAGTGATCCTGTCCTTCACCACCTGATAATGGGGTACCAACATGTTCATGAGGGTCTGGTTGACATAGGTGAGCAAGGGCTTGCGGATGGAGGATGGGGCATCGGTGTGTACCAGCTGAGAGAGGAGATCTACGCTGCTCCTGATGGTGTCTCTTATCTCCAGCAGGACAGTGTGGCTCTGCCCCTCCGGTCTGGCTCTCTGCCTTTCTGTGGAGGTGGAGCTGGGGGATGCGGGTTGGGCTGTGGTCGAAGTGCCTTCTCCTTTCTCCCACTGCGTCAGGGGGTCCTCCATGCGCTCCGCCACAGGTAGTACAGCTGTCGGGGGGTTCTCCATCGTGGCACGCTCCACAGATACCTGCCTGGACACAGGAGCTGACTCTTTGCCAGAAGAGGACTGGCTCTCAGCAGGCTGCCTGAGAGAGAGGGTTGTGAGAGGGGCTGCTCCTCGGTGGCGGATCTCACCCTACAAGAAGCTGCACTTGGCCATCACATAGGTCTCCCCGTCAGTGAGCTTGACCATGTCCTGGCCAGATTTCTTGAGGTGCAGCTTCCTGTACCAGGTGTGCATGTGCTTCCACCAGCTGAGGAGCACCTCCGAAGTGTAGCCCAGACTCTCCGCCTTCTCTCTCCAAGCAGCCTGCTTCCTTTTGGTGTCTCGATAGAGCCTGTGTCCCTTCTGCCATAGATACTTGTTCTCCCTCAGCCACTCCAGCACCTCCTCCTCATGTTCCTCTTCTATGTTGTATTGCCTCCCCTCCCGTTCTCACGTATGCTTCTTCCTCCCTTTGGGAGGGCCATATGGGCCCTCATCAGAGGGGCTTCGAGGTTGTAGGGGCTGGTCCTCCACACCACCACCAGCAGCAACAGCAGCAACAACAGTAGCAGCAAAAGCAGGACCAGCAGCACCACCACCACCAGCACCAGCAGCACCAGCAGCACCAGCAGCACCAGCAGCACTAGCAGCACCAGCAGCACCAGGAGCAGCACCAGGAGCACCAGCAGCACCAGCAGGACCAGGAGCAGTGCCAGCAGAGTAAGCACCAACAGGACCAGCAGGACGAGGAGCAGTGCCAGCAGATTAAGCACCAGCAGAAGCACCAGCACCAGGAGGAGCACCAGCAGAGTAAGCCCCAGCAGAAGCCCCAGCACCAGGAGCAGTGCCAGCAGAGTAAGCACCAGTAGAAGCACCAGCACCAGGAGCAGCATCAGCAGAAGCACCACCATCAGAAGCAGCATCAGCAGAGTAAGCACCAGCAGAAGCACCACCTCCAGAAGCAGCATCAGCAGAAGCCCCAGCACCAGAAGATCGAGCCCGAGCAGCAAAAGCCC
This sequence comes from Laticauda colubrina, assembly GCA_015471245.1. Lineage (NCBI taxonomy): Eukaryota > Metazoa > Chordata > Lepidosauria > Squamata > Elapidae > Laticauda > Laticauda colubrina. The sequence continues at coordinate 1,188,946 of BLBF01000049.1, read as the reverse complement.
CGGCAGAAGCAGAGTCAGGGCCAGGGTGTGGGAGGGTGGCCCTGTCCCTCTTGCCAGGGCTGGCAGCAGATGGCAGAGGCTTCCGTTTCTTCCCCATGGTTGTTGGGTTGCTGGCTGGCTGGCTGGCTGGCAAGCTGTGTCTGGAAGCAGGTCTTTCCTCTGAATGATGACCTGCTTGGGAGCTGCTTCCCTTTATATCCGCAGGGCTGATGCAATGCATCATCCCCGCATGTGCAGTGAATGCTAGGCATCCGCTAGGCTTCCGCTCTGCATCCGCTACATCCGCTCGGCATCCGCTGTTCATCCGCTTCATCCGCTTGGCATCTGCTCTGCATCTGCTCTTTCCGTTCCGCGTCCACTTTGCTGTGCTCCCCCGGAAGCCTTGCGGATGTGCCATCCGCTCCCATCTGCTTCCATCAGCTAGGCTTCCGTGGAGCATCTGCTTTCCATCCGCCCTACGTCCTCTCCCCGTCTGTTCCTTTCCGTGTTGTCCGCTCTGGTTATGCAAATTCAGGGCACTTTTGAGAGCGGATAACAATGGATGGAACATTTTTCTCATCCGCTGTGTCCTTTTTACAAACGTTTTGCATCCATCGGCCAGTGTGACAGGGCCTTAACTTATTGTCCCGTTTCAGCCAAAAACTTTCACTTCTTCAAACTTCCTCCTGCACAATCTTATCCAGCTGCAAGCTTCTTTGTGACAGCCATTACTGACTGCTGCTCCACCGCCTTGGGAAAAGGGAGTTAAACCAGCTGAGGAGGGGGATTGCAATTCCTCCAGACCCCTGCCTGGATCTCCCCTGTCTTCGGTTACCTCTACGGGGTAACCATAGCCTCCAAATCCAGCTGGATCAGGGGCACCTTGGCAGCGAGCGCAGCAGGTACCACGTACGATTGCAGATTCCTGCTGCCGCTGAAGCCTTGCAACCGGAAGTCACCATCTTCTCTCTTCAGTGGACCAACTTTTTCCTTGATTTTTTTCTTGTTATTTATATTTTGGAAGAAACTTTTTTAAAATTATCTTTGACTTTTGTTGCAAGTCTTTGTTCGTTCTGAGCCTTTGCTTTCCTGACTTTGTCTTTTCAGATTCTGGCTATCTGCTGATATTCTGCGTTAGTTGTATGTCCTTCTTTCCATTTTTTGTATTTGTCCTTTTTTTCTTTCAATTTATTAATAAAACTAAGGAGAAATTTCCTGACAGTTAAAACAATTAATCAGTGGATACAGTCTCCTCCTTGAGCATGGAGTTGACTTAGAAACCTCCAAGGTCCCTTCTAACTCTATTATTTTGTTATTCTTATTGCATTGCATTTCAGTGGTTTTCAGGGCAATTTACATGGCTGCCAAAGAGCTCTCCAAACTCACCTTCAAACTCCTGATCTCCTGAAATAATGACAATATTAAAAAAAAAATGGTAAAAGAACATATCTAGCCAAGAAGTATATGGTGGGAAGCTGAAAGATTTTCAGGGCTAATTTCCAGTGTAAAACTAAAGGACAGTATGAAACACAAGGTTATTCTCCAGTAACTGAATACTGACCAGTTAATACATTTCCGATCAGGGGCCAAAGGTCGGCATGCTCTGACTGGCTCTTACTTCTCAGTAAGAATTTGGCTGACTGAACAGCTGAACATCTGGAAGTATTCTTGGCCTCCCTTTCCATAGTCCTCAACTATAACTGATTTTGCCATCAAATTAAAGTTAAGAAAAAAATGACCCAAAAGTAGAAAATAAATGGGAACAAAAACAAAATTCATGGGTGGAATAATTCCAGAAATATTTGAAATGAAAGTTTTTTTTATCTTTATAGTTATACTGTTTCCTCTTTCCCAGATATAATGGCTGATGCTTGGACTTAAAAGAAGCAGAATAAAAAGAGCATTGATGGTTTTGAACTTTGGTGTTTGAGCAGAATCCTGATAATTACATGGATAGACAAAAAAAAAAAACCAGAAACAAATAAATGGATCACTAAACAAATCAACCCAGAGTTTTCATTAACATAAATTGACAAGTCTCAAGTTAAGTAAATCACACAGTCATTAAATGACTCTGGCTTACCCCACTGAATTTGCTTGTTTCCCACCTGGGAAAGTCACAAATGGAAATCACATGACCCCGGGATGCTCCAACAGTTGTAAACATGTGTTGGTTGCCAAGCAACCAAATTTTGATCATGTGATCCACAGTCACCAATGTTCCCTTTTTATGTCTGAAAAACTGAGTGGCTTCTAAAAAAAAACAAGACTGCCAAGAGGTATTTATACAGCACAACTCTGCACAATTATCTGTCAAAATCATATGCAAAAGGAAAGATTTTGGGATATTTGAAGGCCCCTGAAAAGGAAGGATTATTCTTCCTCATGAGAACTGGTCCCAGATATCAGTTTAAAATAATAAAATATTGTATAATCTCTGAGGTTTGCATATCTTCATCACCTACATTTCATTTTCTGGTATAAAATACAATCTGCTTAACATGTGTTGAAAGTCTAAATTCTTCTGTCCTGCAGAGGAACTGAAGCTAGGTTCAATAAAATTCTGGCAGTGCTTTGCTCTCCAAAATGGTTTCAGTGTAGTTCCTGAACGTTTCATTTCCAAACTAGGTAACATCATCAGCAGGATTTTTCTGTCCTATTCTCCTTAGCTTATAAATGTCTTGTGTGGCCAGTCAATTGTTTGATTGGTTGTTTGTCTGGAGTTATATTTAAATTCTGAGGAGCTGATTGGTTCTCTTGCTGATTGGTCATTCGAATGGTCTGGTTTCTTATGTATTCATATTCTGGATTTAGAAATAGAATAACAGAGCTGGAAGGGACTTTGGAGGTCTTCTAGTCCAACCACCTTCTCAGGCAGGAAACCTTATACCACTTACACATAGATCAATATGCTTGTTAATAGCTCCTTTGGGAGAATATCAGGCTTCAATAAATTAACATATGTGGCATGGCTAAAAACTGAGCTACAAGTATTTGTATTCTAAATAAAATTCTATTTCAAGTTAAGAGGCCTTTAAGAACAACAGTTCTCAACCGCTTGTCAGTGGCAGAATTGAAGCACAGGGATGGCGAAGGCAGCATAGTCTAAACCATTGGTGGCTAACCTTTTTGGGCTCCTGTGCCAAAAATTGTGTGCGTGCTTGCGCTCACGCACTCACATGCCAGCACAATGTGCGTGCCCCTCCCATGCCCCCTGCGCATATGTGTGCAATCCCCTCTGCCATTCCCTTACCTACACTGCACCTCCCAACTGATTTTCAGCCTGTTTGAGGCCTTTTTTGGCCTCCCAGAGGCTTGAGGAAAGCTTCTGCAGGCTTTGCAGGATAAAAAATGGGCCCGTTTCATCACTTCTGGTATTTCCAGAAATACAGAAGTGATGAAATAGGCCTATTTTTCAGCCTGCCAAGGCTTTTCTCAAAGGTCTGGGAGGCCAAAAATGGCCTCAAACAGACCTAATACCAGCTGTTTGGCATGCACATGCTCAGTGAAGTAAGTTTGCCTGTGGCTCACATGCCAGCACAAATGGCTTTGTGTGCCATCTGTGGCACGCATGCCATAGGTTCGCCATCACAGGTCTAAACCATCCTGCTCAGTGGTAGTATGCTACCGGTTCGGACCAGTTTGGCTGAAACTTTGGCAAAAAAAGCATCAGCTGAAAGAAGGAAAACATGCCTCCAAGCATCAGCTGAGAGGAAAAAAGACCAAAAAGCGCATGGGAGAGGAGGAGGGTCCCTCCTAGTTTTTCGTTTCTTCATCCTCTCAGCTGATTGGTTTGTTAGAGGGGTGCACATGAGGGGCGCATATGTGCGCACATGCTATCACCCACTAAACCAGTAGCGACTAAGGTAGGATCCCACTACTGGTCCTGCTTGAGTGAGACAAACAGAAGCTGTGTTGTTGAGGCAGTAACTCCAACTTCCCTAGTGATGTGATAATGCTTGCCTCTCTGCAGGCACTCCAATGTCCCTAGTGAAGACCAAACAGCTATGGCCAGTGCCAAAGGGACACTAAGTCAGGTTTGGAACATATGAAGCTTTCTGTGTCTTTTCTCGGTCTGCCCTGACATTGAACCAAAGGCTGCTCCACGCAGGTCAAAATCTAACAATATAACTTGCAAGCTGGCTCAAAATAAGGCCTCCCAAAGAAGGCATCACACCACATTTGGCTGCATAATGCAACTCTTTCTCTTCTCTTCCTGCCTTTTCCCTTTCTCTTTGTCTTTGACAAAACTGCTGAAAAGCTGCCAAAATTGGGTCACATTAGCAGTTAAGCTTGACCAACCCTTTCTGTTGGAAATTCTGCTTCTTGGTTTTCGCAAGTTACTAAATTAACCCATTTGGGGACGTTGTACAATATAGGGAACTATAATGAGTAAAAAAATAGGTGGGTTTCTCAAAATAGGGTTAAGTCTCATGCCATCAAGGTTAATGCAACCAAGTATAACTAGTTGTACAGACAAAGCCATCAAATCTTTCATCAACTTTTTTCAACCTCTAGCTGGTGGCTAGCTTAGGAGTGTCAACGTGTTCATAAAGCCCCTGTCACACTGCACCAACGGATGCAAAGAGGATGTAAAATGGACAAAAAAGCTTGCCATCCGTTGGTTAACGCGATGTACTCACTGCCTCCGTTTTGCTTCCTCTCTATCCATCCAGCATCTGTTTATGGACGTTTCATCTGCTCAGAAAGTTTTGAGCTGCTCAAAACTTTTGTGTGGAAAATGTATCCAATTTGTCCGTTCTGCATCCGCTACGCATCCGCTACGCATCCGTTCTGCATCCGTTACACATCCGCTATATCCTCTAGGCATCCGCTGAACATCCACGCAACTCGCATCTGCTCGGACGCAGGGAGGAAGCGGAACGGACGCAGAACAGATGCAGAATGGATGCCAAGCAGATGCAGCACGGAAACAAAGCATGTAAAATGGAAAAAACGTCCGCAGAGGAGACCTATCTCGGATATTAAGGATGTCTAGAGGATGCCGAGAGGATGCAAAGGGACACCTATACTGCCTATAAAAAGGGGGAGCAACACATCTGGATCTCACTTTCAGACCAGTAGCCCTGCTGCAGACCTCTGCAGTCTTCATCTGACTCTTGCTCTTCCACAGCATCCAGTCATGTCCACTGTGGATCATAACACAGTCCTTTTGGCAGCCACCATCCTTCTGCAACAGTGCGAAGCCATCTACAGGCTCTGTGAACTCTACTACAGGAAGAAAAAGGGGCGGCCAAGAAGCGTCTGAGTACGAAGATGGTTCGCCAGAAAAGCAGAGGATGGACTGTACAACAAGCTGATGGTGGAGGTCAGGAACGAAGACACTCAGGCATTCCAGAACTTCATGAGGATGCCTCCAGCCATGTTTGACGAGGTTGTGCAGCGCCTGACCCAGGTTGACCAAGGCAAACACCAACTTCCGGCCCAGCCTGGAATCAGGGCTCAAGGTGGCACTGACTCTGCGCCACCTGGCCTCAGGGACCACCTACAGGAGCATGCAGTACGCTGGAGGGTGCCACACAACACCATCAGCATTGTGGTCAGAGAAGTGGTGCAGGCCATCATCGAAGAATACAAGGAGGAGCTCCTCCAGTACCCCTCCACTGAAGAAGGATGGAAGAAAGTTGCAGAGCAGTGGTATCAGAAGTGGAACTTCCCCCACACCGTTGGAGCTATAGATGGCAAGCACGTGGCCTGCAAAGCTCCAGCCAAGTCGGGGTCCACTTATTTCAATTACAAGGGCTTCTTCAGAATCATCCTCTTCGTCATGGTCGATGCTGACTACAAGTTCATGTACATCAATGCTTCAGGCAACGGCTCATCTTCAGATGCCCAGGTATACAACGCCAGTCACCTCAAGGAGGAGCTGGAATGCAACCTCATCATGGGCTTCCCAGATCCACAACCCCTGCCCAACAACACACAAGATGTGCCCTATTTCATCGTGGGGGATGATGCCTTCTCCCTCATGACCTACCTCATGAAGCCCTACACCTCCAAATACCTCACCCATGAAGAGAGGATCTTCAACTACAGGCTGTCCAGGGCAAGGCGGGTGGTGGAGAACGCCTTTGGCATCCTGGCCAACAGGTTCCAGGTACTTCTCACCACCATGCAGCATCGCCCAGAGACCGTGAGGAGGATCATGGAAGCTTGCTGCATCCTGCACAATCTCAGGTGCACCCGCTACCCAGTCTTGCAGAACAGGCTTGTGGACCTCCAACAAGGCAATGGGGACATGGAGCCTGGGGAATGGAGGCAAGGGCGAAACTTGATAGACACTCAGGATGTGCAAGGCCCCAACAGAGCCTCATGTGAAGGGAAGAAGCAGCGCAACCTCCTGAAACACTGGTGCAACTCCCCAGCTGGAGCAGTGGAGTGACAAGGCAGGATGATAGATGCTTAATGGATGCTTCCTTCAGTCTGTCTTATCACACTGATGAGATTGGGACTTGTATGTTGGGTGGGCCTACAACGAACAGGGCATTTAATAAAGAGTTGTGTTTATGTTCAAATGTGTGGATCAATGCTTACATTGTTATTGATAATAAAGGGCCGAAGGTGTGGCACCTGGGAGGGTGGACCATACAGTCCCACTATGCTTGCACTGGAGGTTTATCTATCCCACAGCTATTACCCATCCTAAAGGTATCCCTGCCCATCCCACTGCTATCCTTACCCATCCCACAAGCATGCAAAGACTTAAACCATTTCTAAAAGTTTCCACCAAGACTTTATTAAAAAAAAGAAATGAAGCAAGTGTATGAATCAAAAATAGACTTTACTAACAAGAAGCTATAAGACAAAAATGAGTCTCTGGCACTCCTCTTGGTCGCTCAGTCTCAGGGGTGAAGGGTCCAGGTGCTGTGGAGGTGGCTGGTGCTGGAGTGCTTGTCATCAGCTCCTCCAAAAGCAGGAGCAGTAGAAGCCCCAGCCCCAGAAGAGCGAGCCCATGCTGCAGAAGCCCCAGGAGAACCAGAGTGAGGGCCAGGGGGCGGGATGGTAGCCCTGTCCCTCTTGCAAGGGCTGGCAGCAGATGGCTGAGGCTTGCTGTGCTTCAGCATGGTTGTGGGGTTGCTGGCTGGCAGGGAGGCTGGCAGGGAGGCAGGCACCAAGGCTGGCAGGAAGGCTGGCAGGAAGGCTGGCAGGCAGGCAGGCACCAAGGTTGGCAGGCAGGCAGGCACCAAGGCTGGCAGGCAGGCAGGCACCAAGGCTGGCAGGCAGGCATGCACCAAGGCTGGCAGGGAGGCAGGCACCAAGGCTGGCAGGCAGGCAGGCACCAAGGCTGGCAGGAAGGCTGGCAGGGAGGCATGTACCAAGGCTGGCAGGAAGGCTTGCAGGTAGGCAGGCACCAAGGCTGGCAGGCAGGCATGAACCAAGGCTGGCAGGCAGGCAGACAGCAAGGCTGGTAGGAAGGCTGGCAGCAAGGTTGTCAGGCAGGCAGACAGCAAGGCTGGCAGGGAGGCTGGCATGGAGGCTGGCAGGCAGGCAGACAGCAAGGCTGGCAGGGAGGCTGGCATGGAGTCTGGCAGGGAGGCTGGTAGCAAGGCTTGCAGGCAGACATGCAGGCAGGACAGGCAAGGCAGTCGATGTGTCTGGAAGCAGGTCTTTCCTCTGAATGGCGACCTGCTTCCGAGCTGCTTCCATTATATCTGCGGGGCTGACGTAATGCATCCTCCCCGCATGCGCAATTAATACTCGGCATCCGCTAGGATTCCGCTGTGCATCTGCTGTGCATCCACTGTGAATCCGCTTCATCCGCTGTGCTTCCGCTCTGTATCTGCTGTATCCGTTCCGCATCCACTTTGCTGCGGCCCCCCAGAAGCCTCACGGATGTGCCATCCGCTCCCATCCGCTTCCATCTGCTGGGCTTCCGTTCTGCATCCGCTTTCCATCTGCCCTGCGTCCTCCCCGCGTCCGTGTTATCCGCTCTGGTTATGCAAATTTTTGCCCCTTCTGAGAGCGGATAACAACGGATGGAACATTTTTCTCGTCCGTTGTGTCCATTTTGCATCCGTTGGGCAGTGTGACAGGGCCTTAAAGTTGTCACAAAAAATAGCATCTACTGTTGACCATCCACTCAGAACTGATTTAGATCTCCTGGTTGGAAATAGACTGTCTCGTGAACCAATTGTTACAGAGATGTCTTTGGGAGGGGGATATGTTAAAAAAAAAAAAACAACCTCAAGATGGAAGTTGCAGTCATATCATCCTGCCCCTTTTTTCATGAATTGTACAATGCACAAAATTAGGAATAAGGCCATATGATCAGAATAAAAGAGTTGGGAGGGACCTTGGAGGACTTCTAGTCTGACCTCCTGTTACAAACCTATACCATTTCAAAAAATCAGTTGTCCAGTCTCTTCTTATAAGCCTCTAGTGATGGGGCACCCACAATTTCTGAAGGTAAGCCATTCCACTAGTTAATTGTTCTGTCAGGAAATTTTTCCTTGTTCTAGGTTGCTTCTCTCCTTGATTAGTTTCCATCCATTGGTTCTTGTCCTGCCTTCATGTGTTTTGGAGAATAGATTAACCCCCCTCTTCTTTGAGACAGCCCCTCAAATATTGGAACATTGGTACTACCCCTTAGATATTGGATCACATAGCCGTGGTTCCCATTCTGATTCTTTTGAATAGAGTCAATGTATACAGATGCTACAGGATGGTTAATTCCTCCTTTTTCTTCAGGGAAAAATACACCCTCTTCAACCATGACCCTCTTTGGCATATGTCAAGAGATAGCCATTGTTGCAGTTCTGGAACAAGCTCATCCAGGATAAGAATTCAGCAGGTCAGTCAAGCTGGAGAAGGAGGGGAGAAACTAGGCTTTGTTCTTAGTTGTTGCCTAAGGTAACCCCATGTGAATTGAGAATCCTGGCCTAATTTTAGTATTTTCTTGCTTTGTCTTCTTTTTGTGCCAGCATGGGAAATGTCTTGCTTTACTAATAGTACTGCAAAACTCAAAAATCTGTAACCGTTTATGTGTCACAACTGGTTCAAATAAAGGATTGCCCCACTGTAGATTATACATTTGCTGGTTTTCAAAAGGATTCTAAATCAGAATCCTATGCATTCAGTTGGATGCTCTGAGAAGATGAGACTTTAGTAAAAACAGTGAGGGGGAGGAGAAAGGGGGGGGGGAGAAAGGGAGGGAGGAGGGAGAGAAGAGAGAGGGAGAGGTTACATTGCAGGGTTCCAAAATATTAAACCAAAAGGAGCATCCATGGGAATAACAGAACAACAGAATTGGAAGGAAACTTGGAGATCTTCTAATCTAATTCAACTCCCTGCTGAAGCAGGAAATCCCATAACATTCCAGACAAATAGTTGTCCAGGCTCTTCTTAGAAGCTTCTCATGGTGGGGCACTCACAACATCTGAAGGCAAGGCATTCCACTGATTAATTGTTGTGTCAGTAAATTTCTCCTTAGTTCTAGATAGCCTCTCTCCTTGATTAGTTTCCATCCATTCTTTCTTGACTTGAGTTTTGGAAAATAGGTTGATCCTCTATTCTTTTATTTTATTTATTTCATTTAATTTATTTGATTTGTCAATCACTTACAAGATAATAGGTGTAACAATAAACATGAGTATGAATACAGGAAATAGGTACGAATAAATGGGGACAATTGGGACAGTAGGCACAATTGTGCACTTACAGTATGCATGCCCCTTATAGACCTCTTAGGAATGGAGTGAGGTCAATAGTAGATAGTTTAAGGGTAAAAGAGTAGGGGTTTGAGGATGTAACAACAGAGTCAGATAGTGCATTCTAGGCATTGACCACTCTGTTGCTGAAGTCATACTTTTTCAACCAAGTTTGGAGCGGTTTACATTGAGTTTGTATCTGTTGTGTGCTCTTGTATTGTTGTGGTTGAAGCTGAAGTTGTCATTGACTGGTAGCAGATAATTCTGCGTACTACACTTAGGTCCAACTGTAGGTGGCATAGTTCTAGGTTGTCTAAGCCCTAAATTTCAAGTCTGGTAATGTAGAGTATTCTATTGCGAGCAGAGCAGTGTATATTCTTCTTGTGAAATACTTCTGGACTTGCTCAATTGTATTAATGTCCAACATACAATGCAGATTCCAGACAGAAATCTGGAAGCCCCTCAAATATTGGAACATTGCTATCATGTCACCCTTAGTCCTTCTTTTCACTAAACTAGACAAACCCAATTTCTGCAACCATTCTTCATATATTTTAGCCTCCAGCTAAATGCAATCTAGACACAGTCCAGTCCTATGATCTGTAATCATCTTTGTTGTTTTTTTCTGCACTTTTTCCAGAGTTCCTACATCTTTTTATAAATATATATATAATATGGTGACCAAAACTGGCCCACTGACTTGCTCTCTTGGGGTGCAAACTGTGCCGAGGGTTGAATGAATTTAACTGAAAGATGTTGGACCTCACTTCTTTAAATGTCATTATTCAGCATTTGAAAACCCTCCTGGCAATTGCTGTTGAATAGAGTCCTGGGTTTCCTCATGTCCTGACTGCAGTTTGACTTTAGATTTATACTGGATCATTGGACTTGTAGAGTTGACTTTGCCAATAGATTATGCCTGTTTAATTTTTCCACATCTCAAATATTTTAGAAGCAGTCTACAAATAAATCAATGTACTCCTCAGTCCAGTCCTATGACCTGTAAGTGACTTGCATCAGATATATTTCTTGGAAATGCATTTATTTAAAAATATGAACAGACAAAATATAGCATTTAAAAGTATGTTCAGGAGTGTAATCCATAGATATTATTGTATGAAATTTTAGAAAAAGAGATGCTTTCAAATCAAATGTGACTCTTGGTGATTTTGTGAAAGCTTTAAGTTTGTCCACATCTAATCTAAAATATGGAAGTAACATCTTTTTTCTGTGAATATGATGGGTGGGAACATTATTGTGTCATCCCAAGCCTTTTTACTGGATGAATTCAGCAAAACTGAAATATTATTCTTTTCCCAACTTGAAAAAAGTCAATACTTCAAAACATTTTGCTGTGTCATCCAGACAGCATCTCCATTCAAAAACATCTTCATTCTTTCATTCTCCCCTCACTGTGCCTCTTAATGTTGACTGTTCTACAACATGAAAGAGTTGATCCAAGAACACCAGAATTCTGACTTGTGCCCAAGAAAATCTAAAAGAGCTTGGAGAAAAAACATTTCAAATTATGTAAGATACAAAAAAATAGAAGGTCTTCCAACATACCAAACAACAGTGTCCTACACACTTGCATAATTCAACTCCCCGAAGTAACTGTGTAACCACAAGAATGCAGCCCACCCTAAATTTCTGAATCATCTATTTTTTTAAATTTCTACCAAATGAATTCACTATTGTCTTCAGCCAGCAATTGAAAAGTTCTTATATAAGACTCTCCATAAAGATCATGGGTATCTGATTTTAGCAAAAGTTATTTCTGCATATTACAGAAAATGTTTCTAAATGATATATTCAGCAAATAGTTTTTATTCTCTATTCTTTAACTCCTGCATCTTTATCCCATAACTTCCAAATTTTAAACTGTATCTTTAGAGTATAAATTCCAATTTTTAAACTAGAAACATCTGTTGTTGTTTTTATAAAAAAAAATAAGAGTTTCTGCTAGTGAACCATCCATTCTGCTACTTGTGGCTGGGAACATGGATAAGGTTTCTAGGCTGGCATTGAGCTTCAGAAAGTTCTTATTTCTGGAGACAAATTCTGTACCAAGGTGGAAATTCCAATGAAAAATAACCAAAGAGTTTACAACCTCCAATTTATCAGTCATTTTATACCCATGGAGATGCACATAAATAATTTGATATTCTTTTACTGCCATAAAGTTGTTAATTTATTTTTGCAGATAACTTTACTATTAGTTTTAACTTGGATCCAATGCAAATTACAGGGACATAGAGAATTTCCAGGAAAAAGCCCTGAAAGACAGAGCTATCATATATTGGCTATAAAAATCAAAATGAGCAGTAGATTTCACAAAAAGACATTGAGATCCACTAGTTGCCATCTAATAGTCATCTGGATTTTGCAAACTAGACATGGTAGCCTTAACCTTACTGTCCCAAGACATATGAATAATGAAGAATTTACATATGTTCTAGAAGATGTGACAACTGAATTTGCAAGTCTACTTATCAACCAAAGAGTAAATAACATAGATATTAAATATTACATATCAACTTACTGGATTCCCATGACAGAGTTCCTGAAGCAAACAGGACATCAATATTTCACACACTTCTAATTACCATTGCACTTTTATCTGTCAGGAGATTGATTTTAAGAAATATATTGGCTAGACAATGACTAAAATAATGATGATGATGATGATGATGATGATGATGATGATGATGATGATGATGATATAAATGTATATAATGGGAGCAGCACTCAGGGCTATGACTCATAAGTTGAGAGAGTGGCTCTAACAGAACCCAGAGTGACCTAAGAGCTCTCTGTCCCAGAAGAGTGCAGTGCTAGGCATAGCTAAGATACATAAGGAGGACACATACCACCCATAAGTGGAACTTTTATTTATGTTGTGTCTTTAAATCAATCTTGATTCCTTGCAAGGGTCTGGATTAGTCCTGCAATTTTCTTGGCCAGTTTTTTAGAGATGGTTTTCCATTGTCATCCAGCTGGTTTAAGATAGGTCTTCCAGTTTTCAATTCTAGCCCAATGCCTTAACCACTATATGAAAATGACTCATATTAAGAGAGAGCTAAAAGCCATGTTGATCTTCAGAGCAGTCACTGTTTTGGAAATAGAGCTAATATACCAGGAGTGTACCACAATTTAACTCTTATTCCACACACCCCAAAACCCCTTTCTTAAACTCCAGCTCCTCAACGGCATTGTCCCTCAGCTGCATTGAGGCTGCCAAAAAAGAATGGTTACTAGATGAACAACAATAACAGTGTTGGAAGGGATATTGATGGTCTTCTAGTCCAACCACCTGCTCAAGCAGAAAATCCTATACCAGGACTGTCAAACTCATGGCCCGTGGGCCAGATGCTTCATGTACTGGCCATACTCACGCCCGGTTTAGCGAAGGGGGAAAAAGTCACAATACATCACCTGACCCCGCCAGGTGAGTTTGACACCCCTGACCTATAGCATTCCAGACAAATGGTTGTTCAGTATCTTCTTAAAAGCCTCTAGTGATGGGGCACCTACAACTTCTGAAGGTAAACCATTCCACTAATTAATTGTTCTGTCAGGAAATTTCTCCTTGTTCTAGATTGCTTCTCTTCTTCATTAGTTTCCATCCATTCTTTCTTGTTCTGCCTTCAGGTGCTTTGGAGAATAGCTTGACTTTGTGGCAGCCCCTGAGATATTGGAACACTGCTATCATGTTTCCCTAAGTCCTTCTTTTCATTAAACTAGACATTAAACTAGATATACCCAATTCCAGCAACTGTTCTTTACATGTTTCAGCCCCCAGGCCCCTTATCATCTTTGTTGGACTTCTCTGCACTCTTACTAGAGTCTCAACATCTTTTTTACACCATGGCAACCAAAGCTAGATGTAATATTGGTGTGGTCTTACCAAGGCATTATAAAGTAGAATTAACACTTCAGGTGATCTTGATTCTATCCCTCTGTTAATGCAGCCTAGGATTGCATTAGGATCACATTAGAGAAACTTGTTATCTCAGCTATCTTGAACTAACTGAAAAGTTGAAAAGAATGAAAAATTAGGGAGGGGGAATGGATTGGGCAGAGTGCCATTCTGACACATTGGCAGCATTTCCTATGATTTGGGGCACAGAGTGGGAAGTGGAATTTGAAATGGGGAAACTATCAATCACAGCTTTATATTGCAAGATTTGAACGGCCCAGATCATTTAGCCTTCAAAAAGACTCTGAAATTCTACTTGCTCCCTCAGGCACCAGGATGTTAGGTGGACTTGTTCTGGAAGGTTGAGTGCATATAGTTCTGCCCTGATTGTGTGATTTGTTTTGTTTTATTGTTGTTGATGAGTTATTGTGATATGTTTTATGGTTGGTGAGTGGCCACATAAATCTCTAAATACATAAATAAATTCATAAATCAATAATAGCCCAAAGCTATTCTGAATGGTGTTAAGGGCATACTGTGGGTGTAATGCAATTTATGCCATCATATTTCCCTCCCAGATCAGGGATAGAAGAAAAAGTTCAACAAAGCAGCTGCTTGGGGAATATGAGTCCAAAAATTGTTAAATGAACTCTAGCACAGCTGCTTGGAGAATTTGTTTGCGATATTCGAGAAGCATCAGATAGTTATTGGAACATGGAATTCATTTTATAATATAATTGATTTTACAGTCATTTGAAAGAGGCATGGAATTCTTAGTGGGTAAAGTCTTCCTTCAGTGGCTCCTGGTGATCCATACATATTGTTTTCTTGACAATGACACAAATGTATTTGCCATTAACACCTTCCAGGATTTTCTCCTTTCACGTTCAGCCCACTATTCTGTGATTTCTCATCCAAAAATGAGTTAGATTTAACTCTTAGTTGTTTTTTCCAAGATCAGAGAAGGTTAGCTTGGTAGTAAAAACTGCTGTGTGTAAGACTGGAGTTGTAAATCCTGGTTCAACCTGGAATAGTAAATCATGGTCCAGCACTCCTTTCTGGGCATGAATACCACTGTGAGATCTAGCCTGAATCCCAACCAAGACGATGCTGGTTTATATCTTTCTCATAAGATTCTGACAAGCAACCTCACAAAATATTATAATGAATCCACCCTGGAATATTGTGAAAATGAGCAAGATCTCATCAGATTTTGTAATTCTTGCACAAAACCTTTTGAAATTTGATGAGCCAATTTCTGTGCAATCTGGGGGTGAGGTCATCCAATACCTGTAATAGATGTACTGAAAAGAAAAAATGCTATTTACTTTTTCAGATTTAATCAGTATAGAGTTTGTCTTGGGAAGAATTAAGGTTAACAAGTTCAATATGACCATATTGGCACCTCCTACACATAACATACAAAGAATATCCACCTCATCTGAGAAGGGACATTGTTTTTATTGATTTGCATAACAAAAAAGAGGAAATGGCTATGTATGGAGAAGAAAATGCTGACAGAATTCTCCCTGGAATGTTATCATATTCTAAGCTCTCAGAAATTTATCTGGCTCTATGTTGTTTGATTACAGATTTAAACTAAATGATACTCTCCATAATCAGGTAAAGATGCTACGGAACATTGAAAAGATGGGAGTAATTTTAGCATTATTCACTTTGGCATTTAAAATCATTTTGTGCCTCAAAATTTTTCTACCTCTGTCTAGACAAGATGGATGACTTGCCTGCTGAAAATGCTTAAAAATATTAGTGTGTGTGTAGCTGAGCATGCTCTTTTGGCAGCACGTCTACGGATTCAAAACAAGCAGGTTTCCTTCACTGGCCAGCCTCCTTTTAAAATAAACAAAAGAAATGAAACGACAAAGATGAAAACAGTAACATCTGAGAACATCATGTTGAGCTGAACTCAGGCAATCCAACAGGCTGCTGTTTTCTGCTTCAGTGGAGTTACTGCTGCTCTTCCTCTGAAAACCAAGCCTGAGTCCCCCATTTTGCAGCACAAACTGCTTTCTATCTTCAAATCTTCACATCCAGCAATGATGTGACCTTTGTCCTGATTCCAAAATGGCAGGGGATGCTGTGTTTAGGTTAAAGACAAAGAGAGTTTGAGTCAGGAAAAAAAAGATGTTTTGCGTATCAAGATTCAGAAAGATATTGGGCTGATATAGCAATAGCATTTAGACTTATATACCACTTTACAGTGCTTTTTCAGCCCTCTCTAAGTGGTTTACAAAGTCAGCCTATTGTCCCCAACAATTTGGGTGCTCATTTTATCCATCTTGGAAGGATGGAATGGAAGGCTGAGTCCACCTTGAGCCTGGTAAGATTTGAACTACCAAATTGCAGGCAGCCGGCAGGTAGCAGAAGTATCCCGCAGTACTGCATTCTCACCACTGTGCCACCATAGCTCCTATAACTTTCAGCATTTCTAATACAGGTAGTCCTTGATTTAACAACAGCACTGAAAAAAGTAACTTACGACCCTTTTTCATACTTGTGATCTTTTCAGGATCTGCATGGTTATATGATGAAAATTCAGACGCTTGGCAACTGACTCATATTTATGATGGTTGGAGGGTCATATGATCCCCTTTTGGGACCTTCTGACAAGCAAAGTCAATGGGGAAGCCAGAATTAACAGTTGTGTTACTAACTCAACTGCTGCAGTGATTCACTTAACAACTGTGTGAAAAAAGGTCGTAAAATGGGGTGAAATTCAGTTAATAACTGTCTCACTTAGCCACAGAAATTTGGGGCTCAGTTGTGGTCGTAAGTTGAGGATTACCTACCCCCAAAATGATCTGGTTTTAAAATCTTGGAAAAAAAGGAACATTTCCACAATGCTGTCCAGAAAACTACATAGGCAAATTTATACCTTCAGCAAACTTCACAGCTTAACTCAAAGTTAACTTCAGAGGACTGCAGCAGCCTGAATTTTTTACTGCTTATTTACTAAATGTTGGTGTCTTCCTCAAGAATTTCAGAACTATAACAAGAGTCCAGCTGAAAAGATGGTGGGCCTTTCAGCAAGAAAGGGATCCAAACCATACATCGAGTCTTGAAGTGATGAGAAAGGCAAAAGTATAGGAATAGCTGTCAGCCCTGAAATTGACATAAAGTGTAGCCATTTTAGTTAGGCTTAGTATATATTCTTTTTCTTACTTTCTCTGTGGCAGTCATGGCGGAAGGTTTTCAGGCTTGCCACACTCCTAAGGAGGGAGGAATGGAGATAAGAGAGAGTTGTTTAGGATAGGTGATTCTTCTTCCCATGGAAAAATGAGCTGTCCGTGCTTAATCTCCTTGAGGTGGAGATTTATGACATCAAGCAACATTGAATTACTTCTATTGGAGAATGTGACTTTGGGGGTTGTTTCTAATTTGTAATACTGTGGGGCAATTCCAGGTTGTGTCAGATCCAGAATTACCATGGACTATGCCAATTTGATGCTTTCCTAAATAAAAGAAATCTTTTTAGAAGATGGGACTTTGTTCTTTATTTTTTAATTGGTTTCATCACTTGAAAATCTGACAATAGCTTTCACAATCCTCAGATTTGAATTCGGGTAGTTCTCGGGATCACAGCAGAGGTGGTATTCAGCAGGTTCTGACCAATTCTGGAGAACTGGTAGTGGAAATTTTGAGTAGTTTGTAGAAACGGCAGATGTCACCTCTGATTGGCCATGCCCCCATCTATTCTCTGCCTCCTGAGTCCCAGCTGATTGGCTGGGCCTTCTTTTGTTGCCCTGCATCAGAGGACAGAGCTGGAAAGCAGGTTAGTGGGGTTTGGAAGGAATGGGGATTTTACAGTATCCGTCCCTTGCCACGCCCACCAAGCCACGCCCACAGAACCAGTAGTAAAAATGTTTTGAATCTCACTACTGGATCACATGACTATGTGTAGCAGTCATGAGTCAGTTGCCAACCTTCTGAATTTCCATCATGTGTCCATGGGGGTGTTGCAATGGTTGTAATTCTGAAAAGGGATCATAAGCAGGGGTGTTTTTCTATCAGTTCATCCCGGTTCAATGGAATCGGTATCTCTGAGGATCATCTGTGAGTGAACTGGTTCACTCTGACAATCAGCTGCTGGGCCTGCCAACCCACCCCAGCTCTATACTGATCTTTACTTCCTGGTTTTGAAGCTCAGCTGCTTCACACAGTACAGTGGATTGTGACACGTCAGCTGTTAAATACAAAGGGAGGGAGCAGGATTGCAAGAGATGGTCAGGATCAAACCCTCTGTGCACGTGCGAACCATGCATATACGTGCAAAGCATGTATCCCATCCCACTTGCGATTGTAACTTTGTTGCTTGTATCCTTACGATTTATATTGACTGTTTCCTATTATGATTTGATTGTTGATTGTACCCTATGACTATCATTAAGTGTTGTACCTTATGATTCTTGACTCTTAACGAATGTACCTTTCCTTTATGTATACTGAAAGTATTTACACCAAGACAAATTCCTTGTGTGTCCAATCACACTTGGCCAATAAACTATTCTATTCTTTTCTTTTCTATTCTATTCTATTCCACAGAACCAGTGGTAGAAAAAGTTGAATCCCACCACTGCTCATAAGTCAAAGGAAAACCTTTTGTGAAATTTAACAGAATAATAGAGTTGGAAGGAACCTTGGAGGTCTTCTAGTCCAACCCCATGTTCAGGCAGGAAACCCTATACCATTTCAGACAAATCGTTGTCCAATCTCTTCTTGAAAACCTCCAGTGTTGGAGCACCCACAACTTCTGGAGGCAAGTCATTCCACTTGTTGATTATTTTATTTTTATTTTATTTATTTATTTGATTTGTCAATCACTTACAAAATAATAGGTATAAGTATATACATAGTTATGAACACATGAAATGGGTACATACAAGAAAAATAAAAGAAACAACAGGACAGGGACAGTAGGCACGATCAGTGCGCTTATGCAAGCCCCCTACAGACCTCTTAGGAAAGGAGTGAGGTCAATAGTAGACAGTCTAAGGTTAAAGTTTTGGGGTTTGGGGAAGAAACCACAGAGTCAGGTAGAGTATTCCAGACATTGACCACTCTGTTGCTGAAGTCGTATTTCCTGAAATCAAGTTTGGTGCAGTTAATCTTGAGTTTGTATCTATTGTGTGCTCTTGTGTTGTTATGGTTGAAGCTGAAGTATTCATTGACAAGTAAGTCATTGCAATGTATGATTTTATATTCCGTACTTAGATCAGACCGAAGACGGCGTAATTCAAGGGTTTCTAGGTCTAGAATTTCAAGTCTGGTGGCATAAGGTATTCTGCAAAGAGAAGAGAAGTAGAAAACTCTTCTTGTGAAATATTTCTGGATTTTCTCAACTGTGCTAATATCAGATACATAATGTGGGTTCCAGACGGATGAGCTGTATTTGGGTATTGGTCTAGCAAATGTTTTGCATGCTCTAGTTAGAAGTGTGATATTACCAAAGAAAAAGCTAAATTCATTAACAATTCTTAATGCCTTTTTCGCTATGTAGTAACTGTGGGCTCTAGCACTTAGATCATTAGAGATGAGTATTCCAAGGTCCTTTACAGAGCTTGGATCAATAACAAGGTCTTTACTATTCAGCTTATTTTTATTTTCTGATTTTTTTTTGCCAATATGTAAGACAGAGCATTTACTTGTTGAGATTGGAAGTTGCCATTTGTTTTACCATTCTGATACATAGTCAAGATCTTTTTGAAGGGTAACAGAATTGTCTGTGGTATTGAACAGCTTTACATCACCTATGAAGAGAACGCAGTTGCTCTTAATGTGATCACAGAGGTCATTTGTGTAGAGTATGAAGAGAGTTGGTCCTAGAAAACTACCTTGGGAAACACTACTATTGACAGATACAGAATTTGATAGGACACTCCCAATTTTGACCATTTGTTGTGTTTGACAGGAATGCTTTTATCCAGTTATGCAGTTGTCCAGAGATACCATAAGATTTTAGTTTTAGGAGTTGTTTGTTGTGTACCACTGAATCAAAGACTTTACAGAAGTCTTTGTAGATTGCCTCTATTGCTTTACTCAGATCGAATTGGGTAGTCCATATGTTTTAGCAGTGTAAAGCCCCTGTCACACAGCACCAATGGATGGAAAGAGGATGTAAAACGGAGAGAAACACTTGCCATCCATTGGTTAATGCGATGCATCCATTCTGTACTCACTGCATCCGTTTTTCATACTCTCTATCCATCCAGCATCCGTCTACTGAGATTTCATCTGCTCAAAAAGTTTTGAGCTGCACAAAACTTTTTGAGCAGAAAATGTATCTACATCCGCTACGCATACGGGGAACATCCGTTATATGTCCGTCATCATCCGTTACACGTCCGCTATATCCGCTAGGCATCCACTGCACATCCGCGCAACTCGCATCCGCTCCAGCAGATAACGGACACAGGGAGGAAGCGAAACGGACATGGAACGGACACACGGCATTAGTAGCACGGACGTAGAAAGGATGAAAGTGGATGCAGCTCGCATACAAAGCATTAAAATGGAAAAAACATCCATAAAAGGAACGTATCTCGGATATTTAGAATGTCTGCAGGATGCCTGGAGGATGCAAAAGGACACCTAGCGGAAAACCTATATTTCCTATAAAATGGGGGAGAAATCACCTGGATCTCACTTTCAGTCCAGCAGCCCTGCTGTGCAGACCTCCTCAGCCTTCATCTTGCTCTTGCTCTTCCACAGCATCCAGTCATCTCCACCATGGATCGTCACACACTCCTTTTGGTAGCCGCCATCATTCTACAACAGTGCGAAGCCCTCTACAGGCTCTTTCACCTGTTCTATGGGAAGAAAAGGAGGCGTCCAAGAAGTGTCTGGGTCCAAAGATGGATTACAAGAAGAGCCGAGTACGGCCTGTATAACAAGTTGATGGTGGAGCTGAGGAACGAAGACACTCGTGCATTCAAGAACTTCATGAGGATGCCGCCAGCCATGTTTGACGAAGTTGTGCAGCGGCTGACACCCAGGTTGACCAAGGAAAACACCAACTTCCGGCCCAGCCTGGACCCTGGACTGAAGGTGGCACTGACTGCGCAACCTGGCCTCCAGGGCCATGTACAGAAGCATGCAGTACGCCTGGAGGGTGCCACAAAACACCATCAGCATTGTGGTCAGAGAAGTGGTGCAGGCCATCATCGAAGAATACCTGGAGGAGCTGCTCCAATGCCCCTCCACTGAAGAAGGCTGGAAGAAAGTTGCAGAGCAGTGGTATCAGAAGTGGAAATTCCCCCACACCGTTGGAGCCATAGATGGGAAGCACGTGGCCTGTAAAGCTCCAGCCAAGTCAGGGTCCACTTATTTCAATTACAAGGGCTTCTTCAGCATCATCCTCTTCGCCATGGTCGATGCTGACTACAAGTTCATGTACATCGATGCTTCAGGCAACAGCTCATCTTCAGATGCCCAGGTATACAACGCCAGTCGCCTCAAGGAGGGGACTACATATGGACTACCCAATTTGATCTGAGTAAAGCAATAGAGGCAATCTACATAGACTTCTGTAAAGTCTTTGATTCAGTGGTACACAACAAACAACTCCTAAAACTAAAATCTTATGGTATCTCTGGACAACTGCATAACTGGATAAAACGCAACCTCATCATGGGCTTCCAAGATCCAGACCCCCTGCCCAATGACACACAAGATGTGCCCTACTTCATCGTGGGGGATGACGCCTTCTCCCTCAGAACCTACCTCATGAAGCCCGACACTTCCAGATGCCTCACCCGTGAAGAGAGGATCTTCAACTACAGGCTGTCCAGGGCAAGGCGGGTGGTGGAGAACGCCTTTGGCGTCCTGGCCAACAGGTTCCAGGTAATTCTGACCACCATGCAGCATCACCCAGAGACCATGAGGAACATCGTGGAAGCTTGCTGTATCCTGCACAATCTCATGCGCACCTGCTACCCAGTGTTGCAGAACAGGCTCGTGGACCTCCAACAAGGTAATGGGGACATGGAGCCTGGTGAATGGAGGCAAGGAGAAAACCTGATAGATACTGAGGATGTGCAAGGCCCCAACAGAGCTTCACGTGAAGGGAAGAAGCTGCGCAACCTCCTGAAACACTGGTGCAACTCCCCAGCTGGAGAAGTGGAGTGGCAAGACAGGATGGTAGATGCTTAATGGATGCTTCCATCTGGCTGTCTCATCACACTGGTGAGATTGTGCCATGTATGTTGAGTGGTCCTATAATGAACAGGGCATTGAATAAAGAGTTGTGTTTATGTTGAAATGTGTTGATCATTGATTAAATTGTTCTTGATAATAAAGGGCCATAGGTGTGGCACCTGGGAGGGTGGACCATACAGTCCCAATATGCTTGCAGTGGAGGTTTATCTATCCCACAGCTATTATCCATCCCACAGGTATCCCTGCCCACCCCACTGCTATCCTAACCCATCCCACAGCTATTACCCATCCCACAGGTATCCCTGCCCATCCCACTGCTATCCTTACCCATCCCACAAGCATGCAAAGGCTGAAACCATTTCTAAAAGTTTCCACTAAGACTTTATTGACTAAAAGAACTGAACCAAGTGTGTGAAGCAAAGATAAACTTTATTAAAAACAATAAAAGCAAAATGACCCAAGAAAAGTGTCCCAAGCAAAAATAAAGTCAACAGGTAGCAACCCAGTCTCTGGCACTCTTCTCGGTCACTCTGAGGCATGCCCATAGTCTCAGGGGTGAAGCATCCAGGTGCTGTGGAGGTGGCTGCTGCTGGAGTGCTGGTCTGAGGCACCATTGGGGTGCCTGGCCCCGAGAGGACAACAGGGGATGGTGTGTGGAGGAAGCTCTCAGAGAGCTGGCTCAGTCCTGTGATGTTGAGAGCCCCTTCCTCCATGACATGGGGTGTCAGTCCCAAGACCTATGACAGATGTTCTGAGGCCGGCCTCGGCTGTGGGTTGGAGGAAGGAGGAGTGTAGTGGGGCTGTCTGGTCTGCAGGTGAGCGAGGTGAAGCGTCGGTAGCATCTGTGGTGTCGGTGGCATCTGTGGCATGAGTGGCATCTGTGGCATTGGTGGCATCTGTGGCATGGGTGGCATCTGTGGTGTCGGTGGCTTTGGTGGTGTCGGTGGCATTGGTGGCATCGGTGGTGTTTGATGAACCTGTGGCTGGACTGGGAAGGGCTGCCTGTGCTGCTGGAACTCCTGGTAGCTGTAGCCTTGGTAGTGAGGGCCTGTGAAAAGCCTTGGAAGGGCTGTGACATCACCTAGGGTGGAAGAGCAGACCTGGACTGGGTCGGAGCAGGTTCAGCTGGGCCTGGAGTGTTGTGAAGAAGACCGGTGATCCTCTCCTTTATCACCTGATACTGTGATTCGGACATGTCCATGAGGGTCTGGTTGACGTAGGTGAGGAAGAGCTTTCAGTTTGAGGATGGTATGTTGGTGTGTACCAGCTGAGATATGAGATCTACGCTGCTTTTGATGGTGTCCCTGATCTCTAGCAGGACAGTGTGGCTTTGCCCCTCTGGTCTGGCTCTCTGCCTGCTTTCTGTGGAGGTGGAGCTGGGGGTGGATGTGGGTTGGTCTCTGGTGGAAGTACCCTCTCCTTGCTCCCACCACGTCAGCGGGTCCTCCACGCACTCCGCCACAGGGAGTGCAGCTGTCAGGGGTGTCTCCGTCGTGGGACACTCCACAGATACCTGCCTGGACACAGGAGCTGACTCTTTGCCAGAAGAGGACTGGCTCTCTGTGGGCTGCCTGAGAGAGTGGGTTGTGAGAGGGGCTGCTCCTCGGCGGCGGATCTCACCCTCCAAGAAGCTGCACTTGGCCATCACATAGGTCTCCCGGTCGGTGAGTTTGACCATGTCCTGGCCAGATTTCTTGAGGTGCAGCTTCCTGTACCAGGTGTGCATGTGCTTCCACCACCCGAGGAGGACCTCCAAAGTGTAGCCCAGGTTCTCCGCCTTCTTTTTCCAAGCAGCCTGCTTCCTCTTGGTGTCTCGATAGAGACTGTGTCCCTTCCGCCATAGGTACTTGTTCTCCCTCAGCCATTCAAGCACCTCATCCTCATGTTCCTCTTCTATGTTGTATTGCCTCCTCTCCCGTTCTCGCGTATGCCTCTTCCTCCCTCTGGCAGGGCCATCTGGGCCCTTATCAGAGGGGCTTCGAGGTTGTAGGGGCTGCTCCACCACACCACCACCAGCAGCAGCAACAACAACAACAGTAGCAGCAAAAACAGCACCAGCAGCACCAGCAACACCAGCAGCACCAGGAACACCAGCAGGACCAGGATCAGCAGCAACAGAGTAAGAACCAGCAGCACCAGCAGGACCAGCAGGACCAGTAGGACCAGAGGACCAGCAGGACCAGGAGCACCAGCAGGACCAGCAGCACCAGCAGCACCAGCAGCACCAGGAGCACCAGCAGGACCAGCAGCAACAGCAGGACCAGAAGCACCAGCAGGACCAGGAGCAGCACCAGCAGAGTAAGCACCAGCAGAAGCACCAGCGCCAGGAGCAGCGCCAGCAGAGTAAGCACCAGCAGAAGCACCAGCACCAGGAGCAGCACCAGCAGAAGCCCCAGGACCAGAAGAGTCAGCCTGAGCAGCAGAAGCCCCAGCAGAAGCAGAGTCAGGGCCAGGGGGTGGGATGGTGGCCCTTTCCTTCTTGCCAGGGCTGGCAGCTGATGGCACAGGCTTCCTCTTCTCCTTCCCCATGGTTGTTGGCTGGAGATGTGTCTGGCAGCAGGTCTTTCTTCTGAATGGTGACTTGCTTGTGAGCTGCATCCTTTTATATCCATGGGGCTGAGGCAATGTATCCTCCCCACATGCACAGTGAACGCTTTGCATCTGCTAGGCATCCGCTAGGCATCCGCTAGTCTTCCGTGATGCATCCGTTTCATCCACTAGGCATCCGCTCTGCATTCGTTCCTTCCGTTGTGCATCCGCTTCGCTGTGCTCCCCCGGAAGCCCTGCGGATGTGCCATCCGCTTCCATCCACTTCCATCCACTAGGCTTCCATGGAGCATCTGCTTTACATCCTCGCTACATCCTCTCCCCATCCGTTCCTTTCTGTTTTTGTCCGCTCTGCTTATGCAAATTCGGGGCACTTTTGAGAGCAGATAACAACGGATGGAAAATTTTATCGTCCGCTGTGTCCTTTTTACATATGTTTTGCATCCGTCAGCCTATGTGACAGGCCCTTAAGAGTTGCAGATTACAGGATAGTTTTTTTCTGAAACCAAATTGTTTATTAGAGAGTAGGTTGCTTGTCTCTATATGGAGGATAATGGATTGGTTAATAACTGATTCCATGACTTTATAGGTGATGCAACACAAGGAGATTAGTCTGTAATTTTCAATTAGGCTGGGGTCTCCCGTTTTGAAGATGAGGATGACCGTGCCTTGTGACCATAGGTTAGGCAAGGAGCTGGTCCTGAAAGATTTTTCAAAGATTATGCTTAGAGGTTCAGCTATGGCAGTGGATAGCTTTTTTAAGAAGTAGGTACACATTCCATCCAGTCCAATAGATAGAGATGATTTTAGATTGCGTAGTGCTTTTTCAACATTGTCTTCTGTAAAATCGATATGTGTTAGATTGTAGTTTTCTGTGGTTCGTCTAGGAAATATTGGGCATGATCCATTGCTGTTTGCAAATACTGAGCCAAAGAATTTGTTAAAGATGTTGGCTTTAATGGTGTCCTCATTGCAGTCTTTACCATTCGGTCCGATCAAGGATGGATGGACCTTGAGTTTTTTAGTTTGTTGTTTACAAAATTGTGAAAAGTGCAGGTGGAATTGGTGCGTAGAAGGTTTTCCTCTTGTTTAATGTGATAATTGGTGCATTCAGTCTTTATCTGGTGGCATACATTTTTGTATCAGCTTTTGAAGTTGGCAACATGACCAGATTTGTTTTTCCACTAGAGTGATCTCTTTTTGGATTGAAGTTTCCTTTTTGTTATGGGTAATCTGTTTTTTTGTTTTTTTTGGGGGGGAGTTGTTATTGGTACATATAGTTTGATGACTCTTTTGACTTCAAGTAAAAATATGTTGTAATGGTCTTCAAGAGTATTGCATCCAGGGAATAGAGATTGCCAATCAAGGGATTCTTCTGTCAGGAAATCCTTTCTTAGTTCTAAGTTGGTTCTCTCCTTCATTAGTTTCCATCTGTTGCTTCTTGTCCTGCCTTTTAACCTGCAATGTATACGAAGAGACCGAACAGAAGAGTCTTCAAAGAAGAGTGGAGGAAGAGAAAAATCCAAAGCTAGAGCAGTGTCATAACTAGCTACAAGAAATGAAAGGACTGGTTCTGCTGTTCCAGGAGCTGTGGATCTTTTAAGGTAGCTGATTGTTAAATTTTTGAAGTGCTCTAAGAAAACATAACAATTTGACCATAGCAGTAAATATGAATTCAGCCAGTTTGAATTTGCTAGTGAAAGATGGGGGGCAGGGGTATAATTTGGAGGGTTGATATTTTCCTGTAGTTCCTCAAAAGAGGTCAAACCATTAGCAGAAGTTTTTTTAAAAAAAGGATTTTCACAAATCATAATTTAAAAACTGTGTTTTGTTACATTCACACTACAAAACTGATAGAGCAATTAAGTGGCATGCCTTATAAGAGCTAAATGAAGGGGAATCTCCAGGGGATGTGCAGGTCAGTTCTTTGGACATGTGGCTACAGAGACATTTAATAAAGTCCTTGCTTTATCTCTGCCATTTGTTTCATACTCACCATTTCACTAATGGAGATTCCTCTTTGTTACAGATACTCTGCATTGGTTCCTCCTGCTGCTCTATGTTAGATCTTTTTCTTAATCTTTAAAATTGAAAATTGCAATCTGTATTTGAGCAAGAAAGAAGATAATGGAGGAAAAATGGTGGAATTCTAAATGGCTTTCCTTTGGGATTCCTTTTCTTATTCTTATAGCTGTGGTGTGTTTCTGCTATCTTAGCCATTCAAGATGAAGAGGGTGTACTTGGGAGGTGGGAAGAAGGAGGAAGAGGAGGAAGAGAAGGAGGAGGAGGAGGAGGAGGAAGAAGAAGAAGAAGAAGAAGAAGAAGAAGAAGAAGAAGAAGAAGA